>VWZE01026247.1:148143-205000 GCA_013396675.1 Eubucco bourcierii | reverse complement strand
CTCCCAACCACCCTTCCACCTTCTCCCCACCCCTGTACCTTACCCCAAGGTTTGCCTTAAGCACAAGGTAAATTAGGAGGATCAGTCAGGGGGGTTAGATGGAAAGTGGTTAGTGAGGATTAATCGGCAGAGGAGTCAGCACCCTGAAGCTGCTGGATCGCCCCAGCAGCTCATGTTCCAGCAAACGACAGAGAGAGACTGACTTGTCTATTGTTTTGGTTAGTGTTCCCAAACAATTTCTTAGCAAGCGTATGAGTGAAGTAGACATCATGACGTTTTCCTTTCACAGCCTATAGTGTAATTTTCTCTATTAAAATATTCCAATTAGCCTCAAACCAGCACACTAGTATTAGGATAATACTAGGAGACTGGAAGGAAATTTTTAATATCTGCAAACTGGTCTGAAGAAATAAGCTGCACAAACCACCTGTGACTGAACCAGAAGGAGGTTCTTTTTGACATTATCTTTTATGTACTTTCAGTCCTCTCAATTCCTTTGTTTTCCTTCCCCTAGCCATTCAATGCTTTTCTTGTGATCTCTCATATGCCAGCAGAATGCCAGAATTTTCCAGAAACATGTTGAATGTCTGTCCTTAATAGCAAGACATGACATTCCTGCCACTGACTTTAAAACGGACTCCTTTGAAAACAATCCTGAACTTCAACCTCATCCTTTGAAGTGTCTGAGTACTCACACACATGCATGCAGACACACACAACCTTTTGGTTGGCATTCAGTTTAGCAAATTAATCCCTCTATTCTTAACCTCTGTGTCTCTTGGCTTGGCATTGCAGAGGGTCACAGAGCATGAACTTGATTGCAAAAAAATCTTACGAAATTGAATGTCAGTACGTGCACCGTGGGGGAGGTTGGGGAACAACAGTTTACACATTCATAAAGATGGGCACAAGCCCGGTGTAAAATCTTCTTTGGAATCATTAGTTCCCTGCTTAGCAACTGTTAAAACATAAAAAGGAACCAGAATGGGGGAACAAATAAAGGAAAAGAAAAAAATTAGAAAAATATCATCATGAGAAATCCATCCAATGACAACAGAAGACACAACAAAATCAGAAAGTGCAAAACATTTACAAATATGAGCAGCAACTGTTTCCATCTGATGAAAGATCAATTAGACTTTGAGCCTTCAGTTTGGAAAGGAGACAACTGAGAAGATAAAACAGGCAGCTTTAAAATCAGGAGTGATAGGGAGAATATGAACAGAAAATTAGTACTCAAATTAGTACTCTGCATTTCTCATTGTTATGGAATCAGGTGGCCTCTAAGTAATTATCAAGCACCAGATGCAAGGTGACTAAAAATAAATAATTTTGCATATTAATCAGCTAGTGGAACTTTATGCCATAGAATATTATGGAAACAGAGTATAGAAAAGGATTGAAATAGTTAGACAGCTTTATGGAAGACACGTCCAGCCATGACTGTGTAACGTGACGGCCCAGAAGCAATCCTCATCTCTTGCAGTTTATACATCACCAATTACCAGACGCAAAGAATGTCTACTAGGGAAGGATTAAAATATCCCACTGGTAACAGTTTCCCTAAGTATCAAGGATAAGATTCTCTCCTAGGCAGACTGCTGGTACCACCCAATAAAGCTGTCCTTGAATGTTAAACAAAGTACTACTTGTACTGCACATAAATTCTACAAATTAAAGATTTCTGTGTGAAAACAAGAAAACAGAAAAACAAAACTAAACAAAACAAACCCAGAGAGCTGCACTGACTCTTTCTTTCTCTGTCATGGACAGTCACTGCAGAGGTATTATGAGTACTACAGGTGAACAGAGATGTTGAAGGTTGATGAAAGCATTCAAATACTGATATTACTAAAGTCATTGAACATTTTTCTTGAGTATATATTTGAGGACAAAACCAAAAGCTGTATTTTTAAAGTTCCTAAACACCACAATTATATCACAGAGTTTATCCAATCACTAAAAGTGACTTTTATTGCCTATTCTATTGGTTCTTTGCGTTCTTCCCATTTGACCCACTTCTCCCTTTGAATTCTGTGCGCATTTCTGGAGCCCTCAGCACAGGAAGAACATGGAAGTGTTGGAGAGGGTCCAGAGGAGGATCACAAAGATGATCAGAGGGCTGGAGCAGCTCTCCTATGAGGACAGACTGAGAGAGTTTGGGCTCTTCAGCCTGGAGAAGAGAAGGCTTCGAGGGGACCTTAGAGTAACCTTCCAGTATCTGAGGAGGGTCTACAGGAAGGTTGGGGAGGGACTATTGACAAGGTCTTGCAATGACAGGACAAGGGGCAATGGGTTTAAACTGGCAGAGGGGAGATTTAGACTGGATATTAGGAGGAAGTTCTTTGCAGTGAGGGTGGTGAGGCACTGGAACAGGTTGCCCAGGGAGGTTGTGGCTGCTCCCTCCCTGGAGGTGTTCAAGGCCAGGTTGGATGAGGTCTTGAGTGAGCTGTACTAGTGGGAGGTGTCCCTGCCTGTGGCAGGGGGTTGGAACTAGATGATCCTTGAGGTCTCTTCCAACCTTACCATTCTATGATTCTATGATTCCAAATAAGAACTTGGTCCATGGCATTTCTGACTGTTCAAAACTGAAAACATCTTAAAGAAATACAGTAAGCATTTTGGCTGAATTCTTCAAATCCAGATGTTGCACTGGATTTTGAGGAGGATAATTTTGCTATGCCACTGAAAAATCTGCTAAATATCAGATCTTTAGCTTCACAATTTATTGTCCCTGTGTCACCACAGTTTGCTTCCTTAAGCAAACAAGGCTTGCAGATTTGCAAGTCTTGTGAAGAATGGTACCAGGACAGAGATAATTTATAAATATTTCTGTGGCCAGAAAGGGTGCAGAATGAGTGGAATCTTTTTAGATACCAGAAAAACACCATGCAGGATCACAAGAATCTCACTCACAGAAGTCCTTGTTTTTGTAATGCACTCATGGTACGGAGAATTTTGAAGGAAGAAACTGAATGCATAGGAAATCATCTGTATTTCTGTAGATGAGTCTATTGGACATGATTAATTGCTCCAAAGACTAGTAGAGACTACAATGATAATCAGGATAATCTCTTGTACACAACAGGGAAGCACCCACTCCTGGTTTAAACCATGTCTTTGAGTCCAGTGTTTTCAGCTGAGTTACAAACATGTTTTTAAGATGTTTTCAGTAGTGAGAAACTTACTAGGCTATTCCAATATTTGATTGTCACTAAATTAGCCCATTTAGCTTTAATTGTATGCTGGGAGTATGTCTAATTCTAAACAACTTGTTTCCTGCTTAATGGAAGAATTAGAATGAACTTGTTTTCAGAGTGAAAAACATATGTGCCATTGATTCTGATCATGCCTGCAGTTTCTCTTTTAATTCTGTTCAATCATATTTTTTTCCTTCAATTTCAGATGCTAAAATTTGACATCATGATCCCAATGTGAGCACAGGTACCAAACACTGAGGTAATACAGTTTCCACACAACTATTTAATATTCTTCACTTCATACATCCAAGGGTCCTTGTTAGGAACTACTCTATCCATTGAGAAGTACATAATTTCCAGACTACTGGAAGAAGCAAACAACTAAAACCATACAAATCTCACTATAAGAGGGCCTTGAGTCATTCATATTACTGCTTCTACTATTGCTGAGGAAGGAATCATAAGCACTACATGGCAAGGATAGTGAAATGAAGGCTGGTAGTTCCCACCAACTGTGGGAAGCTACACTTCCTTTACCTTATTCACCTTCCCTTGCTTCCTGCTTTCTGCCTAAGGTAGCAAGAAAAGCAGCAAATCTCAACACTTACATCTACCTCTATATCCAAGACACACTTCCTCTTCATTTTTCTCATTTCACTCTCTCCGGTGCTAACCCAAACTCGACCCACCCTTTAATGGCTGTGTTGCCATTATTCATTCTGCTCCCATTTCTGATTTTGGGTCATTTGGCTCTCCAGATACTCAGAAACAACTAAATACGCACCTCATCTTTCAGAATAAAAGTCACAACGTGTAGATGTAGCTCACATGCCTTTTTCCTAGACACCCGGACTTGCAACATGCTACAATCAAACTTCTTGTCTGCCTCACCCAGAGCTGAAAATCTTCAAGTCTGCAACTAAAGAAGGGGCAAGTGATACGTGATGGAAAGAGCAGAGCAGCATTTACTAATAATGACTGTTGTGGTAGGCCTGAATAGGCCAAAATACACTTATACATGTCCAGGTTTGCCCAGACATGTTTTTCTGCTCTCTATCCTTCTGCTATAGGGAGGAGCAACCACATGGCAGAGGACAAGGAACATGGAACCGCTGAGTCTAAGGACCCTGGCTTGCCCAGACCTGTTTTGCTCCTGTTTACATCCTATGGTAAATAAGGTATACACACACACACTTGGCTTGTGCCTGCCTCACACAAGGCCAAATCTGGGTAAAGTAAGGCTATGATCACCTAATATGGTTGAGCTCAGCTAACTGCCATTCTGATTGGCTATTCTGTGTCCAAAGGCCCATTAGTCTCAGGTTGTGTTGATAAAAAGAGATGAGCAGGTAGCACTATGTGCTCTGCCCTTGTATTTGTGCTTGCTATTGCTGCTGCTATTGCTGCTGCCATTGCTTTCTGCTTCTGGCAGTGTTCTGCCTCACTGCCTTATTGCATCCTGAAGTGCCTGGAAACTGCCTGCCTCGAGTTTACCAGGAACAGGTTCTAAAGTCCTCCATGCGATCAGCCTGCATAGCCACCGTGACACCCATGCTGAGACTGCACATCACAAGACATCCTGCCTGCACCTGAAAGTCTCCTGACAAGACAGGAAGTCCTGGAGGTACACAGATCATCCAGAGAAATCAGGATAAGGTCAGAGATTGTCTGCCTCCCTTCCCTAGCAGCTTGTGAAGTCTAGGAAGAATTAGAAGCCTCAGCAGCTGATAAGACACCGACAGAATTCCCTGAAAGCACTTGGGTACCATCAGAAGCTGTAGTTAGCCCTGTGAATCAGGAGATTAATATTTGTGAGTAAACAGAATCACAGAATTATAGAATCAACCAGGTTGGAAGAGACATCCAACATCATCCAGTCCAATCTATCACCCAGCCCTAGCCAATCAACTAGACCATGGCACTAAGTGCCTCATCCAGCCTTTTCTTGAACATCTCCAGGGACAGTGACTTCATCACCTCACTGGGCAGCCCATCTGTGAAGAACTTCCTCCTAATATCCAGCCTAGACCTCCCTTGGCACAACTTGAGACTGTGTCCCCTCGCTCTTTTGCTGGTTGCCTGGGAGAAAAGACCAACCCCCACCTGGCTACAACCTCCCTTCAGGTAGTTGTGGACAGCAATGAGGTCATCCCTGAGCCTCCTCTTTTCCAGGCTAAACAACCCCAGCTCCCTCAACATCTTTCTTGAATTGTCGGGCCCAGAACTAGACACAGTACTCAAGGTGTGGTCTGACTAGTGCCGAGCACAATGACAGAATAACCTCCCTTGTCCTACTGGCCACACTGTTCCTGATACAGGACAGGATGCCATTGGCTTTCCTGGCCACCTGGGCACACTGTTGGCTCATGTTCAACTACTATGTACCAGTACCCCCAGATCTCTTTCCGCCTGGCTGCTCTGCAGCCACTCTGTCCCCAGCCTGCAGTGCTTCTTGGGGTTATTGTGGCCAAAGTGTAGAACCCTGCACTTAGCCTTGTTAAATCTCATCCCATTGGCTTCTGCCCACCCATCCAGCCTTTCCAGGTCCCTCTGCAGAGCCCTCCTACCCTCCAACAAATTGTTACCTGCTCCTAACTTGGTGTCATCTGCCAGCTTACTGATGATGGACTCAATCCCCTGGTTCAGATCATCAATAAAGTTAAAGCCTCTTGTAATTCACCAATTGCCTTCTGCCTTAAAGCAAAAGGAAATCCTTGAGTCCATCTAGTGGACAAGAGGTATAATTAACTGCAAGCGGTATGTTGACCTCACAAACCTTCTCTTCTGATTCAATTAATATTATATTATTGCTAGTTATTTGTTCTAGATCCTATGTTATTATTTGTGTAATGTTTCCATGACCATACAAAGAATCAATTATTATTAAAAAATAATGTCACTGGTCGGGGCGACAGGAGTTCTGAATACCAAAATTAATAAACAATATTAATTTTGAAAAATCTATACTCACATCAATTAATTACCCCTCCATTACAATGACTGAATGCCATCTTCCAAATCAATTACAGAAGTATGAAATAATATATTGTTTAAATTAATAAGATGCAAAGATACTAAAATACATATAGGTAAGTTATAAGGAAGAATTTAACTAGTAACTGAAACCTTAGTTAAAAAGTAGAAATAACTACTGCAGAGCTAATTATACTTGAGAGGAAGGAAAGGAAAAAAAATAAATAAAAAAAAGAGGCATTTGGAAATCAGATACCACCAGCTAGAAAATATTTTTAAAAAAATAAAAATCTAAAGATAATCTAATCAAGATATCTGCATTTCAGTGAGTTGTTTTTTGCAAGATGGAGGTGAGTCAGTAGGGAGTAGTGCTGCTACACCACTGCTTTGAGTATGACGCTGTCCATACAGCACTGAATATGGGCAGGAGGTACCACAGCCATCTTAGCTCCCACTCCCCCAAAAGTCTGGCCAGATCCTCTGAAGAGACACATTTTTGACAAAAAAATGTTGTTACCTGTACAATGAATCTTATCTCAACCTAAAGCAAAGAAGCAATCTGATGTAGGGATTTGAATCCAAGTCTGTAATGCCTACACAATTCAGAGATTTATGCTAAATGCTCCGATTTCAAATGTAAGTACATCTAATGCACCTCATTTGACTCTATGCATAAGACTTCCTCCCACTTTTGACCCAGTTGTTATTGGAGAACTAGTTTTTCAAGCTGTGAAATCCACTTTACAGTGAGGCCTTAAAACCTTTGCAAACTGCCTTTGAATGACAAATGCAGGCGTCCTCTGAAATACATTTCAGCTATGT
This sequence comes from Eubucco bourcierii, assembly GCA_013396675.1. Classification (NCBI taxonomy): domain Eukaryota; kingdom Metazoa; phylum Chordata; class Aves; order Piciformes; family Ramphastidae; genus Eubucco; species Eubucco bourcierii. The sequence goes on along the minus strand of VWZE01026247.1, from coordinate 198,005 downwards.
GACCCTGACATGTTAAAATTCATAGACTGTTAATTAGCATGTGGAACAGGAAGTTTCTAAATAGCTCACCAGGTATGTATTTGGCAAGCAGTACACCAACACTTGAAGTGTGGTAAAAAAAAAAAAAAAAAAAAAAAAAAAAAAAAAAAGCCAACACTTTTTACATCACTGAAAGTTTAATATATATTTATTTCTTCAGGGACCTCCTATGTTAATGAAATCTGTCTGCTCTTGTTTGAATCTTTAAAACTCTTGTGTTAAATTGTAATGCTGAAGTAGCGTCTCTGAAATTGCACCACTGAGAGCAAATCAAATACAGAGCATAAGTGAGGTTTGTGCCTATTTAACAGTTTTTATATGTCCATTAAGTGTTTGTTTTCTGCTTCGCTAATCACTCCAACTCCCATAATAATTGGATGAAAGAGGAAATCACAATTTCGAATGCCACCATTTCTCTGGTTCTTCAGAGTTAAAAGAAGGAAGCAAGATTAGATGGCTTTCTCAAATGTCTTTCCCTTTGATAATGACACCAAAATCACATTTCTGTGCACATTAAGTAGGCAGATAGCTCATCAAAAGATTGTGCTATTTGTTTAGTATCAGGAAGCTATTCCATTTACAGTATAATAGTGGTTTGAACTAATTTTTCATTGATGCTCTCATTTTCTAAGACTTTGTGCCCTGTCCTCAAAAATTTTTCAACTACAGGTTGCACAACTTGCTCTTCTGGAGGTTAACTTCCCAGACCTGAAATGAGGCAATACTGATAGGCAGACTAATGCTACACATGCCAAAATGCCTTTGGTGCAAAATGTCATATGCCAGGAGAAACAAAGGTTGCAATCTCATGCTAGAAGGAGTCCTATTTAGAGGACTCTCTTTACAGCAGATTAACACACTTCCCCATTTCAAATCATGCTTTAACAGGATCACAGAATTTGAACTTCTATGTTTCAAGTCAATGCTGTACGTTTTATTTAACTGACTTTCATCTAGATAACCTCCTGATATCCTTGCCAATCCCAGCTGCTCTATAATGCTATGAATGCTATGGAAATAAAGCCTGTAGCAGCTTAACACTGTTGGTGTTTGGTCATCCTCATCTTCATGACCAATTACATGTATTCCTGTATTGTGTGACCATGAAAATGCAACCAGTAAGGCACATGAAATCTACGATTCTGCTCAGTTATATAAAATCAACCCAGTGAGAGGTGGAACAAGTGGGTTTAGGGAGTCAAAATACTATCTTTTAATTCCTGGTCACAGCTTTGTATTACACTGCTGCCCTTTTACTGCTTCTTTAAATAAAAAGATTTCAAGCAGGAGTTGATTCCAACAGATCTGGAAGTCTAGTCTTGCAAATCAAATTGACTACAGAATAACTCAAATTCCTGTAATCCTATGAGGGATTTAAAATCTTGGAGATGCAGCTTCATTTATAAGACCTTTCCTCCAAATGAAACCTGGAATACTCAATTCCCTGTTCCATATGAAACCTTTCTTCTGGAGTTGTAAGGCTCTTGAGGCAACTAAAGTGAAAGACATTCCAGGAGTGCCAGTGGAGAATAAGAAACTGAAAATAGCCATTAATGGGAGTTCTACCAGTGGTGCAATTATGATTCTTAGCCAAACCACCTTCAAGGGATACTGGTGGTACCTCATATTCTCCTAGTGGAGAACTGAACTTTCAGTCTGGACAAATGCATGAGCCTGAGGTGCAAGGGAGGTGGTGATGGGAGTGGTGTTCAGATTACTGGAAATCTAGGTTCTCAATATTTATAATATACTGATGTTGCCATTCCAATGCCACATTGTATTTTGACAGAAAGTCTTTAAGTTTCAGCTTAAAGCTTTGTTGTCTATTGATTTCTGAATTTTCAGCTTCATATCCTAAATGTGTCTCAATTTATTCAGACTAGAAGTACATCTGTTCACTATCTGTCAAATATTGGGAAGAAGAAATATCCAGACCAAGTTGTCAGCCTACACAGAAAAAGAAATAAAACTGTAATAGAAGAACTAATTACACCACTGTGATCAATCTGGCAGATCTTTCCACTATTATTCTCTTGTCCAGCATGTACATTGTCATGATGTCAAAGGGGCTTTCATACACATAAAGCCAGTAAAAAGGTGGTGGTGAAATCCATCCAGCAGACACAATACTGATGCCAATGGTCAGCTGCCACAGAATGAAAGAGAAGGGAAATAATATCTTTCTGATCAGGTTCACTCTACAGATGGAAGAAAATATTTTAGTACACATCTCAAAATGACAATCCCTTTTTATCATTTCATTTCCACTAAAAATTATCTGATATATGACAATGCTACAGTGGCACTTTAAAGAGGAGTACCAGTCCTTCCTGTGGAAGGACACAAAACAGTGGCATATACTGGGACTTCACTTACTAGAATGTCATCATTTCTATTTGTTTTGGCAGGCCTAAGCAGGACAAAATAGGCTTATACATGTCCTGGCCTGCCCAGACAAATTTTTCTACTCTCCCTCCTTCTCTTTTTGGGAAGAAGCAACCACAGGGAACAAGACAAAAGAATCTGGAGCCACTGAGTCTGAGGACTGTGGCTTGCCCAGACTTGTTTTGAACCCTGTGCTAAACAAGGCACACACGGTTGCCTTGTGCAAGGCTGTGCTTTGCCAAAAATTGGGTAAAGCAAGCTTATGGTTTCACCTAATATGGTCAGGCTTCGCTAACTGCCATTCTGATTGGCCATTCTGTGTCCAAGAGCCCATTAGTATGGATAAAAGGAGATGAGCAGGGAGCACAAAGTGTGCTCTGCCATTGTATCCAGGTACTCTGCCATTATGTGTGTGCTCTGCTCTCTATCCATGCTACTATTGCCTCATATCTTGAGCTGTGTGGAACTCCAGTGACCAGGATCATCCTCTAAAGCCTCCATGCAATTGGTCTGCACAGCCAGCATGACTTTGGATCCTTGCTCCAAATAAATGACCTAGATATGGGAAAAAAACATTGTCAGGGGAATGTTAAGATAGACACAATTCTGGTGCATCAGCTGCTTCCTGATTTCACTTCATCTTGTCAAAGTATATTCTTCTCAGTACATTTCATGTGAAAACTTTGTGTGTTAACCACTGAACCTTGTAACCACTCACCAAATTTCCTATTCCATTTTACAGAAAAAGAATATTAGATACAGCAATCACACCTCCAGGTGACTACATCACTGTCTGGACAACACATCTCTTACATATAAAATTTCAGTAAAAAATATTCCACATGCTCCATATTAATCCAATACTTTGCAAGTAGATGCAGTTGTAACTGCTTTAAATAAGCATCAGATATTTGGTGTAAGTGCTTCTTAAAATCAATATAGCATAGAAACTCGTATTTATCATAATTTTAAACAACATTTCAAGACATTTTCTATATTGTTGAACAAATTAATGCCAAACTTTATTTAAACAGAACAAGATCAATTTTGCAAAGTAATCACAAAGAGAAAGGTCTTGCATGCTAGACCACTTAAAATGCTCATGTTTGGAATATGCGAATTTTGTGCTGAACTGACACAATAAGTCTTCATTCCACACTGAACCTTTTCAATTATATTCACTACTAAAACTATAAAGCAAAACAATTACAGAATAATCATATACCTGACAATGAAGTTTATGTGAAATGTGTGTTCTGAGGGTGATGATTCCACTACTACATCGCATCACACTCTGTAGCGTGATCAGTACACTTGAGACAACTTTTTGATCCTTCATAGGGAAGAGTATTTGATTTCCAATTCAGGCACCTTATCAAAAACCTCTGGTTATTGAATTGTCTCCATTTAGTGCAAGCTGCTGGCACCCAGGGAAAGCAGATGCACTATGTAACACAAAAGAAAGCAAAGACCATAAACGAGATGAAGGGCAGACAATGCTGTGACCACTGCCACACTGTGATGCAGTCAGGAGATGTAGGTGAGGACAAGCAGAAGAGTAATTTTCATCCTGAAAATTATATGAAGTACTCAACTTCTGTTCTCCTCTGAGGAGTACATCACTTACTGTATTTATAGTTCAACATGTCAGATTGAGTCACCACAGAAAGTGTTGATATAGAAAGTGTCCTCTTAAGTTTCAGTGAATGTCCAGAATAGTGGTCTATAGCCTCAGTAGATTCTACAGCTGCTCTGTCAGATCCTTGTTTATGACTGTCTCTGTACCCTACACATCATAACATACATTTTAGATTTTATACTGTAACACATTTTGTGACTAAAACACAATCTACGACAACCCCTAGAATTATGGAAATGAAGACTTCTCTGAGAGTTACAGTGAAGCAGGAAGACCAAGAAAAACTCTGTAATCGAGTTAAAATAGACTTTTAAAGATGACCTTTAACTGGTTTTGTTGCTATCAGAGCACTCAGTTTTGGAAATGCTGCCAAAGACTCCAAGGTCACCACAGACAGCAGGACAGCCCTATACAACATCTTCATGGGCTCAGACGTTTGCCTTGATACTATACACAAGTCAAAATTAGGAACACAGTTTTCTTCTGCTTCACATTGCACAAAATGGGCAGATACTTGAAAAAGTTCTCAGTCTAGAAATCAGAAAGACAAATAATTCACTCTGTTCTTTGTTGCCTGTATGCAATGTTAATGATTTCATTCAGATTTTTGAAAAGTGTAAAGGTGTGCTTGGACAGAGATCTTTCCAAACAGATATGTAACAGGATCCACATTGGGCCATAATACTGAACAGAAAAGAGTGATGTCAATAGAAGTAAAAACATGGCTATACAGGCTAACTGACTAACACCAATATCTGAATATCTCCAGAATAGTTTTTTTTCCTGTAGCTCTTAGAAGTAACTCACTCTGATTACCGAAGATTCTCTGGGGTTAGTCTCTGGGGTATAGTATGTTAAATCACATTTTCAGAACTAATCAATTTGACATCTCTAAAACTGATGCTTTCCAAAATGAATAGAAAAATAGTACTCTTTAGTACTGACATTTAAAAATAAACAGATAAATAAGTGAAAGGAGGAGACGCAGTGAAACTTTGGAAGCTCAAAATCACCCATGTGTCTTTCCAGTGGAACTCCAAATTATATCCTCAATATTCTGTCAAAATCCCTTCTGACAGCAAAATACAGTTTTCGGATCAAGCAGCTAATGTTTGTGTAAGCTAATGACTTCCAGTTATGATGGTAAAGGTCACAGAGATCATGCTTTCAAAACACCATCCTATGTAGGCAAATGAGTGATTACACACGCAATGGGTTTTACACATACTGCATGGAGAGAGGCAGACAAACAAATTTGTTTCAATTAAATGTTCACAGTGGATTCAGTTCTCACCTTTATTCTACTCTTGCCACTTCAGTGACTTCAATAACTCTGTAGAAGCTCAACTATATTTGCTACAGCTCAGTCCTTCCTCAACAAGCACAGCTGGCATCCTCCACTGTACTGATCTCAGTTTCTTAGCAGCAAGTAGTTTTTGGTGCAATACCCCCCGGGGGAATATGTTTTCCACCGCCACTTTTCACTGGAACATTCAAGAGAAGGGCCACAATAATTAAAAGAGCTTACAGTGTTTCCTCTTCCGATACTGTTTATCTTCCCTCTTCCTACAAAGGGCTTTACAGAATCTGGTCTAATTGAGGATGTCCCTGCTGACTGAAGCGGGGGTTGAACTCGATGACCCATGGAGGACCCTTCCAGCCTAGGTTCATAGAATAGACTATTCTATGATTCTATAATCACAGGATCACAGAATCACAGAATACTAGGGGTTGGAAGGGACCTCAAAAGATCACCTAGTCCAACCTCCCTACCAGAGCAGGATCACCTAGAATGCATTGGGAATGTATACAGGTGGGTTTTGAAAGTGTCCAGAGAAGGGGACTCCATAACCTCTCCAGGCAGTCTGTTCCAGTGCTCTGTCACCCCCACAGGAAAAAAATGTTTTTTAATTATGTTTACTCAGACAACTCAGGACTCAAATCAAAGTCTGTTCCAATCCTCATCTTTTCAAATTGCTTTCCCTGTAGATATAATTGTCTGAAATGAAGGAGTTAGGAAAATTAAATACATAGTAATACTCATCTATGTTTCACCTGAGCACAATGTACATTGCTGGGTAGCAGAGTTGTTTTAATGAAGATCTCCATGTCGGAAGACTTTTCCCAGAACATGAGACAGTATTATTTGATAGAAATCTCCACAACTCTGCTTGCTTTGTGGATTACTCAACACAGATTGCTGATAAGTGTTTGAAAATTCTCTTGTTTACTAGTCTCTGCAAGTCTCAACTCACATGTCTGAATGTATCCCTATTAAGGAAAAGTACTTAAGCATGTGTTTAATTCCCAAAGTCCCAGGCTCAAATGCTTTCTGCAGTAGATTTGTTGTAACTGTTCTCATCTAAAGAAACTGCTTTCCAGAACAGGAGAAATTATTTTTTTTTCTGAACGAAGGCTACAGCTCACTTTAGAAATATGTGCCTGTCTTACTGAAATAAACGGCACACTGTTATGCTCCCATACCTGGGTGGAGTGAATACACTTCAGCGGTGCAATGCTTACTCCTCACAACAATGGCTGTGACAGAGGATTGCTAGCAAATGAAGAGCTTTCATCTTTTTCATGTCATTTCCAGTCTTTTACAAAATTTTCAAAATGGATGGGGCAGGGGAAGCCTGTGTTTTCAAATTCTCAGACTTCTGTGGATTTCCATAATTCTGGGAAGAACTACAATTTTATGGAGCTGCACTAGTCATTGTTAATTTAAAACGAAAACAAAACCGTATTTTAGAGCTAAATTACCTTTTCAGAACAAGTGTTGCATCATTTTCAAACCATAATTTATACGATTCCAGATTGCAATTCAGAGACCTGGAAGCCAAATTTTTTTTTTTTTAACTTACAATAAAAATTTCTGTATTAATAGCATAGTTTCTGTTCATCAAAGTTCTAATTTCCATTAGGTTTTGGTTATTTTTGGTTTTCAGGTCTATAAATCCTGAATGTGCCTTTCATTTAATTTTTCCACACTTGAAGTACATCTGTTCAACATTTGGTCCATGAAATACTAGAAGGTATGCTCAGAAGAAATATTCGCTTTACTTGTCAGCCTGTAAAGAAAACACAACAAATCTGTACTAAAGTTTTTCCTTTCAGTAGCACTCATTTAACCAGATAACTCCCACACTTACTAAAAACACATCCGTGATTTAATCGACATGAGGATAGTACTGTGCCTAAAACACATAGTAAAATATAGATTCCAGTTTCAAACTCTTCAAATTATAAAGGATAATAGGACTATATCATAATTTCTTCAGTCTACCTTAGCACAAGGCATGCTAGGTTAGAATTTCTTTGTATAAAATCTGTGCCCTCTTTTCTTAGGTCTCTCATTAGCTAAGATACTGAATTAGTGTAATACTCTCTGCAACATCTGTAAGCAGCCCCTATATTTGGAGGACGGTGCCCCTGCCTGTTTGAAAAATATCTCTCTTTATTTAAAAGGAAAAAAAAAAGACATTAGAACTAAAAATTATCTATGCTGGTTTGAGGTTAATTGTAATATTTTAATGAGAGAAATTAGATCATTGGTTGCAAAAAGAAAATAATGATGACGTCTATATCATTCATTGGTTTGCTGAGAGATAAAAAGCTAAAATGTAAACATTTTTGGTCGCTTTGGTTTGTGTCACTGGATCTATTCACTTCCTGTTATCTCTGTGTGCTGGTTTGAGGCTAATTGGAATATTTTAATAAAAAAAATTAGACTATAGTCTGTGAAAAAAAACAATGTTGATGTCTACTTCACTCGTAGGCTTGCTGAGATGTATAAATACAAGGACACAAACATAGATATGACAGAGTGTCTCTGTTGGAGTTGATGTGTTTTCTCCCTGGCCTTCCACTGTGTAACCCAACTAATTCTGCTTCTAACTCCCCTGGTCGATCCTCCAAAAGCACCTTACATGTAAGGCAGACCCTGGGATAAGGTAGAGGGGTGGAAAGAAAGTGGAAGGGTGGTTGGGAGCCCCTCCTGGGGACTCTGATTTCTGGGAGGGGTGTTGTGTTTCTGTATTACCTTCAACATGTATATTTCTGTAAGTGCTAAGCTGTAAGTATAGCTTCATTCCTTAACTTCCAGATGGCTGAGTCTAGTCTGGGTGATTTTCATAGAGTGGGGACACACACACACACACACATGACCATCACACTCAGCTCTAATATCTCTCCATTAAGAAATAAGAAGTAAGTTTTGTTGGCCTTTTGTTTCTTGTTAGTCTGTCTCGGAAGGGAGATAAAGAGGGAGAAGAAGGGAGTAGTTTTTAGTTCTTCTGGGCAGTTTTCTTTTGTCTGGGAGGGAGTTTGGATTTCTGTATTATTTCTAATTTGTATATAATTGTAAATAGTTGTAAATATATTGTACATATATGCTTGTAAATTTTGCTTTGCTGTAAATGTAGCTTCATCTTACTTTCAAACTGCCTGAGCTAGCCTGGTAAATTTCAATAGTAGGGGGGAAAGTTCCTAACCCACCACATTATCTCTCTCCTATAAATTGTGATAAAGAAACATTGAATAGAGCTAAGCTTAGCACTGTCACTTAATTCTGTTGAAACCTAGAAAATAGCAGAGCAAATGTGGCAAATGCTGGTGGAAGCCATGCTAATTTAGATTAATAGGAATGAAAACTAGCAGTAGTTATATATTTTACATTTATGACAAATAATGCCAGCCCCTCAGTAATCTACTCTAAAAGGTGTTATTTAAAAAAAAAAAAAAAAAAAAGTCATTCAGGTCTAAGTTCTGATTTTGAGTCATTGTGACATCAGTACAAGTTTTAGTGGAACTGCTTCTCCACTTATGTGATGTAATAACAAAGTTCAGCACCTGGTCAAGGCACTGACTTTTCTCCAAGCTGATATAAAAATACACAAGGATACAAAAAACTACAAGTCACACCTTTGAACACTAGTCAGGTCAATAATACTTGCTGGCCAATACACTTTTCTTAAAGCAAAACTGTAAGATTTCTTAGTCCAAAACAATAGCAATGCCTCCAAGTGAAAATCGACTGCTATTTGTAAGAACCACTGAGTATGTCAGATCACTTTCTTACTTGCTAGGGAGTGATATAAACCCAAGAGTGTCTCCTGAGCCTAACTCTTCTTTCTCAGAGCACAACACCTTCTGGTGCCAGGATGGGACCATATGTGGGCCTTAGGACATTTTAGATGAGGGTAAGATGGAACTGTGTATCTACTTGAAGTCATGCACAGACTTCTCCAAGGACTGCACTTACCCACGTGCCAGATCTTGGCCTGTGACCACAGGTTTTGTCCTGACAGAAGAGTTAAGCTGAGGATGCAAATTATCATAGGTAGTTACAGCACCTACCCATAAAATAATAAGGAATTCTCATCTCTGGAGGAATAACTGTGACCTGAAGCTGACTGCACTCAATGCTTGCAGTCTGAAGATACCAATCCCATTAGCAACAATTTATAGCACTTTCTTGTGTGAAGCTTCTCTCCTGAGTCATTGTAGTGAGTTGCAAGTAGCGGAAAATGGAGAGCCATGAATCAGAAATTGTCCCAAGGATCTTTGTAACAATTTACTTTGAGACAACTAGATTCATTCCACTTACGTTCCACTCCAGAGAAATTTTTTTCTTCAATCTTCCCCCTTCAAGGGGTCAAGGGTAGATTGGTTATTGCAAATAAATAAAAGAGTATGAGATCTTATCAAGCTCTGGATACTTTCATCTTAGTTCTTTTAACAATAGGGATACTATTTCCTAGAGGAGACTGAACCACTTTTGAAAGACAGTAAAGCATAGAACAAATTCCAGCCTCCTTTCTAATACAATCCATTAAGTATTATCCAGTGAAACGACTCTGTTACCAAGGCCCAAGACATGATCTCTGGTCATATCATTTATTACTAGACACTGCTGTTCTTTTACTGGAAAATATGAACCACACCAAGAAAACTATACTTGGTACTTAGGGAGACACCATCCTCTTATTTAACAGTCATGTGTGTGTTTTTTTGATAAGGAAAAAAAACAAAACAAAACAAACCACCCCCTTTCAGTTATGCCATTCTAATATCATACAAAAATATTTGATTCTTCCCCTCTGGATGCAATCCTGTGGTAACTGATATGTTTTTCTTTATTTTTATGTGTGCTTGTAACTGCTCAAAGTAGTAACAGTGCCTTCTTCAAAACTGTTATTTAAAACTACCACTGCCTGTGTCCATTGTCTATCGGAACCAAATTGAATTCAAGTAATTCTTGCAGAGGGATTAGTCAGAATTCCTCAGACCACGACTGCTTGTCCAGAAGGTGGATTCTAGACATAAAAATTGATTTTCTTCTTTGGATTTGGCAACATCATGAGTTTGACACATTGATAATTTTCCTTCATCTCCTTTTCCAGTTTTTTTGGCTTCTCAGAGTCCCTTATTAAAAGTACTTTATCCATATATTAGCTTATGAAAACAGGACTGGTTTTGGATAGAACTGGTAAAAAGTGCTGGAAAGTTTGTAATCTGAACTACCCAAGTGAAATAAAATTTGCAGACAGAAATTGCTGTTATGGGGCATAATAGGGAGAATGGAGCTATTTTTATTTTTATAATATGCCACCATGTTCTGTATTGTTCCATACCATGGAATACATATTACTTTTGAGAAGTAATGACAAAACTTGTAAGAGATACAAAGAAACTGCTCTGAAGGGTTTCTACAATACATTTTTATTCTGCCTCCAAACACCTTCAAATAGCTCATCCACCCATCTTCCTTGTAAGTAGAACTGGCCTTATATGCATTAAGTTCTAGAGAAAGAAATTTCTCTGTCTTTTCTCATCACACCTTCAAAGCATCCACTTAAAAGTGTCATTGCTTCCTATCATAAAACTTCAACAATTATCCTATCTCTAGCCTTAATGAACCCCAGAATTGTTTGCACTGGCTGGTGTGTCACATCATAGAAGAACAATAAAGGCTGATACACACCCCCACAAAATGAGTTGGAGCATACCTCAGGAGCATGGTGGCCTACACACATGAACCCAAGCAGAAATACTGGCTTGCTTCTAAAATAGTGAGCTGCAATCTAGAAACTGTTTAGGACTACTCAGTTGTCTTAACTCTTTGGAAAAGGGTACCTGCGTGATATATTGTCCTAAGGAGCTCAAATTGAACTTCCATCTGCCCAAGAGTACTCCCTTCATCTGTTTCTTCCTGGTGCCGTCTACACCAAGGTCACCTAGGTGGGAGGTCCATTTAATTTATTATTCAAATATTTTAAAAGGTACAGGTTCAGTTTAGATATTTAGTGAGCCAATGATCACACCACTTTATGGAAAGTACAAACATTTTAATAGTCAATATTTAGCTCCATGAAATGTAATCCCAGTAATTTTTCAGCATTCCTTATTACTTTAATATTCTGTTACCATTTAGCCCCCAATACTAAAGATTTCTGGATTACAAATTACCTGAAAACCACAACATTTAATGACATTAGATTAAACTTGCTAGATTTTTTTTTCTCCCTCACAAAGCTAAACATAGTATAAATTCTTTTAAAATTTTATTGCACATTTTATGCTTTGAGAAGTACTGAAAGTATGTGGTTTCCACCAAGTACACATGACTCAGAGGAATAAAAACTGCAGTTAGGCTTGTAAAAAGTGTATTATTTTTAAAACCCTAACTCAATGTAGCGGAAAAGTCTTGTATGTCTTTACCTCTTTTATAGGATAATATTAAGAGCAACCCCAACTCTTTATAACAATGTATCATCTGTTTCAAATCGGAGGGAAATCAACTCTCTAATATGGTAAAAGTAATGTGCAAGTTAATTTTCTAATTGAACTCTCTAGTCTTGGATTGCCTGCAGTAAACCTTGACAATTTGAAACCCAGGCAAACTCTGGTATTTTGGAGAGTGAATTGAATGCTACTAATTATACTCAGTTAAATATTCCCACCACTGCAAAGGAAGAGCAGTTACCTGCATACTCGACATCCAGTGTGAAAAAGACATAATATTGTTGAGAATTTGAACTCACAATATTCAGAAAATTCTGAGCCCTGGTTCTCAGCAACATCCACCCATGCAGTACTACAAACTAAGTAACAACTTAACACTAGCCTATGCATAGGACAGGACTTTTCAGACAGTTGCAGCCTTTGGGGTTTTTTCGCCTCACACAGTGTTAATGACAAACCACGGTGGAATTCAAGAGCTTGTGAGACAACTTGTGAGATTCTGAATTAAGATTCTGAGGAGGAAAAAATTAACAACACTACTTTTAGTGGTAGAGTTATATTTTACCTGCTCAAAGCCCACTACTCAAAGGAATGAAGATATATGCATGGCATCTCTCCCTACCCCTGACTGCTTTATTACAAATTATTATTATGGAGTATGTGCGTTCTGCTGCAATGTGCAGGCTACAAACTATGCACAAATACTATGCACAAGCATTAACCATGCATACAGCTTAGAAGATTTGAAGGCCCCTGTTTTAGAGATGTTGACATCAAAACTCCCTATAAAGACAAGGTCACAGGCACTCAGCATATCTAACAAATAGAACTGTGGTATTTAATGCATATGAGAAAGAAGAAAACGGTACTGAAAGTCCTTTCTGTCTCTGCTGAAGGTGTAAACCATGTGACCTCACTTGATACTCTCTGTTCTTTGGAAAATCTCTTCAGAAGAGAGCTGCCAACATCAAAAACTTTCACAAGCCATATCATGAGGGTAACACAGACGAAATCTTATAACTGCTGAATAGTTACAAAGCATATGAAAATGAAGTTCTATTAGAAGGAGGAAACCATATTCAAACTCCTACATATTAAAAATAATACAAGAATGTATATGTTTGTGTTACTTCATCTCATACGAAGCTGAAAGAGGGGGGAGGGGGAAGAAAAATTTTTAAAAGGAAATTTTATTTTTCCTCTAGCCAGTAGAAAAAAGACCTCTAGTTTGACAGACAGTGGCCAAGTATATTGTTGTCACATATAAGTCCCCCAGTTAGGAGGAAAAGTCTCATTAATATCGTGTATGTATGTTGGCTCATAGTGGGTTTACTATGGCCCAAATTTAGATGAGAATTTTTTTTCCCTGAGATCAATGATCTTTGGTTGCATCATGGCCAAGGCTTATTCCCAGTTTCCATTCCAGGATAAATCTAGCAAATCCAGATTTCAATGGTGGGTTTAAATAAGCTTCAACCATGAGAAGAATGTCTTTATTAAAATATAAATACGTGGAGTTGTACTCTGCAACTTGATTTTCCAAAATGAAGTCCATTTTTTCTCTTCGAAAATTAAACAATCCCAGAATAAATTAAAAAAAATAAAATTAAAAGATTCATTACTACAGCTAGTAATCTGCTCTGTTCTTCTGGAGCATCTGTTGTGGTACAAAACCGTTACCTGCATTTTGCAAAAGTTGTAGATAACATAACAGAGTGTTTGGGTTTTTTTTTTTTTCATCAAAAAATGGAATCTTCTTGTTAAGATCTCTTCTTAGAACGGGTCTCCTGAAACCATGACAATTTCTTGTGTAGACATTTTAATTGGACAGCAAATAGAAATACCCTTTAGACGTGTAAAGAGAAAGAGTCTTTCTTAGCATACTACCCTGCTATCCAAGTTTACACAGTAGATGGAAAACTTGATAGTCCAGACTGAGCCTCAAAATGTATGGAGGAGAATTAATCCACAGTAACAGCTTCAGAAACAAAACATGTAGGAGAAAGTCGGCAACTGACATGTGTATTAACAATTTCTGTGGTCAGGTATTGCGTGCTTCTTCATTTGTCCTTTCAAAGGTTTGTACCTTTAAGTCAATGAGGATATTCATGGGTTAATTTTCCAGTTCTTCACTTATTTGGTTCTCCCCTCTTAGTCACAGTTTACTACTGAGATTTATTTAATAGGCACTAAGAGAGAAACTCTGCTTGCAAGGAAATGGCAAAAGGCAGTAAGCAGCTCTGATGCACATTCTGTGTGGGGTGAGGGGGGTGGGAATTAATAGGCGAGAAACAGTTCCAGCCAAACTGGACTTCAAAGTCTTTCCACTTTTGAAAGCTATGACATTTAATATCTGATCACAAATGCAAGAACGTCCTCCACACTTCAGTACTGCTGAACAAAACGAATCAGGAGGACCAGGTATGTAACTTTTCAAGGTCTTTTCCACCCTTACTCTCTATTATGCTGTGAAACGAGTCTTTGAGTTCAGCTAAGTAGGTGGTTTCATATCTTCAGTTTTTGACTGAGCAGGAGAAGTTAACCAGAAAAGTCTGAGGACTTACATACAGTTCAATCCCTGTCAAAACAGAGAAAACATAATAATATAGAAGCAACTGAATTGAGGAAGCTGGGAAGAAGGGTTGCATAACTTACTAGCTCTCAAGCAGCTTCTGCCAAAAGGTTACTACACCTTCTTCTGCTAAACCTGTATGTATACTGGCTGAACGCTGTGTATGGACCTGGAAAAAATGCATGATCCACATAACCTCAAATGAGCAGTGTTCCATCATCCACAAATTTAACTCCCTGATGGAAATTGTTACATTTGCTTCTTTGTCCTTTCCTTCTCTGGAACTTCACATTGTAAAATTCAATCCCAGAAATTACTACAGGGTCCTCCCCTCAAAATTTGTAAGTGACTCTGTTAACTCAAGTCTACCACAGATGGATAGGACAGTAGAGAGTTTCATACCAATGTTGTTGTCCTTACTTACAAAAGCAGGTAATTGTAGACTATTACTCCCAACCCATTATTCTTAACAATCAACACAAGCAGCATCCCTGCTTTGCAGAATAGTCAATGATATTGCCACAGCTCATCTGAAAAAAAAACACAACCACATTGCAGAAAAAATGGGAGTACAGATATTGAATTGTGCTGTAGAAGTTAAAACTCATTTGCATCATGTCATTCATAGACCTATGGCTTTCAACAGACCTATAAAAGTGCTTGGAAAGCTCAGAAAGAAGGATCTTCTTTCCAATGCCAGAAACTTCCTCAAGTTACAAAGAAAGCACAGCAATGTGTATTCTAATGTCCACTGAAAAGAGGCACCTAAGCCAAACTGTAAGCATAATTTTGTCTCCAGTACCAGACACTGACCATCACAAGACACAGGTGAGCAGATTAAGTTATTACTGTCCTCTACAGCTTCCCTTGGAGAGGAGCAGTATGGTCTGCAGAAAGCTAAAATACTAGTTTGGTTGTTTTTCCAGTAGCAGCACACTGCATTACTAGTCTAATGGCTCTAATTAACAACTCTTCTTCATCTACTAATCATCAACACAGCCCTAAGAAAGCTGCAGAGCTATATTTAGCAGAGCACAACTGCCAGCAACAGCATCTACTCAAAGCTAGGGAACAGCAGTAGAACTACATAGTTGAAAGAAGGAAAAGAAGAAAGTGCCATATCACTTAACATACTGACCAGCCAGGGAAAAAACATCTTTCTAGTTAGTGTTATCTCTGCATAATTTTTTCTCTTTAATGAGGGAAACCAAATCTCATCCAGCAATAACCATAGCTACAAATGCAGATGAAGTTAGTCTGTGCCAAATTGAAAAGACAAAACAGTCTAGATGCAGAGCCAACTGTAGTGCACACTATTCACAGTCTTCCATGGAGAAATGCTGTAGAAATGCTCTTCAAATGCCATTTGAAGAGACAGCACTGGCAGCTCTGCAGAGATCTCACTTACATTGGCTCTAATTTTAGGTAATCTTAGGCTGTAGGTGAAATGGGAGACCGAGAGCCAAGAAAGGGGGCAGGGTCTGCTGCCCTCACATGAGTAACACACTGGGTACCACAGGACTTTTAAAAGCATTAGGGAGCTACGTGCAGTTGCCATGTGAAGAACCAGCACCGGCAACCTCCCCTCAAGAACATATCTGCGCAGTACCTAAATAAATGGGCATGTCTAGGCATAATGGCCCCCACATGGCAGAAGAAGACCCTGGTCCTGATCCCAGCCACAGTGGAGGTGGGAATCCAGACAGAGTCTCCACAGACAGAAGTGATGATGCAGGTTCCAGACTGTAAGAACACAGCTCTCCAGACCACTGGCTGCTGAGAATGTCTGGGCTTACTGGTAGTACCAGAGAATAGTGCAAAAAACACCTGCATGCACTGTGAACAGGTGAATGACCTGCTCTGTGTGGTGGCTTCAGGAACTTCAGGAACAGGTAGAAAGACTGAAGAGCATTTGAGAAAGTGAAATGGAAGTAGATTGATGGAGTTATACTCTTCAATCTCTAAGACACCAGGAGTCAGAGGAGCCTGATGCTACCTATTATCAGGCAGAAGGAGAAGGAAGTCACTAAGCAGAAGGAAGTGGCCTAAGGTGGGGAATGGATACAGGTCCCTGCTCAGGGAGGTAGGCGAACCCCTCCCCATTCTCCCTCACCTCCCCAGTTACTCCTCCACAACAGATACAGAGCACTGGAAGTCGAGAGGCAGGATCATGAAGTCCCTGCATCCCACATCTGTCAGGTGGAAGACAGATGCCAAAATGGAGGGGGTGAGAAGTGGCAGGTTCATGGTCATGGCAGGGGTCGAGCACACATAGCAGACTCTTCCACGAGGAAGAAGAGTTCTGGTTTTTGGAGGCATGCTGCTGGAAGGAGCAGAGGGCCCAAAATGCAGAGTTGACTTTCATCATAGGGAATTCTGCGGTATTGCTGGAGCCTGAATCAGAGATAACATCAGAGAACTCCCCATCCAGCCTACACCTGAAAGTCTCCTGCCAAGATGGAAGTCCTAGAGATACATAGATCATCCAGAGGAAGCAGGATAAGGTCAGGGATTGTCTGCCTCCTTTCCTCATCAGCCTGTGAAACCTGGGAAGAATCAGAAGTCTCAGCAGTTAAGACATTGACAGAATTCAATGCCCCCAGCATGGCTTCACCAAGGGCAGATCTTGCCTGACAAATTTAGTGGCATTTTATGATGAAGTCACAGTGACAGTGGACAAGGGAAGGGCAGCTGATGTCATATATCTGGACCTGAGTAAGGCATTTGACTCTGTCCCACATGACATCCTGGTCACCAAACTGGAAAAACATGGACTTGATGGGTGGAGCACTCGCTGGATAAGGAATTGGCTGGATGGTCGAACCCAGAGAGTGGTGATCAATGGCACAATGTCCACCTGGAGACCAGTGACAAGTGGTGTCCCTCAGGGGTCAGTGCTGGGACCAGTGCTGTTTAACATCTTTGTCAGTGACATGGACAGAGGAATGGAGTGCACCCTCAGCAAGTTTGCAGATGACACCAAGCTGTGTGGCACAGTCGACTTGCTAGAGGGCAGGGATGCCATCCAGAGGGACCTGGACAGGCTGGAGAGTTGGGCCCAGGCCAACCTGATGAAATTCAATAAGGCCAAGTGTAAGGTCCTGCACCTGGGTAGGCACAATCCCAAGCACAAATACAGGCTGGGTGGTGAATGGCTGGAGAGCAGCCCTGAGGAAAAGGACCTTGGAGTCTGGGTTGATGAAAAGCTCAACATGAGCCTGCAGTGTGCACATGCAGCCCAGACAGCCAACCGAGTCCTAGGCTGCATCAAGAGAAGCGTGGCCAGCAGAGCAAGGGAGGTGATTCTGCCCCTTTACTCTGCTCTCGTCAGACCCCACCTGGAGTACTGTGTGCAGTTCTGGAACCCTCAGCACAGGAAGGACATGGAAGTGTTGGAGCGGGTCCAGAGGAGGGCCACAAAGATGATCAGAGGGCTGGAGCAGCTCTCCTATGAGGACAGGCTGAGGGAGTTGGGGCTCTTCAGCCTGGAGAAGAGAAGGCTTCGAGGGGACCTGATAGTAGCCTTCCAGTATCTGAAGGGGGCCTACAGGAAGGCTGGGGAAGGATTATTTACAAGGTCCTGCAATGACAGGACAAGGGGCAATGGGTTTAAACTGGCAGAGGGGAGATTTAGACTGGATGTTAGGAGGAAGTTCTTCCAGTGAGGGTGGTGAGGCACTGGAACAGGTTGCCCAGGGAGGTTGTGGATGCTCCCTCCCTGGATGTGTTCAGGGCCAGATTGGATGAGGCCTTGAGTAACCTGTGCTAGTGGGAGGTGTCCCTGCCTATGGTAGGGGGTTGGAACTAGATGATCCTTGAGGTCCCTTCCAACCTTACCATTCTATGATTCTATGATTCTATGATTCCCTGAAAGCATTTCAGGTACAGTCTGAAGCTGTAGATAGCCCCACAAGTCAGGAGATAATTATTGTCAGTAAATATTCAAAGCCTCTCTCTAAGAAATTCTGTAACTAGATTTTATTGTGCCTTTCTGCCTTAGTGGCAGAAAGGAGCCTCTCAAGTCTCCTGGTGCACAAGAGGTATAATTGAAACTAAGAACTTCTTTCCAGTTTTAATGTTTGCATTTGCTAGTTATTTCTTAAAGCGTTCCTGTTTTACTTGTTCCCTGTGTGTATAAATTTCCAAACCATGTGTTTCAAACATTGTAAATAAGTTTTCTAGTGAGATTTAATGCTAATCAACAATATTCATAGTTATTAGCAATCTGTGCCTGGATATTAAAATTAATATAGATTATTAATTTTGCACAGTTTGTAACAAGGACACCAGGACTGATGATAGCACATGGGAAAGGCTTATCTCTTTGGGGGAAAAGGATTCTAGGGCAAGTACTAGCAAGGCTCATTCCTAAAGCTTTAAACTAGAATCGAAGAGAGATGAGGTTGTTTCTGAGTTTGCACTAGTGGAGCAGTGCCCTAGTGTTAGTGCAGACCAGAAGGCCTCCCACCCCACCAGGGCAGAATGGGTGTGCTCAGCTCACTCCCTGCAATGCCTGTACACCAATGCACACAGCATGGGGAATAAACAGGAAGAGTTAGAATATGCAGTCAAGGGGTTATGTTCTGGTGCCAGTTGCAGAGACATAGTGGGACAGCTCATGTGACTGGAATGTGCTCATGGATAGCTATGTCCTTCCTAGGAAAGACACGTCAACAAGGCAAGGTGGTGGAGTTGCTCTTTATGTGAGGGAAGGACTAGAATGTGTTGAGTTCTGTCTAGGGGTGGATGAGGGGCAAGTTGAGAGCTTGCGGGTGTGAATTAAGGGACATGTTATGGGTGATACACTTGTGGGTGTTTACTACAGGCCACTTGATCAAGATGAGGAAGTTGATGAAGTGTTCTACAAGCAACTGATAGCAGCCCCACAGTCACAGACTCTGGTACTCATGGGCAATTTTAACTATCCAGGCACCCAGCCACAGTCCAGGGAGTTCCTCCAGTGCATCGATGATAACTTCTTGATGCAAATGGTGGATGAGCCAACTGAGAGGAGCGCTACTGGACCTGATGCTCACCACCTGGATGTGTTTCGGTGTGATCTGGTATGGGTGATCCTGTTCTGACAGGAGGGTTGGACTAGATGATCTTTTGATGTCACTTCTAGCCCCTGACATTCTGTGATTCTGTAGTTCAAGAGATCAGATAGAGTTTAACATTTTATTGCATGAGATTTTCTTTAAAAGCCCTGTTTGACTTTCTGATTTCTCTTTAGTGACAAGCTTAATATCTGTGTTAAGAATGCTGCATCAATAACCATATACAGAACAGTGAATTTTGAATGTGCTTTCAATGAAAAGCAATTTTACAAGGCATCTTGGGAAGTATCTTCAGTGAGCTATACAGGGTATTAGCCACCTGACTTCCATTAGCATCAATAAGACATGAGAGTTGCACCCCTGCACACTGAGCTAAAAATCTATTTGCTTAGACTGAATCCTCAAACTTTAAATACAATTTAATAAAGACCAAGAAAATTATTACTGGAAATATGAAAGTATGCAGTGGTTGCAAGTGATCTGAACTGAGAGGATCTTGTAGGTATTTTGCATATTAGATATGTATGGATAAAGAGGTGTGCTTAGATTAATGTTCAGCAGTGGCAGGCCCAAATATCTGTCAGCAGTAACTTCCACTGCTTGCATGCTCTGTGAGAATATTCATATAAATAATTTCTGACTATGCACTAGACCCCAGACAGGGCTAAAAGTGCCCCCGTTGTAGCTGGTATTTTGCAGTGACACCTCATTTATTCTAGAAGAGAACAACTGCACTTTCTGCAACCCCAAACCATGTTCAGTCTACTCTTTTCAAAGCTGCACCATGAACAATATTGCAAGGTACAGATATTTTGTAAAAATACCTCTTAAAAAAAAAAAAAAAAAAAAAAAAAAGACCTCATGTCTCCTGAAGTGACTATGATTTTTTTTCACATTGTAATAAACAAGTAAAACTTATCGAACAAATATTTAGAAGCCAAAATATAACCAAAAATTAGGACCACTGCACTCATTTTTCATTAAAAAGTTAAGCTTGAATTTCAGCAATTAGTGGAGTGGGCAAATCTGTCACTCCAACATCCTTTGTCTGCACCTGGATTAGCTGCCCTCTAGAGTCAGGATAGCCAAAGAGAAGGACTTTAACTTCTATGCACATATTCACTGTTGAACTTTCTGTAATTCACATCTCAAGTAGAGCATAGAACTTATGATTTTCCCTGTTTAGCAATGTTGCAGCTACACAAAATATTTGGGTTAGATCACCCTAAGGAGTTTATGATTTCCTGAACTGATAGATGATCTCACTCACCAAGGAATTCAAAATTGGCACATTTTGAACTGAAATCCAATCAGCACACTGAATGAACTGTTAGCACGCGCTCCTGGTGAGGAATCTAGACTTTGTAAATTGCCCTCAATTAGCAACTCCAGTTCTCAAAAATATCTTCACATCTTTTTGTTACAGCCTCCACCTATTTGCCTAGACTTCAAAGGACAAAGATGTACAACAGAATAAAAAAAAAAAAAAAATTCTTAAGGTGAAACTTTTCTGTGATTTATATTTACTTCTATTTTTATAGGAATAGGAAAATAAATAGGAATAGGAAATAAATTCCCACCTTCTCTGTGATCAGCTCACACAACATTGCTCATCATTATGGAGGAATGAGAGAGATCTGGAATAATCCAATTAAGGAAAAAGGGGTTAAAAATGTTTAGTAAGAACATATGATGAGATTATACAGAGAAGAACAAATCTATCTTGTTAACTGCAAATTATAGCTAAACAAGTTGATAAAAGACAAAGCACTCAGGAAAACTGAAACTAGGTGTTGAGAAACCACTTTTGCTATTGCTTTGTACATCCCAGCCATTCTATAGCTTATTTACCTGCCTATAATAAATGAATTACCTGGGGTTTTTTTTTCATGTGTTCAACATGTGTTGAACATGCAACTGGAGAATAAAGAACCATCTCCCCCAACCTCCCTATATGTGTGATGCTATTTAAAGAGCCAAATCAGTTCTTCCATTTTTTGAGTTGTATATTGATATTACAGTATAATAAATATGTGAACATTTTTGTATGCTATAGCAATGTAGTGCCCTTTCCTACTTGCTTCTCACCACTTGAACACAAGAAATATCCCCATCTGCAAGTTGAAATGTACAACCCAACTGAGTTTAATATCATTCAGTAGAGGGTCAAGGTAGAAGTATGCCATATGGTCCTTACACACTACACATTTTTCATCGCTAACTTAAATAAAGCTCTTTTCCCCTTCTTTCGGTAGGGTTAGAGGGAAAGACAGGATTCTGTAAACAAAACAAGGCAAAGGTGAAGTACACTCGTTTATCCAACTATTAGGTCGTTCTAGCACGTAGCTCCCAAAGACCATCGTTAGCAATTCAAAAGCACTAAAACCTTGCTCCCCTCAGCAATGCTCTTTTAATGCCCGCTGAGCCTTGACTACAGCACCCCACAGTGGACGACTTCCATGAAACCAGAACACGGGAAACTGAAGATTTAATCTCTTTTCCCCTCAGTGTAGCTTTTTATCCACACTATGCCCCCAAGTAGATAATGAAGTCATCTGGTTGTTTTACATCCACTGAAACTTTACACACATGTATCACGCGATTGCAGTGCCTCACGATATGGAGAAGACCAAGTTGCTTGCCACTGCTCTGGCTGTGCCAAAGACCTAAAGATTAGAGTGAGAGAGGAATGTGAAGGCACTCCTTCATCCTGTGCCTGAAAACTGGCTTCGCAAGTGGAGCATGCAGCTTGTCAAGTATTAAAAAAGCTGGGCTCACCACCTTGTAAGACTGAACAGGTATATATGTATATATATATATATATATATATATATATAATTAAAAGGAGGTATCTAAACTATGACATGATATTTACTACATCCTGCTCCCACTGAATGACAAGGATAATAAATTAATTGCTACTGCACAGTATTATAACAATTAGCAAATTATCCAAATGGCCAGTTATTACTGAAAATATGCTTATTTTGCTTGACTGAACATGAATACCTGTTTCTCCTATCAAGATAGTCATGTGGTGAGTAATTAAAACTAACAACCAATTATCAGAATTGTTACTGGGGACATTACAAACTAGGCATTTGTAATGGCTTTAATAAAAGCAACGGTTGACTTTATAGGTCTTTCTGGCACTGTGTCACACAGAGATTATTGCAATGCAGCTAGAACCAAGTGCGATGTAGTATCCTGCTCAAGCCCCAGAAATGCAAAACGTTAACAACTGACTTTAAAAAAAAGGAAAAAAAAAAAAAAACAACTCTGAATAATCACATAGTAAATAACTGTTAAGTCCCAGTGCAGCCTTCACTGCAGCAAGCCAGATCTGGCATATCAGATTACAAATAGTAATAATTTTAGAGAAACAAAAGTACTTTATTATTTCTTGTAAATGTGGGATTTTTTTTTTCCCTCTTCCCTATGGATTTACAGACAACTGAAGTGCCTTGCACAGCCAAAATAAGTCCTTGCGTTATGCATGCTATAAAAATAAATAATGGCTAATTAAGTGACAGGACATAGCACTAAATTCTGTGAATGAAAATCCTATATGATATTGGGGTTTTGGTCACAGTCGAGTAAAGCTTTTGCATACACTAGCTATGGACACCCTGCAAGAAGAACTGAGAGCATTTGGAATGCCAAGTTGCAGCCCTGAGGCAAGCAAGTGGTGGGCCACAACCCAGCTATATCCAGCCTTGACCACATGGCCAACCATATGGCAAGCATGGCTGAATGTTGCTGCTTGGAGAGGGACAGAAAAGGGAAAGATGGGACAGACTGGGTCTGGAAGGTTTCTTAAAATCAAGTGCATAAATGTGACTTTATCCGGTCTGCCCAAAACACCTCCTTGGGAATACAGTGGCCCCTGTACAAAAGCTGGCTACCCCTGCTGTATGTAGCCAATGATGGGTCAGCCAAAAGGCTGTGGGATCTGTAGCAGCATCCCAAAAGTTTTAGTGAGTTTACAACACCAGTTGCAATGTGCTGTGTTACTGCCTTGCAGGCAATTCAAAGGTTTATGTGTGTAGAAAATTCCAGCCTGAAAAATTTAGGGAAGTGGGAATTCACCCACCATTACTTAGCTGCCTGCACAAGTGCTCTGCAAAAATAACAATCCTCAAGCTTTGTTAAAAACTGTCTCAGGGCTTACTAGAGGAAAAATTCTATGCACCATTAGCAGGCCCAACCCAATGCGTGTTTCTGTGCTTTTTAAAGAGCCAGTTAAGTAGATGACTATCAGACTAAGGCAGCACTCTGTTGGCAGAGGGGAGCAGATTACCCCTTTATATGCTGTTTGCTGCGCCAGACCCAAATCCTCCAGGGAACAGGGACTGGAACTAGGGTCAATGGGTTAGGTAAAGTGCTTGCTTTAACCAAATATAAGCTAGCGTGCTAACACAAGGCACCTAAATTTTCCTGAAATGGTGGGAAATGCACATATGTTATTTATTTTCAAGTTCCACACTGTAATAGTCTTTTATCTTTCAGATTTATGTGCAAGTATACATTCATATTCAGATTTAACTTATTTGAGGATGAAGACAAAAAGGAAGGAAGGTTAAGAAAGAAATATGTTATGACTCAGATGAAACAAGATCAGAAGAAAGTGCAAGAGCTGAGAAGGCAAGAAGCCAGAAGTTAGGACAGAGCAGAGTAGTGACAACCAGCATTTGAAATGGAAGGCGGTCACCAAAAAACTGTGCAGACAAAACACAACAGAAACCAGAAATACAAACAGAACATGTTTTAAAAAACAAACCACCAGGGAGGGTTTCCTTGTATACTCAAAGATGGGGCTACTACTTATGGGCTACCATTTACAGGCTATCACTCAGTCAGGTCCCACCTGGTCAACCTCAGCAAGTCTAGCTGCAGGCAGTTGTTCCCACCTGCAGCTCTGATGGCATCAAGTCAGCTTGCTAGGGGCTGCCTAGGATCAGATGTTCAACTAAAAGTGAAGATACTTTGTACTTGAAACTGTCGTACTAAGACCTCCATCATGACTGGGTTCTCTAGAATCCAAATTATCAATGCATAATGGAAGGGCCCATAATATTGCTTAATAAGAAGAGGTGATGTCTTTGCAAGCCTTTCTTTTACATAGTATCAGAATTATAATGGGCAGATGATCCTTAGCTAGCATTTTTCCTAGCAGAAATGCTAGGAGGCAATACAAAATAATATCTAATTTAGCTGTTCTCACCTGGCAATATAGACCTAAATTAATGACACTGCTAATCTCAAAACAACAACTCAATAATCCTGATTATGGTGACCAAGACTGGGTACTTCTAAAATTTACTTTAGTGCAAGTACAACTCTCTGCTCTGACACTTATATTAATTTCTGCAACATTATCTTGCAGTTCCTACTGCAATCTCATCAGATATGTGGTTTTTTATTAATGTTCATTATATTTCTTTTCGCTTCTACTTGACAGAGCACAGTATCTCTACTGTTTACAACTTCCAGGCCCACTCTCACTCCCAAGCAGCTGAAAGTGTCATCAGTTTGATGCTGTGTTAGTTTACAAGGCGGTTTTTATTGCACAAACACAGAGAGAGAGCAGAAATGTCAATAATTAACGCACTCTCAATCTATAGTAAGAAAACCACCATGACACACAAGGAATTCCAGTAGTACACCACACATAAAGGAGTGTCTGTTACCTTTCTGTTTAGACAGCCTGCTTTAAAGGTACTTAAACTCACGAGAAAACCCCATACCTGTATTCCAAGGAAAACCCTATAATCTGCCCACCACACCAATCCTGTCTGCCCTACTCTATTTGAACTAGTACACAATTCTTGTTAGCAAAGGCAGCATGCAGAAAACCATCTCACTTGATTAGTCCTGCTGGAGTCAGTGAGACAATCGTCATGGGCAAGAATTAGACAGGGTTGGTCCTACCGTGCCTTATCCAGGATGGTCATACATGTGGTGTGTTAGCCATGGTGTGAAACCAATTATGTGTTTCATGATATAAAAATTATTAAATGCACATTTGAGGTTTTTCAATGTTCTCTGTGGGCTTCAGCCGCTCTTTACACCAGTGAAAAGCCAGATTAATTCCAGTTTATAAACGTTACTCCTGTATGTAAAAAAGGGCTGCAATATGCTAAAAAAGATCAAAACAATAATCCTCTGTAGAAAAGAAAAATGAAAACAAATATGAGCTAATCAAGCAACACATGCTGTTTTTCAAAATGCTAATATAAAGATTAATAGTTGTACTTTGACATACAAGAGCCTTTGGAAACTCTTCATATTAAAACACTTTGTAAATCACTTTCAGAGAAAAAGTACTCATCGAAGCCCATTTAATCAAATTAACCATTAGAGAACCTTGATAACATCCAATAAATCTCTGTGCATGTTTAGAATTCTCATCGCTGTTCCTAGGATATGTAATTATTTATGCTGGTTTACACCATTTTGCATTGCTTTGGAGCCTTGAGAGAGAATTAGAAACGGTCAAAAAAGCTGTTCATTCCCATTGTGTCTGCTCATCTTGGACCCAGTCCTCGTCCCAGTGAAGTCAAACAATTCCCAATGAATCCCTGGCGAAACTCCCAGAGACTGAACTAGGAGTAAGAACAGATACATAATGCCTGATCCAAACCCTACTGAAGTTAATGCTGGAATTTCATTCCTAACTAATAGGCTTTGGGTCAGGCCCCATCCACAAAACGTGTTCAGTATCACTCTTTTAAACATGACATAAGGAGGCGCAGAGCAAATTTCTGTCCTGCTTCATGCTACCAACAGATTGAGGTTTCCTCATGACTTACTTGTATCACCCACTACAAACTTTAGGTGCAGCCTGGAATGGACAACCTTGTCTCATTGGGGCTGTAAAGTTTGTGTCTAAAACCAAGTACACAAACAGCAACAACAGGGCAGCACAATGTGCAAGACAGATAAGCAGAGACAAGGCAGAAAATCCCAAGAGCACAAGACAAGAGCTTGCATTTTCTGCTCTTCATTTTGCTACCTTGTGCACTCTCCAGCATAAGGAGTAAGGCAGAGATAGCAGATCATATGAACTGTATCATGGCCCCCAACTTCTCTGGCCTCATTTGTTGGACAAGGTTTTGACAACACCCTCACAAGGTCTACACAAGAGTTAGACAAAGGAATTTCAGAAAATGACCTATTAACTCTCTGCAGTCTGTGCTCCTGGGATGTAGAATGTTTATCTCACATCCACCTTTGTTTCCTCTTATTTCAGGATTCACTCTGTAAATTACACCAAAATTTTAACTGACATCTTATTTGAGAATATAATTAATGCTAAAAGGTTGCAATTACTTCAACCTCAGTTGTTCTTAAGAATTGTATACCTGCGTAGCAGCAAGCTCTTGTAAATTTTGACACTGACCTGTTGTATAGTATGAGTAGACCTTTAACTCTTCCATGACTCCATTTTTCCAACTGTAAAATGGGCATATTATCACTGCCTGTATCAGGGAATATTTTTAGTGACTTGCAAATTCTTTGAAGTACACAACTCTCTATCTACGAATTGTAGGTTTCATTTTGTGAACATAGATCTGAATCAGGCAACTTCTGACGTGTGTTTGTATTTAGAGTTTTTCTCTGTCCAGGACCAATGCTGAATTAAAGTTCTGGATGTCTGGTATTTTGCATGAGGGCATGGGAAAACACAACCAGAAACTCAGAAGGGGGAAAGGTGACAATGATATTTTACTCTATCTGCATTTCCCACAACTGACATTAAAATATGCAACAATATATTCTTTACCAGTATGCACATAATCATTCTGGGGGCTCGTGTTCCTCCCACTGACATACAAGAGAGAAGTTATATATCACACACAGTGAAGATTTTGACATTTGATTCCTCCTGCATATTTGAACAGGAGGAAAACGGGAGGAAAAAGTGCCAAAACCAAAAATGAGCAGACAGAACTGATCCCTCAAAACTGTGATTCATTCCAAGGCACGGCACTCCTTTTACTCTTACACTGACCTCCCTTCCATACAATACAGAACCAGAGGCTGCTTTCCAAGTTAAAAGACAATTTTTGCTATTTCAAACAGTACATACAAGGTAGATGTTCTAGCACAGCTTCTACTATCACATGCAAGTTAGAACAAAAACAAACAAACAAATGACAACAAAACCAAACAAACTAACAAAACCCCACAACAGAATTTTCATTTTCCTCCAACTAAAATAACTCATTGGACTTCTTTTATTAGTAGAATTTCTCCTTTCAGGTTTGTATCACAGACACACCGAAATCACTGAAGAATCCCAGCTTACGCTTTAGCAGCTAATAACAAGGGTCCCTACTGTACCTCCAAGCACATAGGCACAAAACTGTACATATGAGAGGTTGTATACATGCGATTTATGCCTTCTGTCTGTAACCTATAGGTAGAAACGTTCTTGTTTACACTATGAAAGTTCCCAACATCACCCTTTAAAATGTGCATTTTTGTTCATTACAGCACATTCTCAGAGAACTCACCTGCACGTACACATTTTAACATACATATAGATGGGTGTTATCTTCACTAGCAATGAAGCTGATGTTTGGCTAACATCTCAATTTGAAGTTGCACTGATCAGGTTTAAGGTCGTGTTTTAGGGGCTTTTTTTTAGGAAAAAAAAAAAAAAAGGAAACAAAACATACCACCAGGTCCCACATCAAAAATCCATCTCCTACTTCTTACTTTCATTCTGCTTCAATGTTGCAAGGGCCTGATGCTATTTGCTGTGATCTGCATCTTCTTGCTACTACTCTGACATAAACAGAAAACAGTATCAGACCCTTCAACATGGATCATATCCCAGTGCTTCTCAACATTTTAAAGGTAGGGTCTCCTCATTTTAAGCTAAAAACTGTCATGAACCCTGTACTGTTTACATACAATTAAAACAAAACAACAACAAAAATTATTTGCACTAGGGTTCCATAATGAATTTGTGTGTTTGCTGAGACTGGCAAAAACTGTTCTGAAGAGCGACAAGAATAAGAGCAAGGAAGTGATTACTTTGTTGATTTGAGCCCCTATTATGTGATTGTCTCCTCTTCTCCTTCAGGTTTGCAACCAGACATTAAGTATCATAGAATCATAGAATGGTAAGGTTGGAAGGGACCTCAAGGATCATCTAGTTCAAACCCCCTGCCATAGGCAGGGGCACCTCCCACTAGTACAGATTACTCAATACCTCATCCAATCTGGCCTTGAACACCTCCAGGGAGGGAGCATCCACAACCTCCCTGGGCAACCTGTTCCAGTGCCTCACCACCCTCACTGGAAAGAACTTCCTCCTAACATCCAGTTTAAATCTCCCCTCTGCCAGTTTAAACCCATTGCCCCTTGTCCTGTCATTGCAAGACCTTGTAAATAGTCCCTCCCCAACCTTCCTGTAGGCCCCCTTCAGATACTGGAAGGCTACTATCAGGTCCCCTCGAAGCCTTCTCTTCTCCAGGCTGAAGAACCCCAACTCTCTCAGCCTGTCCTCATAGGAGAGCTGCTGCAGCCCTCTGATCATCTCTGTGGCCCTCCTCTGGACCCACTCCAACACTTGCATGTCCTTCCTGTGCTGAGGGTTCCAGAACAGCACACAGTACTCCAGGTGGGGTCTGACAAGTATGCCTATATATGTCAGATATCTCTTCCATTTTTACTCTCATTGCATCAGATCTCAAAAACTACACAAAGCTGGCAGGTCCAGTTTTAATCAGCAGATCTCCAGGACCTGCAGGAAATTACAATAAACCACATAGTAAAAGGTCTCTATTGGGTCAGCTGTGAGCTGACACACACTGATATATAACTGCTGTGATGCTGCTAGAGTTTTAATGTTGTCTTTAATTCATACTGGATCTTCAAGGGCTCTTAGATTTTGCACCAAATGAATGCACCAGTTGCCATAGAAAGTTACCATAGAAAGCATCTTATGCAAGAAACCCGCTTCTAATACTGAAACCTGAACAGAATCTGACTCAGAAGGCCATTAGCAGATGTAATGAGATAAGATATAGAAATGAAGGAGTTTGACAGTCTCACCAACCCACGTGGGAGATATTTAGTACCTCTAAAAACCAACTCAGACTGACATTGTGTCCTAACAACTAAGACGATAAGCTTAAAGTACCTGAATTCAAAGATCTGCCTGAAATGTAAAAAAAAAAAAAAAAAAGGCCCTACAATTGCTCCAGTAAAACACATACTGCTATGCTGTTGAATTATTACAGAGATGACATACTGTTAAATTGCTTGTCTAATCTAAAATGCTGGGTTAGGGAAAACAGTCATATTTCCCTCAAATAATATCTACACTTGAACTGTTTGTCTTGCAAGTTTGAGTACTGTTAGAGATACTTCTTCATGTACTCTGAGAAGCTTTCAAAATCCAACAAGGTTCTCAAGTACAGATACTTACAAAGGGATCACTACACCAGCATATGTATTTATACAAACACATGTTGGCAGTTGGTTTTCTGTATCTGTTCCACATCAAAAGTGGGTGAATTTCTCCACCACAGGGATAGAATATCTCGCATGAGTAAACTGAAGCTCACTGAAGTGGTTTGGGACAGAAGAAATTAAATGAGCAAAGCATTGAACCAAATATACTCTTTTAGGCCAAATTATACCATTTCTGGAGCTCTGCTATCTGAGGAGAGAAAGATGTGGATTTGGACCTTTGCAAACTTTGGAAGAATCCCTCAGAATATGAGCTGAGCACTGTAACCACGGCCAACATCCTTTAAGCTTCTTTTTAGGAGCAGCTATTGGAGATGTAACCAAAATGTCCCCCTAAGAGAACACGTGTCTTTATCTGAAACCTATACTCAGACCAACACATGCACATACATATGACAGCAAAACACAGCCATAGAAAGACATCACTACAAGTAATAATAGGCACAATAATAGTAATCATTCTAAGCATATACACACACAGTTCAATTCTCAGAACAAGTAAAAATGGTCATTATTTTATCCTTTAATTTTCAGTTGTCTGGTTGTAAGACAAGCTCAAACAGCAGTTAGCCTTACCAGATGTATGAATCCAAAATCACTAGTTACTTCTTTATTTGAAGGTCCCCTTTTATTCTTTCTAGACTTACATAGCAGCAAAACTTTTAGACGATCGTTTAGAGCAAACAGGTACTGTTGCAAAACTGAGAGGAAAGAAAAAAAAAAAAAAGCAACCAAAACCAAAAACTAAAAAAAACCAAAACCCAAACAAACAAAAAACCAAAAAAAACCCCACCACACACAAAGCAAACAAACTCACACTGTAAAGTTTTCCAGGTAACAAAGATTAAAGATGCAGTAAACCTGTAACATTGTTAGAAATGTCACCTGAAGGGCTGCAAACTAGAAATGAACTGAAACACGACACAGCCCTAACATCCAGTTACACTTATGGTATGCTGGTAATGAAAGCACAAAGCACTCCAGGTGTTCACATTTCTGTCTTTCTTGATGAAAGGTGATATTAGCAGTCTGTCTTCCACCAGGAGACACCTTCCATGGAGCCATTAATTTTTTTTAATTTTTTTTTTCTGTTACATCCCTGCTTCTCTCCTTCCCTGGTTACTTTCCCATAGTTCAGATATACAGTCACTGATAGCAGAAGAGACACATTCAATATGCAAAAAAATGAAGTGTTCAAATAAAATTCTGCTTGAAATGATATTCTCTAAGTGAACAAGAGCATTCTTTGCCAAGTTGAAACTGTCTCTTTCTGGCCACCAAAAGACACACAGATTCAAATAATAAATTATTCTTCCCACTAATACTGATCATGTATTCAAGGCATTACGAGAATAGGTATTCTCAAGACATGCTGTAAGCCCACACATGAGGCACCTCAGTGACCACACAATGGGAACACCTGCAGTTATGCAGAGAATTGAGTCCCTAAGAGTAGCAGCATTTCAAGAATAAATTTCTTCACTATGTTTGGTCTTCAAAAGCTTTGCGTCACTTACTTAATATATTTAAATAACAATAATAAACATTAATTATTTTTACCTCATAACTCAATAAAGGCACAGATTTGTATGTTTTTGCACAAACAACTGATGTTTACAAGTCTTATCCATAACATTTACAAAGTTTAGAACTTCTCAAGACCTAGGGGAAAAAAACATTAACCAAGTGAATCTCCTTACTGTTATAGAGGAAATCAACAGTATTCTACCTCCTTTTCAATCATGAGTTAAAAAATTAGATCACAGGTTAAAATACAAGTTACTACGAAGCTTGTTGTAGTTTAATTACTTCCTTAGAGACTTGTCTGGTTTGAGAAAGCCCCCGAGTGGAATAGGGTTGATCTCCTGCTATTACGGCAAAGGACACAGTAATGGCACTAGCAGGGTCAGCAAGCTGCAACATTTGGCCAACTCCCAAATGCTGTGTCTCCTGCCCTGGAAGCTAGCTGTTCCAGAGCACAGTTAACTGGAAGGTCACATGCAGTCAGGCTTGCAATATCCCATCCATCCCATAGAGTTACCCTATAATAATTTCACAGGGTTTAGCTCCTTTGCAACTCATTCACTCTTAGCTGTCGTTTTCTTTGGGAGGAACGAGGGGATGGAGTAAAATGTTGGTCAATAATGAAACGTCCATGCAGTAAGAATCCTCTTACTTGGATAAAACACACTGTTGAATTTCGGGCAAAATCTTCACACTATTAAATTTACTAAGAGATTATGACCCAGTGTTTCAAATAGTTGCATTTCAGTTGCAATCATTTTCAGCTTGGCTCGACACCTGCCGTGAAGTATTTATTCACCTTACCACAGTGAATCATTACAGTCTTGTAATTTATTTTAATAGGGAGCAAGGGACAAGTCAAAAAGATTCCATCTCAATAATGAAATTACAATGTGTAATGATCACATTTTGCTGTTAGTGATTGCAAACACATTTGATAACCATGCACTGTAAGACTTCTCAGGGAGATGTGACAACACTAAAAGAAAAACTTTTCTGTTTGCAACTGCAAATGTAGACATCTGTAATACAAGAATCATTAAAAATGTCCCACCCAAATAAAGATCATGAAACTGCCATACTCAACAATTTTCTACAATGCCAGGTTAGGACACATCAATCTTCTACCTTCGCTACAAGTGATTTACCCTTTAGAACCAATCTCTTTCTTCAACATTTCATTAGAAACTGTTCAGAAAAGAAACTGCTATAAGATCTGTGAAAAAGGCCATACGCTTCTATTACCACCTTACTCTTACTATGTATTCTTCTACTGCCTGTATGCTGTCCCTCCTCTAGAAGTACAGAACACGTGGCAGAGGACCAACCTATTTTATATTTGGCATCTCACATTTTCTCAGACGCCTTCTTAATGACATCTAAAGTTGTTTTATCTATCCTTCAGGATGGATTTGAAACAAGATGTCGAAGGGGAAAGTAAGTTCTGGTTTACAAACCTGTAATTTTACGGGTGGTGAGGCTACTGAGGTTAAGTCACTTTTTGCAGGACTTTCAGTCTTAACAACTTCCTTCATCTAGTATTGCAAATCCATCTAAATGAACAGATAAAAACACTAACCCAGAGCTACTCCAACTGAGAAACAGCATTTAGCATCGATGGATGTCATATTATTTTACAGATGGAAACATACTCAAACCAACTGAGACTTTAGGCATTTGAGAGTTTCTAATAACAGCAGAACTCTGGATAGCATCTCTTCTGTTACTTCCACACTAGTGTCCTACAGACAGCTCTGCACTATCCATTCTGAGTTTGTGCTGTAAATACTACGTATTTATTTTCATTGAGAAGTTTCTGGGTAATCTATCAAGCAAGGTTTTAGCCTAGAACACTATCCCCTAGGCTTTGACAGTTTTCCAAACACTTCATCACTGTTAGCGGATTCCAATTTGTATCTGCCAGGTATGGACTGAAACCTTCTGAAGTGTGTAAAAAAGGATCTCAGTCTTTGCAAGAACAATCTTCAACAGTCCTGTACGAATAACTTCAGCATGAACTTCCATTGATTTTGTTCTGCACACAAAACACTTCCATACCAAAGATAGATTTCAGAAGTTTTCAGTTTTATGATAAGCACAGAATCATAGAATGGTAAGGTTGGAAGTGATCTCAAGGATCATCTAGTTCCAATCTCCTGCCATAGGCAGAGACACCTCCCACTAGTACAGGTTACTCAAGGCCTCATCCAACCTGACCTTGAACAGCTCCAGGGGGGGAGCATCCACGACCTCCCTCTGTTCATGGCATCATTCTGTACCCTTCAGGTCTTGAGTTTCTTTGACAAATTATTGGTCTGTGTGGAGCTCTACCATTTGAATATTGCACATGCATAATTGTGAGCTATTGAAAAGAGATGGACTTTCTAAAACGAGTGAGAAGGCCTTGTTTATTTACAAGCGTAAGTTCCTGTCTTCACAACTCATGCTGGAACAACAGCATAAGGACTTGCAGTAAAAAAGAAGTAAAAATAAACCATAACAAAAACACGAGATGGTATACAAACAAACATGCATTTCGGGGTTTTTGTTCCAGAAATAAGCATGAAAAGTATCTCACATTGTTTTTAAACAGTCTTAAAATATCAGCTATACAAGCATACTTCAAATCAAACCCTAAATGGTTTTAATCCTCAGCCACTACACTCAATAACTATTATTAACTATATCTGTGGGCCAGATCCTCTTAGCAAGGATCACAGCTGCTCATAGACACATAACATGTCTATGATAAACATAAAGATAAACATAAATATAGAGTTTAAATCTAGTGTTGTCTTGGAAAAGTGGGATGGTGGTTCCTACCTGCTTTTTATCCTTCTTGATTCAAGGCCAAAAGTGTCTTGTCAATGCAGTTTGGAAGAGTACCATTTCTATTTTTCATGTTCTTCTTCTGGAGTTGAAGATCAGACTATAATCTCCAAACCTTCTTTCTCCAAAAATATCCTCAGATATTTTTCTAGGACAACTGTGTTTCTACCTTGTGCTCAGCCAAAAGTCATTTTAAAAATGCAAATTAAATTGAGTGGGATCAAAAGACTGGTTCTAAACTAGTACCTAGTTATTGTTTAAATGTCCAGTGATGTTTAACAGAGTTCAGACTTGAAACTAGAAAGTGACAGCAAAGAACTGCAGAAATAAGCAACTTTCAAATAAACAGACTTTAAAAGACTATTTTAACATTAAGTTTGATATAAAATTTATTTTGTTCATGTGTTTTAATTTTGTAGGCATCTGACATTCACCCAGCCAAGACCAAAATTTTCAGCATACAACTGAAGAAACTGTGAAGCTGATATGGAAACTGATTCTGTTTCTAAATCAACTACTTCAAAGAGACTGGTACTAGAAAGAACGGCTCTAGCACACCTAACATACCAGCTCTTAGTTCTCAAAGTGAATTCTACTGGCTCTTTAGCTGCAACATGTTTGGCAGCTGAATGGTTTTCCCAGTGATCAGTCAGCCAAAGCATTAAACCATCATAAGCAATATGGCCATAATCAGTCCCCGTTTCAGTGTTTTTTCTGATGTCAGAATAATTTAGATGCCTGGATATCTGAAGCAGCTGTGCCAGTGAATATGTGAGCAGAGAGAAACACAGCTGCTCTCCAATTCAGGAACACTGTTCTGGATTTTCTTAAACATCTGGTCAATCGGATGTTCCTTTAAGGCCAAATGTGAGTGGTATCAATAAACTTTTACCTTGCCTTTATGCAGGCAGCAATAAGCTTCACATGTAGGAGGGCCTAATGTAAACCCATGGAAAACACCTACTTCTACTTCAAGGATGCGTGTGCAGATGTGTTACCCCTGAAAAGACACAATATTTCCCTCATTTAAAGACTATGTTGTAGTAGCATCATTATTTCAGTTTAGAATCTTTTTTTTTTTTTAATCTTTAAAAGTATCCCACTAAAACTTTGAACATGAATACAGATACATCCTTAAAGCTCATTTCGTCAACAGCAGTATGAACTTCAGTGACTTTCGTAATACAAACCCTTTTCTGTCATTCAGACTGCACCTGTATGTGATGGTTTGGGAGTTCCCTGCCCCCCACACTTTGTAAAATGACCCAGACTAGAACTCAGCTGGCTGGAAATTAAGCAATGAATCTCTATTTACAGCTTAGCATAATGTACAAGCAGAGATATACACTATATACAGAAATATTTACAGAAATAGACAAGTTAAAAGTAATACAGAAACACAACACCCCTCCCAGAAATCACAGACCTCAGGTGGGGTTCCCAACCACCGCTCCACCTTCTCCCCACCCCTGTACCTTACCCCAAGGTTTGTCTTATGCACAAGGTGAATTAGGAGGATTGACCAAGGGGGTTAGAAGAAAAGTGGTTAGTGAAAATTAATCGGCAGAGGAGCCAGAGCCAGAAGCTGCTTGACCACCCCAGATGCTGTGCCGTGTCCCCAGAGAGAGACAGGCAGAGAATGCCTTATCTATATTTTGGTTTCTTTTCCCAGAACATATCTCAGCAAGCGTATGAGTGAAGTAGACATCACCATGTTTTCCTTTCACAGCCTATAGTGTAGTTTTCTCTATTCAAATATTCCAGTTAGCCTCAAACCAGCACACTGTACAAGGTGGAAGGACCACCATAACTAAAGAAGTCACAGCAGAACAGTTCAAAAATTTTAAGGCGAATAAGGTCCCCTCAGATTACTAATGATCTTTTGATGTATGGTTCTGTCTCATAACCTTTAACCCTTTTGACCAGGGATTAACTCTCTATCTTCACTGAACATATTGCAAAATAGCCTCATCCATTAATATAAGTGGGGAAATACTACCAGTTAAGGAAGAAAGTTCCTCAGTAATTCACAAAGGTTTGGGTTCAGGTTTCCATGTTAATCCTTTCAGCCAGGTTTCTTTGTGAAGAGTTGTGTCCACAATATTGGGGCAAACTAGAAGGAAAACACAGTATGTTCTAAAACTATGCATGATAAACACAGCCAAAAAGGGAAAAAGAAAAAAAAAAAAAAAAAAGTAATATTAAACAAATAAGATGTAATAATTCGTGTAAATGGATCCTGAGGCTTCCTATAAAATGACAGGAAGCTCCAAATAAAGGTTACTGAGTTCATGCCCTTCTAAATCAACTTCCACAGAAAATATCAGCCTCCTTGCCTCCTTAAGAAACATTGGTTAGGGAGATTTATAGTGATAACAGTAACAGTAGTTTGAGACAGTTAATTGAAGTTCTAGCACTTATAAGCCCTCCACAGAAACTACTAGTTTAAGAAGTTGAAGACTAAATATTCAGAAGCAAGCTTGCAATCTACACAAGTGCAGTGTATTTCAGTTACGTGTTTCATTATGCTGGTGCCTTACAGCTTTTAGGAGGTTTACAGCTTGGTTGTAATGATCCACAATGGGGTAAAATTTGGCATGAAAATAACTGTTTCCCACACTCCTCTCTTAATAGAAAGCTACTCTCTGCTGGTACTGCATTCCTTGTACCTGCAACATTCAGCAAGAGTTTTTGGGTGTGCAAGACAAGCAAATCAGGGCCATTTTTATGTCTTTTATAAATGCATCTTTCAGAGACCAAAAACATACTGCTCCTATCTTCACTTACCTTCATTAAATTTTACCTTCAACTTGGGTTCACTTGCATAGCAGGTTTAATTTGTTCAGGAACCAAAACAAGACATACAATTGCAAAACATAGTATGAAGGCCTTGCTTTCACCAGGAAACTGAAATTTCCGCTGGCATAAAAGGTGAACGTGATGATGGCATTAGAATTCACCAGTGAAAATATGGCACAGCTTCTGCTTCCCCACACTGTGCCAAAGAACTTGTGCATGTCCCCCTGAGAAAGAGGTACCTAAGATCTTTCCAACTGTCAAACGCAGTAACAGTAGCTCCTCACCTCAGGATCACAACTAAATTCTTTGACAGCTTGCCAAAAGTCCTAAATAAAGGAAATAAATAAAGTTTTATTCAGGTTCTGCACTCATAACACTTTGGAGTCAAGAGGGATGCTATCTTCTGAAGTTCTCATCCTTGTTCACTGTAACTTATTCCAGCATTGTAGTTTGCAGAACAGATCCAGTGATTAGTGATAGATATTCTAGAAACCAGATCACTGAAATGATACTATCAGAATCCAGCTTCCAGTTGTCTGAGTTTTTTTCTAGGTAAAGTGCATATGAATCCATGTGTCCACAGGGGCACATGCCTTGGACAGCAAATGAGAAGCCCTTCAGGTAACTGCCCTGTTGAAAGAGATGAAAGTTTTGTCCAGAAGAAGAGGCTCCATACATCAAAGTTATCCTTTTTCGCAGGGTGAAGCCATAGTCACATGTTAGTGAATCACTCTGCTATTACTGTGTAGCAAACACTTAACAAATCTCCTCAAAGATAGAAAACCATAAAGATTTATCAATATTCTACATACATAAATAAATACAGGCAGACTCTAGTGAGGATTCAATGCTTAGCTCAGAGTTTTCTGGGAATACCTTTTCTCTGGACATAAGGCAAAGGGACAATTATAGCTTCCACATATACTTGATACCTTCTGAGGTATACTAATGAAGTGAACCTCCAGATCTCCAAGGTAAGTATCCATGTTTGTCCAGGAGTAGAAACGAAATGCAAACCCAGTATTCAGACATCATTTAGAAGACAGAGGCAAAGTAGCTTTCAACATTAGTCTATGTATGCACTTATTAGAAGTTCCCTAACCTTTCTCCTGTTTCATAGAGCTTTGGTCTATCTGTAGACATTCCACCCTGAAAACAAAAACCGAAGGATGTCTGATGGGGTTTGTGATTTTGGGTTGTTTTGGGGGGGTTTTTGGTTGAATGGGTGGGTATTTTTACACCACAATTCCCCATCTTTGGATAGTTTTGATACAAAACAGAATATTAGTAACAGAGGTTTATACATTTAAAGTTGCCAGATACTTTTCAGATAGGTCACTTTAAGATATATATTAATTGCTTACAGTCCAGTATATAGTAGTTACATCTGTTACCTTTGTTAAACAGACTGTAATCAAATCTGGAAAGTGGCAATCCCAGAGAAACAGAGTAATTTGACTATAATTCTCTGTCTAGGTTCAGTCAAATCACATCTCCAAATCAGGAAAACATAAAGTACAAGTGAAATGAAACCTTAAGGGGATGGAATACAAAATAAAAATTCTTTAGGTTTTTGTTCACTTATACTCCATGGTGTTTAACCCCAGAGAACCAACAAATGCAGACAGAGCACAAAAAAAACCCCAACAAAATGAAAAACAAACAAACAAAAAAAACCCCCTCAACTTAATGTAGCATTTTTTAAAAAGAACTTTCACTAATCCAAATGTTTACTTCACAAATCATGTGTAAGAGGGGGTTTCCAAGGTTTGTATTCCCAGGATCCCACTATGGTAAAACTCAATAAAAGTTCACTCAGGTATCAGTAAAACCAAAAGGAAAAAGAGTCCAGATTTTAAGCTGATAATAAACAACTTCATGTCAAAAAGAAAAAAAAAAAAAAAAAAGAAACAAAACCAAACAAACACCTTGACCTGTGTTTTTCAGTATTATGTATTACAACAAGACTATAGAAATAAATATGGAAAATTGGGTATTAAATAAAAACATATTTTGGACATCTAAATGCAGAGGATACAATAAAGACATGTATCAGGTTCTCAACCTGTCTTTATGCAGCAGAAAGCTTTTGCATTGTTCCCTTACTGCATGTTGCTCTCTCTAGCTTTCCTTTGCAAGAGAATTTTATGACTTAAAGCAGCTTGGAGTC
Source organism: Eubucco bourcierii (assembly GCA_013396675.1). Lineage (NCBI taxonomy): Eukaryota > Metazoa > Chordata > Aves > Piciformes > Ramphastidae > Eubucco > Eubucco bourcierii. The sequence goes on along the minus strand of VWZE01026247.1, from coordinate 158,757 downwards.
AGAAAGATTTGGGTTATGTTCCTTTTGTACAATTATTCGGTTACAGCTCCTATAATGCACAGCATTATTTGGAATAATTCTTTGCCGCAGTGGTGAACCTCTAAAGTAGCTTATGTTTCGTCTTATAATCCCTCCCTCACCCTACCTCCCTGGCATATTTTTTTCATTTTACAGACAGAAATATAGAAAGAAAGAAGTTCAATATTTCAGAAGGAAAAAAAAAAAGAGGGGGGGGGCAGGGGGCAAGTGACACAGTATGAAACAGGACTCATGTTTGGAAACCTAGATAGTATCATGATCTGTACATCACATTTCAGAAACAGCTACATGGGTACATGGGTTTATCGATTGTATTACACCTTCTAAGAATGGGTTTGCACCAAGATGCAGAGTTGTAAATTGCAGTGGAAGAGGCATAGACAAGACAAAACAAACCAAACAAACTACTATGATAAAAAAAAAAAAATCTTTTGGTCTACTTAGACAAATGTTAACAAATGTTAACAAATGTTAACAAATGTTAACAAACACAATTACAAACAGCTCTTTCAAAGCCTCTTTGTTAGAACTGAACCTGGTGGAACTTAACACACACTCAAGTCCCCTGCTTTGCCTTTCCCCTACTGCACTAAAAAAATAGTGAAAGTTGTTACGTGGCATTTTGGCATGTGGGATTTCTCCTGAAATAAAAATCCACACAAACATCTAGAGAGAGATTATTCAAATCAAACAATACAAGTTAATGAAATTTCTTCTTTTTCGCAATCATCCTGATGCTTTCAGTCATTTAGTTTCCTACTCTCTTACTCCTTTGCATGTCTTCTCACTACTTTTCAATTATCAGACTCTTCCAGACTGCATAGAATCTGATCCTGCAGTGTAGAAAAAAAGGGAAAATTAAACCTTTAGGTTTTCACTAGTGAGAAAGCATGACACAGGCATGAATGCCATTCTCAGTAAGTAATCTAAAGCTTAAAATTTAAAATTGCTTTTCAAATAGGTTTTTAATTATATTAGCAACTCTAACAGATCTACATCTACACGTAGTGTTGAGAACAGAGAGCAGTGACTTCAAGATCAAGCTTACAGTAGTCAAGAGTTTATAGTGAACTCAGAAATTAACTGAGGTAAGGTACAATGTGATTTTAAAACAATTGATGGTGACTCCATCACCATCGCACGCACAGGACACGTGTTTTGGAACACAAGGCTTTGATTCTTAGGTCACATCCCATGCTCCTACAAAACAGAAAGTTCTAAATTAATTCAGAAACTGTCACATGACCTGGACTTTCCACAGTTCTTGAGCACTTCAGTCTCTCTGGAAAAGTCACAACATCTCTTAACTAAGTAGCATAGGTTAGCAAAAACATATTTAAAGCCCATCCCATAAAAACTCTGATCCAGTTTAACTTCCACATGGAACTATGCAGGCTAAAATCCTTAAAACTGACTTCCAAAATTACCACTCCACACATGAAAATGCAAAACAAAACAAAACAAAAGCCTTATTAAGCTTCCAGGTGGCAGCAAGTATATGTATACATGGAAAGAAAATATATAAGCATTTGCAAAATCCTGGGCAATATTGTCCTTAGATCTGGCTTTTATTTGCAAATCATGTATGCACTTCAAAACCTAACAGTAACTAAATACAGAGGAGATGACATTAAAATTCCACTCAGTGAGACTTCCTGCATATAACATTAAAAAATCATACTCTCTTGAAAACTGATTTCCAGTAATTTGAAAACTTATTTTCGGTGTTGCTGGAGGAGGAAAAAAATTACAGATATCAGATACACACCATAGCAACAGGAGATCTCCAAAGTATAGTAGCTCTCTAGAGCCAAACCCTGGTATATATCCAAGAAGAAGAACCTATTTTCTTCCCTCCTTCCTCCTTTGCTGCACAGAGGAACAAGAGGCTGAATTTCTTCTTTTCAAGAGATCAGTAGCTATGAAACTGCAAGCCTTTTTAAAGGACTGACTCATACAAAACCACACTTAATTTCTTCCATGGCAAATATTCCTACATCCTGGCATGGAGAGAGATTGTTCAGAGAGAACTACATCTACAAGGAAATACAGGCGCATTGGGAAGTGTTATCTGAGCAGTTGGATACCACGACTGGTTCTATCACACAAGCACCTGCAATGCACACCACATTACAACATCCATGAAAAGCTGGATGTATCTGGAAAGACAGGAAAAGCACAAGAACAAGCAACACAGTAGCTGCCCCTTTCTAACGTCCCTGGAAGCAATAGTGATCACATTTGTATAAACCAATTTCTTGTATAGACAAGCTGAATATCTATTACAGATATAGACAAGTGAGTTCAGGCATTGGCCATAATTAAGAAAAATCAACTCACTACCGCTTAACTTCCAAATGAGAGGTACACCATGAAGATTCCAAGCTAGAAGTTACCTGCATTGGCTTTGCAGCTTGAAGTAATTTGTTTCAGTTTATAGACATTTTTTTTAAACAAGAGAGAAATGTCTTTCTAAACAAGAAAATGCGGGTAAACTGGTGATTTTTCTCTGAAGGTGGTGAGCACTAAGTGTTTGGGAGTCACAGTGGGGGAAAAAAATAAAAGAAAAAGGAAAATCAACGTGAATGTTATGGGGGGGAATAGAAGCCCTCAGAGACAGAAAAGTAAAATGAGAGATCAGACTGTCGCTGCTTTCCTAATCGCAAGGGTGTTGACTCAAATAGAAGGAAACTTGCACTAGTTACTTCTGCTGAAACATCCCCTGAAGTAGCACACGAGGGCTCTACTTCCCTATATGCATAATTCATCCGATGGTGGCTAAAATGTACTAACAGTATTTTAAAATTTAAATTGATAGAGCAAGACAGCATTCGTAAAACAGGGATCAAGAGCAAACACTTCAGAAACTCAACAGGGCTTAACTGCAGAGAGAGGGAGAGAAAAGCACAGGGAAACAGTACAGGGTAACAAGTATTAGGACATGCTTGCTTTGCCTACTAGTATTTCCTACGGGCATCTCAGGGAGAAGCCCCGAGGAGCCCGAGAAAAAGCCCAAGGACGCGGTCAGAATAAACAGACAGGCCCGTAACGCTTCGGGCAACCCGGCGAAGACCTCTGGGAGGGAAAAGCCGGTGCAAGGTTTGATACAGCCGCGGCTTCCCCGGTATTGCCCCGGCCGCTGCCCTCGGGGACGGGACCAGCCTGGCAGAACGTCTGCCGCTCTCCATCGGGAGGAAAGATCCATAAGGTTCCTTTCTACCCGGCATTTTGTGATTATTTTCTATGATCCACCATCGGTTTTCGGCCGTCAGCGGGCTAGGTTGGCAGCGCACTGCCCTCAGTTTGCTCTTAAACTGTGCGAAACCTCGTTAAATAAGTAACCAAGGAGGGTAGGTCGACCCTGGTTCCCGGGGACCGGGACTCACACTTTCCTCTCCCCTCTCCCCGAGGCGCAGGGGTGAACAAACGCGCTGCCGTCTACCTGTGCAACACCTTCACAACACATTTTATTTACACGAAATTAACTCTGGGCATTGTACATTATATACAGATATTTTCCCTTCCAACAAGGCAGAGCTTGTGCAAGATTAGTAGCATCCTCTGGAGTGTATCCGACAGTCCAAGGGAAATGCTCCCCCTGCGAATTATCAGCTATCAGAGTCCAAGTCACTTTTCCCGTCCTCTTGTCTTTTCTCCGGAGACGTTTTAGAAGCTTTATTCCATTTTTGTACATTTTCTGACTCCTCCGAAGACGATCGCTTTTGCCTCCTCCACTTTGCCCGACGATTTTTGAACCAAACCTGTTACATTAATAAATTATATTATCAGGAGGGAAAACAAACAAGCAAACAAAATCCCAACACACTAAGATTTAAAAGCAAACAAAAATAAAACAAACAAACAATAAAAAAAAAATCCTAGACCTGATGACTGCCCTGGGTCCCGCCGGAGCCCGGCCCGGCCCGGAGCAGCTCTCAGCTGCGGGTGAGACAGCGCTTGTTTGGGCGGAAGGGGTCTGAGGAGCGCTGCGTTGCGAATAAGAAGACTGGGCACGGCCACCTCTCGGTATGGACTCACGGCCTTGCTATATGCTCGGCCAGCCGCTCTCTGAAGAGCGCTCGGACTTAACGATACAAATAATTCGTTTCCCCACCCCCAACCTGTTGCTCCTACGCCGGCTGGTCGCGGAACCGCAGAGCCGGGCTGGAGCCGCACGGGAGTACCTCCAGACAGAGCACATTTCAGTGCGAAAGAGAGAGAGTGGAAAGAGGGAAAGAAAGTGATATACCTCCACTTTTTCCTCTCTTAAGTGCACCCTTCTGGCCAGCTGTTCCCTGGTGCCCACGTCCGGGTATTTCGTTTCCTGGAAGAGGTTTTCCAGCGCTTCTAGCTGCTCGTCAGTGAAGATGGTCCGATGCCGTCTTTTTCGCCTGCAGTGCAGCTGGTTCAATAACTGCAACTCAGTCCGGGACAAAGTGCCCACGTTCATGTAGGGCAACATCTGATGGGGAACAGGGGACATCAGGACTGACCCAGTGCCCTCGTAACCTACGGACAGACAGACGAGAGGACGACAGGCTTTGCATGAAATCGCTACTCCCCCCACCCCGAGAAAAAGCCACTCGTCGCCCCGCCGCCCACCCGCGCACTTGCAGGTCGCCAGCTACCCGACACCCACTCCTGCCCCGCGGCAGCTGGAACAAAGGGCCTCCGTCCATCCCATCCCAAGCCAGGCCGGGCCGGCTTACCTGCGGAGGGGACGCAGGAGCACTGCTGGGTTCCCAGGGGCGGCACGGCCCCGCAGCATGAAGGACCCACGGGCGACGCCGGCACATGCAGCTGTCCGTAGTAGTAGTTGTTGTAGCCGAGCCGAGATCCGGTGACGGCCGGCGGCAGCGCAGAGGCTGGTGCCACCGCCCGGGAGTAAAATCCGCCGTAGTCGGAGGCGCTGCCGTAGAGCGAATCCCCGTGGAGGCTGGGGAAGACGACGGGGGCGGCGGCGCTCGGTGGGGGCAGCAGCACCGAGTCCTTGCAGCGAGGTCTGGCCGCCAGTATATTGTCGATGCTGAACATGCTCACAGGCATGCCCCAAACCGTGCCGGGGCAGGGCAGCGGAGATCGGCCGGGGGGAGGAGGGAGGGAGGGAGGGTAGGTGGTAGCGACGGTTGTGGAGGCGGGGGTGGGGGGGGAGGCTGAAGAGACACTAAACCGAAACTTTTCGGAGAAATTTTAAGAAGAGATCGGAGCGAAAAGAACGGAGCTTTTTCCTAGAGCAGCTTGCAAGCAGAGTGTGCGTGTGTGCATGTGCATGAGTGTGTGTGCGTGTGCGCAGGATCCACCCCTGGAACTTTCCCCCCTCAACTCTAGCCTGTTTACTGATCTCAACCGAGAGGGCTGCACGGAATATAACCCATCTGAACCTCTTCCCTTTTTTATACTCAGGCGACGTCATCCTGGATTTAGTTCCTGGTAATATGCAGATGACAAACAAAACTAGATTTGATTTTTTTTTTCCCGTCCCTTTTTTTTTTTTTTTTTTTTGAGGAAGAGGTGGGGATTACACAAAGGAGTGAAAGGAGACCGGGTCTGTTTATTGAGAATTAATGAAATTAACTTAATCCTTTCCATTAGTGGGCTTTTTGAAAGGCCCCAGATTTAGGCTTGATCTTTGCTTCACCGGCTAATTGCCCAAGTTAATCTTATTAATGCTATTGTGCAGAAGTGGTTAGCAGCTCCTAGCCTTGTCTATTATGCACCTACTTTGCTAGTGTTAGTTCAGGTTAGCGGGTGCGATTTCCTCTGTCTGAAGCCCAGATTCATCATTTAAGCTTTGAATTAGTTAAGAAGCACTTTTAAAAAAATTAACTGCGATACAAGCACGCAAATCCCCTCCTTTAAGTGTTTCTAAGGCAGGGTTTGAATCTTACGCCCCCCCCCACCCCGGCACGAAGAGCTTTGATTTAAGCTTTATGTAGTGAAGTAATAGTGTCTTCATTGAGTAAACGAGCTTGTATTTTTCTCTTTTCCTAGATCACCTTGTGGAGATAGGACGCCCGTAGACTTCTTTAAAAACAAAACCAAACCTAACTAACGAAAAAAAAAACAAAACCAAAACAAAACCAGCATCCAAACCAAACCAAAAAACAAAAAAAACACAAAAAAACCCAAACCAAAAACAATCCAAAACAAAACCAACAAAAATCCCTAACAAAACAAAACCCCACAACCCAAACTGACTACCAACTAACCGACAAAAACAAACCCAAACAAAATAACAGACTGACTCACATCCAGACAAGTGTATTTTTTTTATTTTTATTTTTAAACAAACCAGAAAGTAGAAATATTAAAGACCAGTGCCATCTCAAATCCCCGGGTCTGGTAGGTGTTCCGGTTTGCTTCTTATCCATCCTGGTGCCTTTTTAAGGACGAATCTTTCATTTTCTGTCTTAGAAAACAAAACTTATAGCTTTACAATGATACGGACAACTTTATATTTTGTTATGTTCCATGAATTTAAAATGGAGCAGTTTTAAGTCCCTCTTAAAACTCTTCCTGTAGAGAGGTTTTGACTCTCTTGGTAGCTGACTCTTGTGATTTGCAGAATACTTCGTCTGTCACGACTGTCACTGGGAATCCACAGGAGGTGAACTGAATAAGATTAGACTATTTACTCCATCAACTCTCCATCAAAGAAGGTAGGAAATTGTACGCGTGAAATGAAAATAGGCCATGAGGGTTCGTTTACGAGGAACACATTATTTTTCCTCTACAAAGATTATCCTCGTTAGCTCTTACTTGCACTTTATCTTTATCCCTTTCCTCACTATTCTGGGATTTAAAACCGCATCTGAGAATGATCTAAGCCCAAACCGTATTTCTAATAAAGTACCTTGTTAAAGAAAAAGAATGACAGGATTTCATTCCCTCTTTATTGATACCTTGCTATGTGACTAATTATTAGCATAGTTTCATTTATTTCAATTTATCTGATGATTAATTTCCTTCTGCCTTTGGCGTTTAGTCTTTAGCTTCGCGCAGATATCGCAAATCTGATATAAATTGAAACTATTGGACAAAGGACTTGGCGGGTGTTATCTTTGGATTTTTTTTTTTTTGTTGTTGTTGCTGTGATAATTTCATTTCTTTTTTCATTGTTTATTTAGGGTTGGATTTGGGGAAGAGAAGTTTTGGGCTGGGCTGTTGCTTTTTGAGGGGTAAGTAACTCCCTGGGTGCAGCTCGGTCACGCCGCACGCAGACCAGTGTGCTGCCTAATTCCACCATGGGGATGCTCGTTCACGTCCTCGGCGACTCTGCCGCGATACACGGTGGCATCTCTCTGGTGGCCTTCGCAGCCCCCGACGGCCAGCGGAGTTTCGAAAGAGTGGGGCTCGGCGCTCCGGGGAAGGTCAGGCCGTAGGACATGACGAGAGTAGGGGCCCAGCCAGCTCTCCCACGGGCGAGGAAAGGAGTATCCCCTCCGTGGATGCCCGGAGACTCTCCGCAGGGAGCGCCCAACTGAAGAGTCGCGGGCCGCAGGTCGGCAGCGGCTTAAGACAGGACTCGGCTGCCCTCGTAACCTGGCCACAGGAGGGAGGCGGGTTGCGAGAATAGCACTTTGTCCCCAGATTGTCGTCCCTGGGGAAACCCACTTATTCCACTGCAGTCTCGCTCATGCGAAAGACCGCTGTGGGGATGTCCACCACCGTCACCGATTTCTTGGGTGCTTAGCATCACTTGCGTCAGGATTTAATTTCCGCCCCTACCCGTCTTCTGGAACAAAGTCAAAGCAGCACCGCAGGGCAACACGGAGCATCGACGGGGCTTCGGGAGCGCAGGGGCAACCGTGAAGCCGGCCGCCACAGGCCGCCCGTGATGCGGCAGCGCTCCACTCCCCAACTAGCTGTTCGGGAAGGTTCTGACGACCAGTGATCCGCCAAGCTGTAATGCTTACCTTTGTTCTTAATTTAGAGTTGTTGTTGTTGTTTCTCCCCCACAATAACTTGTCACCCTCATGGGGAAGTTCTCTTTTGTTTAGTTTTGTTTTAACCTTAGTAGCCTCGTCTTCAAATTCCCAGGTCTAATATCCACTTAGCAAAACCTGCTCTCTGAGTGTCTCATTTCACATCCGCTCTCCGCTAACCTCGCAAATGTAAAATTGCGTTAAACAATCAGTTGTCAGACAATGTTGGGACGAAATTGTAATAACAAATGAAACGCAAGCAAATTGTGCTGCATAGTGTTGCTAAGCGATTGTTTGTTACTGGAAAGGCAGTCACAGCATGGGTTGAAAGAAAGATCTAAAGAGGAGCATAGCACCGGGCGGAGCAAGCTGTTAGGTATGAAATAAAGTAAACACTGCACTGATTTTCAATATTATTACTCAAACACGATTTCATACAAAGCAATCACCATACACCAGACTATGAAAATGTACTTGTTGAGAAATCGGTCAGAGTGGGTTTTCGTTGTTTATAGTGTTAAGAAATAATTCCAGGGATGCAAACCGCACCTCCTTCCCGACACTGGATCTGCCCGGTATCGGGGCGAGAGCTAGCACCTGGAGCTGCAACGAGGCGAGGGGCCCCGCCGGCCGGGGCCTTCCCGGGACGGCACCCGCGGAGCTGCGTCTCTCGAGTCCCGCCCGGCCGGGGCTGACCGGCTCTGAGCGGCAGGTCCCGGCGGAGGCTCCCACCCGGCGCGAAGGAGTAAAGCAAAGATGAATTACAGGGTTTGATGGGCAGCGGTCTGCGAAACCCCCTTGGTAACGGCTCTTCGCAGCACATCTCACGTGCAAATACCATCACCCTTCAGCCTTCCCAAAGTTTGTTTCACAGTGATTGCATCATTACTTCAGCAACAACAAAAAATTCGTACGATGCGAAATTACCGTAATTTGTTCCCAGAATAAACTTATCTTGAACTGATTAAGAAAACCAGTCATTTGAAAAGGCCGGGTGTCGGGTTTTCCCCCTTCCCCCCCCAACTTTTCCTCTTAACAATATCAACTTCTAAAGTTTTCATTCATATAAACTTTATTAATGAAGATCTTCTATTTAAATGTCAAGGGGATTTGAAATTTAGAGTAAATTATGAAGCATGCATGTCTTTGCCAAGTCATGGGTCAAATGCATTTGTGAAAAACTGCTAAAAGAGCATATGGTTTTGAATTTTTCTACAATGACTAGTGTTTAAATAAATTGCTTGTACTGCTTAACTTCATGTATAATTTTGACAGAAATTGGCCTATAGCCTTTTGATATGTAAACATTTCAGGCTTTTATGCGGTATAAAAAGACACTTGCTTTTTGGGATCGGCTAAAGCAGTCACCCTGTAATTCAGAAAACTGGCACCTAACATTACATTCTTGCTACATTTCAACTTTCAAGTGGCAGCAAAAAGGGGGAGGGTGGGGGAGGGACTTTTCAAAGGCAATGTTGGAATTAAAAACTGCAAATGAGGTGAGAATGTGCCACTCACTGTCTGATTGAAATGGATAAACCATAGTACTAAAGTGAATTCTCTGTCTTGTTTTCCTAAAAACAGTCGAAACAGTAGAAACAGACTTCAATGTAACACAGACCTGACTTGCATGTCAGTTTAATGTCTTAGAACAAAAATCTGTCTAAAATACAAATAGGTGTGATAAAGAAAACCCAGATATCCCTTCTGAATTTTCTGAATTCTGTTAGTTGCTTCTCTTTTACACACTATCTTGGTCTTTTAAGACTAAATAATTTCCTTTTTCTTTTTATTTTTTTTTTTTTTTAATATGGAATATCGAAAAACATTATTTATATAAATATAAATACACTCTAACTCTCTGAATCGCTATTTAGCCAGCTACCTATTCACTTGCATTTCACCAGTTCCTGTCTTTTGCAAGTTCTGCTCCAGCAAACGTCCCACTGATTCTTCAATAAGTGTTGTTTGTGGGATATTTTTTTTTGTTGTGGTTTTGTTTGGGTTTTATTTTTTCTTTTCTTTTCTTCTTATGAGAATAGAACTTACTAAGGGCTTCAGGACACAGCCCATAAAAGTAGTGGAGTCACTCAGTGTTAAGTCTCCTTAAACTAAAATGGTTTTGTAAATGTATAAATCCACAAAGCTACCGAATAAATCAATTTATTACTAATATATCTGTCTCGCATAAATTAACCTCCTAATGTTGATTGGATGGATAAGCCTAGCCCAGTGCTAGACAGAACAGGACCTGGATAGTTGCCTGGTGCCAGACAGCTCAATATGTTTATTTCCTGTGTGCTTTAGCTAGGACTAAGTTGAAGTTGGGAAAAGGTTTAAATGAACTATATAATTTAAATCTGTTCTTGTAGTAACATTCATATTTATTGTATATGTCAGTTTGTCATACACAGAGTTCTCAAGATACACTAGAGCTTTTGTAAGTGGTTGGCGGTGACTTTTTTCAGAATTGTAAGGGGCAAACATCAACATATTCTGATGCAAACAATTCAGATGCTATAGCTATTTAAAACCTGATAGGGATTCGGATTTATGTGAAACAATTTAATGAAGAAAGTAGAATCTCTTAAAGGGTTGTGTGAAAGCGAGTATAAGCCAAAGAGATATTCCACGCCCCCCCTCCACACCC
>VWZE01026247.1:135959-148123 GCA_013396675.1 Eubucco bourcierii | reverse complement strand
AAAAAAAAATTTCGAAGGAGAAAAATCTACATAAAAATTGTGAGGATCATTGCAAAACAAACAAACAAAATTCTAAAATAAAGTCTCTTTTCAAGGGAATGGTAGGAAAACACTTTGAGTCCTTGACTGCAATTACAGGAGAGTGCCCTGCTATTTGGTAATCTTGCTTTCCATCAAGTGCAGTTTGAGTGGGATACTTCACTCATAGATACTGCGACTAAATCCATCTAAGATGAGTAAAGTGGGATGATCTGGACATCTACAGTAAGAAAAAGTTTCATGCCAAAAGCCGTGCTGTAGAGGCTGATGTAGTAGAATTTTGCTACACACACGCGACCTAACCATGTTCTAAGAGTGGCTCTCTATTGCAGTACAGCCAACAGCCAAAATTTCTCCTGCAAATTGTAAGTGTTCTTATCAGCTTCCACAACATGGTTCCACAATAAACTTTTAGTGCCTTCAATTTTCCTCCGAAAAAGGTGAATAATTCTAATTTCCTGTGTTATACATGTAGTCACAACTAAGTGTGCATAGTTAAACTGTACAGATGTATCCACTCTCTACAAATAACCTGAACAGCTTGTGCTCATGTTAATGATAATATGTCATAGAATTTCCTTCTATACCAAGATTTATACTAATGTAAGTACAATTGAAAAAAAAAAAGTTAAAAAAAAGAGAGGAGAAAAGCAAAACATCAGTTTTCCAGATTAACAATCGCAAAGCAAACTAAGACCTCTTTTGTTGATTTACCTCTTTTGTTGATTTACCTTTTTCCAATGACTGAACTAAGTATTTGGATCATCACATAGCACACTGGATTTTAAATCACAAGACACCCTGAGAACACGCAGCTACAAATAGAGTCAACAGAAATTGTGTGTGGTCACAGCACTTATCGTTCTACACAAGCATTATTATGTTGGCTAAAGCTTGTCTTTGTAGCATGAACTGTACCTGCTTAATGCCACCAGAACCTCTCCTCTCTCTCTGAAAAGGCTCTGGAAGATTACACCCACAGACCTTCAGATGACTTTTCCGAGAAGTTGGAGTAACAAAGTCAGCTTTGAAAAATAAATAAGTCAACTGTACAAAAGACAGCTACTTCATTGTTTTCTCTAGCATGCACACAATGTATTTTCCAAACTTCTGAGATTTTAGAAGTTCCTAAATTTTATGAATAGCCATGTAGCATAATTTAGCAGTTTTTACTTTAGTGGAACTATAAATAGGGCCCAATCTGACGTTTATGGAAGTCTGCTTGGTAATTGCCACTGACTCTGAATTGGAACTGAAAAAGAGAGATTGATCTTCCCAGTTAAAAGTTGTGTTACCATTCCAAAATATCACATAATGGAAACTTAACAGAATTATTTTGAGTGAATTGTGCTAGATACATATCATGAAGGTTTACATGTTTTAAAAAATACAAGAAGTTATATTAAAAATAAATGTCCAAAGTAAGAACAAAAAAGGATAATTATAGTAGAGAAAATATATAATGAGTGGTGGTAGATTTGAAGAAAGCAAGGCAAATATGCCAGAAGGAACTGCAAAATTGCTAGCTTGGTTAGATGATACTTTGAACTAATAAAATGAATAATATCACTATAATCAGTTTCAGTGCTCATTGATTGCATTAGACAGATAAAACAGGATCATCCAGTGAAGCAACTGATGTGGAAGAATTATTATATTTGCCTACTAATGGTCTCAATCTTAATCTATGCCTCTATACTAAATCACACCACAGTTAGTCAACTATATCCTTATCCGAGTTCTAATTTGTGCATTGAAAAGGGGAAAAAACAGCCTATTTACAACAAAGGTAATTTGTGGAACTGAATAAAAGACTCAAATCACTACAAGACAGAAGTTATGTTTATATGATATCATACAGCTTGAGTTTAGTATGTTTCCTTTTATGTTTTTTAAAGCCATTTTTATTTTTGTTAGTAAATTTAAGAGTTTTGTTACCTTTCTGAATGTCATCAGAAAACTTTAAAATCAGAGTTGGGGCTCTTCAGTCTGGAGAAGAAAAGGCTTCAAGGGGACTTGATAGTAGCTTTCCAGTATCTCAAGGGGGCCTACAGGAAGGCTGGGGAGGCACTATTGACAAGGTCCTGCAACATCAGGACAAGGGGCAATGGGTTTAAACTGGCAGAGGGGAGATTTAGACTAGATGTCAGGAGGAAGTTCTTTGCAGTGAGGGTGGTGAGGCGCTGGAACAGGTTGCCCAGGGAGGTTGTGGATGCTCCCTCCCTGGAGGTGTTCAAGGCCAGTTTGGACAAGGCCTTGAGTAACCTGTACTAGTGGGAGGTGTCCCTGCCTATGGCAGGGGGTTGGACCTAGGTAATCCTTGAGGTCCCTTCCAACCTTACCATTATCTGATTCTATAAGTTATACTTTGAATCTCATCTAATGAGATGAGCAATTTTTGTAATTTGGGGTTATATAATATTCTAGGGTACCAAGTATGTCACCTACTTACATGAATCAGGAATACTGTACCAGTATTTATCCATTTGCCTTTGTCTTCAAGGTGAAACAATCTACCCTTTGATTTCATCGTTCTTTCTAATTCTTACATACTGTTTCTGTGCAGTCCAGTCTCCAACCATTTGGTTTGGAAGGAAAAATCTGTTCTTTTATGATAATATATATTCTAAGTGTTCTTGATGGAATTGCTCCAAAGTTTTGTAAGATATACAAAATTGTGGTCTAGGCCCAATGCCTGTTTCAGGAGGTCTGTGTGGTATGCAGTTAGATGTAATTCTGGACAAGGAACTGAGCAGAAAACATGATACAGCAGCCAAAAGTCAGAGGTAGTTCCTTTCTTGGAAGTTTTATCAATGACATCTTCATTGTTTATGTGCTGACACAGCATAACATTATTTTGGAGAGTGAGGATGAACTGTTACATGGCTTTTGCCGTTGGTAAAGTGTCCTCAGAGAGAGGGAATAATGACTGTTTCACCACTCCACTTCTTTCAGTGGATGCATCAACATACACCAGTAACTGACTTGAGGAATTACATATGCTCAGAACTTTGAAGGATGGAAATCTCGGGTCAATTCTTCACTGAGGAGTAGTATATATGCACTAAGTATCGCAACAAGAACATCCAATGGATGTTCTTTTTAATCAAGAAAGCTAGCCTACAAAGAATGTGAATTTATACAACACTCTTGGTCTGCACAATATGCTTATTCTTAGTCTGTCCAAAGCAGCTAGTGCACTGTTTTGGCTTTATTTGATTGTAAAATATTTTCTTTACAAAGACCTCTTAAGGCATCAACCATCAGAAGACTAATGCTTCAGTCTAGCAATTAGAGTTTAAATCCCACTAATTTTAGGTTTTCCTAACCTCAGCCTGCCCTAATTCAGCAAAAGGAGACTGGCTCATGTTGAAACATTAGCAGAATCCAGGGAAACCAGGGAATAACATTAAGTATTTTGTATAAATACTCTGTAGTCTATGCTCTGGCCCCCACAACAGGATTCTTAAATCTAGCATGGATTAAACATGAGCATCAAGCTGTTTAGTAGCTCTTCTTTTCTTTGAAAGAAATCCTACAAATTCAACTCTTTTTTTTTTTCTCCCCCCCCTCCCCCCCTCCCCAAATGCCCTAAGAACTAGCTGTGGTTAACACAAGCTGGAGCTTGGTGTGGCATTTACTAGTTCTGTTCCCAAAGAATGAGCAAAACGCAGTCTTCAGATTGTGTCTTAAATTTTCAGGACTCTCCTGAAAATTTACCACTCCCACTTGTGTTGCATGAGGTGAAGCCAAGAATTGTCAAGGAGGAAAACTAAAGCATTTACTCTTCTCTGGCAATCTAGGAATTAGTCTACACACAGCAGTTCCACTAACACATTTATTCTGAAATCAGTCTTGATTGAAATAGTGTCACTTCTCTGTGAAAGAGAAGAAAAGATCTAGCAATTGCAAATTTAGCATCACTAATTCTGAGCCTGCAGACAGATATTCTGCCTGTTTACTGAATCTGGAGCAATTCTGTGCTGAAAATGACTGCAATAATAAAGATGGCATTGATAAAGAAAAGAACTGTGTGACATAAAATCTCAAAATGTTTGTGCTTCCTTGTCCTGTAGATTGCTCAAATCCTCCAGCCTTGCTCACTCCTTGCTCACCCTTTGTCTGCTCTGCCAGCCTGACTGCTGTCTAGCCATCACTTGAAACTGACGGCTAATTTCAAACACTCAAGCCTGACTAGTAAAACACATGTTTTTCTCTGATGTGTCATTTACATTGTTCATTTACTGGAATTTAAATGGAGCCTTGCTCTTACAGCTTGAAGGAAAATAAAAGTACAGGAAGAATCGACTGTTTTGGCACTTGGTTGCACATCGCATAGTGATGCATACATTGACAAGACAAGATATGTACCAGCTTTTAGGTTTTTCTATTAAAAACACTCATTGTTACCTGACTCTGTTTAAATAGGGTGGAGTAAGGGGCAGTAAAACCTGTTCATGTCAGGGAACACATTTAACGTTCGTACCATCCAACATAAGGCTTTAATATATAAACACATATAAATGCATAAAGAGAAAAGATGTTTGCATTTCAGTCAAGAAGCAAATTAAATAGGACTAATAATCAGCTCCAACAGCAGCAACCACAGATTTCTTCCTTGGATGATTCTGATTCTGCCTAATCATGCTGTGCTTATGATGCACTCTCCGAATTAAGTCACTCAGAACACCAGCTGCAGAAACTTTTAGATGCAGTCAGGACTTCTCAAAGGCTGCAGCTAAGATAATTTCGGTATCATTGGTTTATAAACTGTGTGCTTTGCAAGGTTAAAATGTGATTCCATGCTCCTAGAGGCAAGCAGGGAAGTTTGTGCCCCTGCCTAATAAAGATGAGAGCTGAGCTCATCTCCTTTCCCTGTTGCCTCATTTTCTGTGACTCCTCTGAGGCAGGTTGGATGACCCCTATGTGACAACTAAGATGCATGGGGGAGAAGCTCAAAGTCCTAAAAAAGCTATACTGGCACAAAACTGGCAGCCAGAGAATTTTAGCGAATCTACAACACCTTTGGTTTTAACAGGAGTTGAATTAGGTTTTAATTCAGATTACATTGCAAATACCTTCCTGTGGGATAGCTGGTTAATTGCAGGGGTAGATGAAAACCACAGGACCTCCAAGGTAATTAAAACTCTTAAGAAAGCAGTACTTATTCTTAGGGAAATTATCTTCTTGTTGACACTGGGAGTAAACCACAGGTCCTCCCGTTCCTCCTTCAACAGGGCGGTAAATAGGTTGGCAAACATGAAAAGAGCCAAACACTTTAATACCATTACATAAAGCTCTGCTAGACATCCTGCTGTTCAGGGTCCAAAACGTGACTTTTGTTACTGAATTCTTGTTCTCTTCTGACCTTTTAGACTACAGCTACAGTTGTGGTGGTGCAACAAGTTTTCCAGTAATTTGTTCTATCTCAAACAAGTTGCATATTATCAACATAAAGTCAGTTGTGATTTAATTTAAAATGTTTTGAGACAGCCTTTGCACTAGCTGAGTGCTCTAAACTACTTATTGTTGTTTTAATTATGTTACTTTTAGCCGATTACCACTCAACTAAGAAAGATTCAAATTAAATCAGAACAAGACATTCTAGAACTGAGAGAAATATTACCAGGCCCGAATAAGGATGTTCGTTAATTAATCCAACATAGGAAAAAAAGCCCTGAGAACATTGTAATTGTTGAGCAGGGCGAGAAAAAGTATTTTTAATACTTTTTAGAGAAAAGATTTTGAGGATTACTTTCTACTAATGTGTCAGTGGATTATTTCTAAATGCTGAAAGTATCAGAGCTACTTTTTATGAGAAGTGGGCCAAAATCGAAAGAACAGATCTGAACTCTCGAATTTGTGGGTTGGAATGCAATTCTCACACCTATTTATCCAACCTTGCCAGACTTATTACCACTACTTGAACCCTAGGAACGAACCCACTTTTACGGCTTTGTTTCCTGATCAGATGCAAAATTGCAATACATGTATTTTACGGCATGGGACTAGGCAGAGCCAAAACCTTGTAGAACACCATTCCACTCACAGTCAAGTATTCTCATCAAGATCACCTAATATCCTAGGTCTTCCATTTGGAACTTTATTTTGTTGAAGACGCCTGTGGGATTTTAACATGATGTAAGTGAGGCACAGCTTAACGCAGAGCGAACACCAGAGTCTTCAAACCCTGTCTCTGTCTATTCCTCCCAGTAGCTGCAACAAGTCTGGAAAAGGAGTTGATCTAGTGCCAATTGCTCAGGCAAACAAGCAGTGTTAGCAGAACTTAGTTTCTAAGCTTTTCTTTTTCTTTTTTTTTTCTTCTTTTCTTTTTATTTTTCTTTTTTCTTTTCTTTTCTTTTCTTTCTTTCTTTCTTTTTTTTTTTTTTTAAGCAGGTTGTTCATCCCACACACCTTTTAGAAGTTATTTTTTAAGTTCACCGATTACTTTTTATCTAAGCTGTATTCATGCAAGCAAAAGTAATCCTTTCACTCTTGAAAACAAAAATTACAGCATGTGGGACTTTGAGCTGAGCCTCTGGAAAGATACCTGGGAAAAGAGAATGCACATCCACTATGAATAAAGGTGAGTTGTAAACCAATACAAACAAATCTATTTTTCTTTTCAAGAACACTGGCATTCCATGGAACACCTTTGCCTCCTATTATACAATTCTGCTATAGTCATAAAACCAACTGTCTGCAACAGTTTTAGTTTCGTTGTATGGTTAATACCAATAATGTACTCAAAATTGATGTTTAACAGAGTGAACTGATTTGTTAGAGTGTTAACAGCCACAGACTTTAACTAATAAACAGATCATTAACTGCTGGTAATAAACAACTTGCCAGGATCATTTATTATTTAAGAACATACTTTGTCTTAAGAAAAGATAGCCCCTCTTAGGTAGATGTATGACACTTTTCTGGCTGTCATTTGAAGTGGGAGGGACAAATGAAACTACAGAGAACCTATTTTGTACAGACTAGATCAAAATCCATTTAAAAATACTGGTTTTCATCAGAAAATAATCAAACAAAAAAATATTAACTCTTTCCACTGCCCAATAATAGAGGCAGCATTTTTATGAAGCTCTTGATTATAATACTGCCTCTACTTATAACATGAGGAATCTGTTTCGCAGTTCCAGTTAAATATTGCAACTTCTGAGTCTTTCTTACCATATGTGATGCCACTGCAGAAATCACTTCCTTCGCTAAGTTTTTCTTTATGGCAGATACTATTTATATCCAAGGAACTTCAGCGAAGGAGGAGTTGAAAAGTCACACAATTTTTGCTATAAAACAGAAAAGGGGGGAGCTTGAAATAATTCTTTAAAAAAAAAAAATCTCCTTCAAGAAAGGAAGAAGCTAAAAATTTACAAACCTATCATCTAATTACTCTAGATGATGACTGGACTGAAATGGAAGAAAATCCTTGTCTCCTGATGGTCTCTAAACCATTTTGCGTGTAATAAAGTCAGGTAATAAGACAGGCTTTGGAGGTTGGACTGTTCTTACTGTTGTAAAATTTGAAGTTCAACAGGATGATGCCTTTCTAGCTTCCTTTCAGTCCTTACTTGTTAAAGGAGTGATATCAATACCAATCTGACTGAAATCAGAGACACTTTCTAAGACTTAACGTAACAGGATATTTAAGCTACTAAAGCAACAAGATTAGGATGCTCTAATCTTCTATCTGCATTACTTTAATAACATTATTACTCAATCCCATAAATATACAATCATATGTTCTAAGAGTGACAGATCAGAGCAACTCAATGATGACTGATACCTAGATGTTAGACATAATATTATTTTTTTTCTAGTATCTCCTCAGAGGCATCAGCAAAATTTATGAAACTGTTTTGCTAAGTGCTGTTCAAATAAACTGCACAAATACTTCCAAGGAGTTACAGGCTGGCTGTAAACACAATCTCAATGCTAGAGTGGCAGGCCTTAGCAATGAATTTTAAGTTCCTGTTGAGTTGTAGATATAACACTTTAACTGAAGACAATTGAAATACCCCTTCTTTATGTCAGACCCTTTACAAGTGAATAAATGTCATTTAAGGAAAAAAATATCACTGGTTTGCTGTTTTCATTTGTTGTTGTTGGTTTTGTGGTTTGTTTTTGTTTTTTTAATTGTTATTTTTCATTCCTATTCAAGCCACGGAGAAGATATTTTAATACCATCATTAAAATAATTCTGACCCTCAACTAATATCACAAATCGACTATTACTTGTAAGAAACAAAAACTGTATTTGCATGCTGATTGGAAAAATGCTTCCATTTAATTACTTGTGGAAGAAGCATTTTATTTATAGACACACTGTGCAGGAGGAAATTTGACCCTCCTGCCATATAATAAGATGCATGGCTCTCTGCCAGGATGCTGGATATCCCAGGACATTTGGTGTTCCATATAGCAAGAATGTGGGACTGTGCTGCCTATAAACAGAAAAGGCTTTTAAAACAACGATACTTTAAAACATGCATTTTCTTGGATGCAAAATTGAAAAATTATTGCAAGAGTTATATAGTTGAAAGAGAAGGGACTCTCTTTAGTGTCTTTATTGCCAGTTGCCTTAATTAGTTAATGAATAATAAAATCAACTTGTCACTCTTCCTTTTGCTATTTATGGAAGATGCTGAAAAAAACCCACAAACATTCTTGTCTTTTATAGAGTTTGAACATGGTTCTTAAAAATCATTGTTACTTAAGCAAATATTTCCACTCAGCAGGACAAGTCACATAAATGAGAATTGAAAGATTGAGATTTACTAATCTATCAGAGACAGTGTATGCAATTAATTAATCTGTTTATTTAAGTAAGAGGTTTTCATACTTTATTATCTTCAGTATCTTTGGCCACAGGACAGAGAAGGCCATGGGAGTGCGAGTGGAGATGCATTTCTGAAGGAAGCCACAATTAGCTCAGCCCTTGGACTGAGCTCAGGAATGTTGTTACTGCTAAATAGCTCCTTAAATGGAATATTTATAAACTAGAGGCAAAGCTGTAATATTAGAAGAGAAGAAAACCCAAACCAAAATAAATTTAGATGCAGAAGACCTAGATTAATGCCCTAGCATGATGACAATCGAACCCAAGGGACAGGGAATGAAGAAATGTGTTACAAACAGTAAATCAGTACATTGCACACAGCCCTTTTGGAGTCCATGGAGAGATTCAAGAGATCTCAGAGTTTGAATCTATCTTGAAGGTCTCTTAAACAACACCTGGTTCTCACTTGGGAGACCACAAAGGTCCTTCCCAGCACCCCATATGCTCACCCATCCGGAGTCTGTTCTGCCCTGCAGCCTCGGAACTACTGGGAATTTATCTGACTGCCTTCCCTTTTCCCTCCTCCCCCCTCAGCAGCCACCCAACACACAATTGCCCAATAAGGGATTTCTACCCAAGTGAGTGGAAACGAGTACCATTTGCCCAGCACTGGCCGGGATGCTTTCTGCCTGGTC
Source organism: Eubucco bourcierii (assembly GCA_013396675.1). NCBI lineage: Eukaryota > Metazoa > Chordata > Aves > Piciformes > Ramphastidae > Eubucco > Eubucco bourcierii. The sequence goes on along the minus strand of VWZE01026247.1, from coordinate 138,601 downwards.
ATGCAGTCCACTGCCAGTAGGCAATGGGGTTGAGGTCTACCTCACAGCATGTTCCAGCTACCCTATCCGAGAATAAAAAAGTATTTCTAACAGCACCCACTCGGTCATATGGTTCCATACCCTGGACCCAGCACCAGCCATTTATTTTTTTTTATCACACACTAAATAGAGGCCCCAGACAAGCTCCCATGGAAGTTATTTGGATTTAAATATACGCAAGTTCAGAGCCACGTTTACTTTCCAAGCAAAATATATCATTAAGCTACGATGCAAAGAATTTTTGCCAGGCCTCCACACAAGACTGAGTTTAATCATTGCAGATCAAGGTATTTGGGGACAACATGTGTTTTGTAACTTCATTTAAAAAAAAAAATCAAATAAATGAGCTATGGCTTTTCCAAAATTTATAATTATTTTCCATAGTTCAGATTTTTTCATAGACAAACATTGCTTTCACTGAAATATTCCAAGGAAACTTGATAAATGGTTTTCCATGGCTATATGATTTTTATAGGAAAACTTACAACACTCTCTCCTGGACACAAAGGGAGAAAAGGAATAAACAGTTCTTCATACCAAGTTCTTCAAGGTTTGCAGTAGTGGAAAATAAATCTTACAAATTCTGCCTCAGTCTGCATTTAATATTTTCTGCTCAGCATGAAGAGACACTTGTCTCCTAAAGGTGCTGCAGCACATTCATAAAGTGCAGCAATACTGTTTCCTTGACGAATCCATTTTTATCCAATAAAAAACTTAAAAGGATTAACTGCTTGGAAATCCAGTTTAAAAGTTTAGTTTAATAGAGTAAAACCCAGTATGTTAATTTATTCAGAGTGGAAAACAAAGTAAGGGGAAACGAAAAGCAGTGAAGTAAAGAAGCAATAGACATAGAGATAGAATAGAAATAGCAGAGACAGAGAACCAACTTTAGCACCAGGGTGCAAATGGCTCTGTAAGAAATTGAGCCTGAAGTGTACAAGTCATGCTCCATATAGAGCCTACAGGCAGGACTTTAAAAGGGTCCCAGGGTACTGGAACCCCTCAGTCTCCACAAGGGAGAACGAGGATGGCACAAAGTTCCACATCTGAAGTCCAGTATGAGAAAAAGCATCCTCCTAATCACATTGAAGAAATAAAATTAAAATGCTTTGTCTGCCGTTGCTGCTGTAGTCAGCCTGACCAACACAAACAGAACCATGGTGGCAGCCTGACATGTGAAGCATCTCCATTGGCACCAGTGGCCAGTGGTGCTGGGACCCTCCATCAAGTCTTTTGCATGCAGAACAGAGGGGGAATATGGAAATGCAGTGTACCTTTTCTGAAATGTATACACATTTCATGTATCTACCTAGAGATGTGATACAGTTTTCTATTACAGTTTTTCCCTTGACCATTTTACTTAAAACGCAACACTAATAGGGGCAGGAGGTAGAGGGATGGCAGGAAGCAAAGCCTGCTTCCTAATGAGTGTTTGAGAGACTTAATGACCAGTACAATGAACATGGCATTTCTGACTTGTCCCAAGGAGCTATTGTAATAAATACAGTAGGTAGGCCTTTGTGTGGGCCAGAGAAAATGATCGAAACCCTGCAGCTAGCTGTGTTTGGTTTGGCATTGCCTACGACTCCCATTTTAAAAGCAAGCTATAATTATATTGGTAGAAAAATCCTAGTAGAAAAGAAATACCTTTCATTCAGAGCCAATTTTACTCAGATACTTGAATTTCTCATTTTCTAGTAAGAAATTGTTCTTTTCTTTTTTTTTTTTTTTTAATTTCAGTTCATCTGCTTTGATTGCTTATTTCTTCAAGCAAATCACAAAAAAAAAAAAGTCAGAATTGCATGACTGGAATTGACCACAGTTGTAAAAACTTTATCTGACTCAGATATGTATAACTAGAATGTGGCGGGATCATGAGCCGAATTAAATATTGATCGGTAAAACATAAACATACACGGATGAATAAATGTTGAAATAATAACACACTGTAGTGATTTATGAATTTTTCCATCAAAAGCTATTTCCAAAGTGTTTTTGTATTTAAAGACAAGTATGATCACCTAGGGTATTTCACACAGGAATGCATCAAGGCAGGTTTTGAAAGTCTCCAGAGAAGGTGACTCCACAACCTCTCTGGGTAACCTGTTCCAGTGCTCCATTACCCTCACTATAAAGAAGTTCCTCCTCATGTTGAGGAATCCCAGGTTTTTCAGTCTGTTTTTGTATAGTTGATGCTCAAGTCCCCCCAGTCATCCTTGTGGCTCTCTGCTGGACTCTTTCTAGCACGTCCCTGTCTCTGAACTGAGGAGGCCAAAATTTGACAAGGTATTCCAGGTGATAAAATGGTTCCACTCACCCAAGCATGCAGCAGCTAGCCCAGCAGAAAAGACTAACACTCCAAACCCACAAACCAGAAGTAGCAACCAGAACTTCCTTGCTGAAAGCTCTGCTAAGGCAAATGGAAAACAAAGCAGAGGTGATTGGTGGTAACCAGCAATGGCTTCACCAAGGGTAGATCTTGCCTAACAAATTTGGTGGTTTTCATGATGAAATCACAGCGACAGTGGACAAGAAAAGGGCAACTGATGTCATCTACCTAGACCTGAGTAAGGCATTTGACTCTGTCCCACAGAAAAAAAAAA
>VWZE01026247.1:122237-134893 GCA_013396675.1 Eubucco bourcierii | reverse complement strand
GGGCTGCATGTGCACACTACAGGTTCATGTTGAGCTTTTCATCAACCCAGACTCCAAGGTCCTTTTCCTCAGGGTTGCTCTCCAGCCGTTCACCACCCAGCCTGGATTTGTGCTTGGGATTGTGCCTACCCAGGTGCAGGACCTTACACTTGACCTTATTGAACATCTAAAAAACCCCTGAGGTTTGTAGTTACAATTATGTTTAGTTAATATTTGGTTGGTTTTGTTTTTTTTTTTTTTTTTTTTAATATATGCGAACTTTATAGGGGATCTGTTGTCAACCTCAAACACTCCTAAGTTCTGGGTCATGCTAAAAGACAGGTAGGCCTAACTTTAAAAATATAATTTAATTTTGCCTTCTAATTTTTAAGCCTTTAGGGTTCAGATTTTGATATTTTCTCTGCAGTCAAAAGAGCTAAAGATGTTGCTTTTCAATGAAAGCTGAGGATCATGGATGAGATGCCACCAGGAGCTGATGTTTTAAGGAAAAAACAACAAATGCCATGAGATTGTAGTAAAATCATGGGTGTCAGAAGTAGTTATAGTCTTGCTTTCAGAATACAACTGTTCTAACACAGCAATTTACAGGACCACAACAACAAATTTAAATTGCTAAATACTAAACATAAACCAGAGATTGGAAGTGAAACAGACTTTTTCTCAACTGTGATTCTTGTTCCTTCTTACTATGAATCCAATTGGACTTTTCATCTTGAAGTTTTAGTTTTACCTTACAAGAACCCTTTATCGTAGGGACCACAGAACTACTTCTAATTGGATGAAAGTGCTTTGTGGGTGTCAGTATTTTCCTGGAAAGGGAAAAAGTTGCAAGCATCAAGTCAGGAAAATGAAGGAAAAGATACCATACCTTTGGAGCTCTACAGGCAATAAATTTATTCAAGTAGCATAATCTGGGGGAAAATTCCCAAGAGAACCACAGTGTGGATGAGAAAATAATTTTGATCATTTGCATTCTGACATTTTTATGAATTTAATTTAAGGTGGCAAGAAGAGCCCTAGTAAAAATGGCTGAATGCCCATGAAACAGGGAAAAAACAAGTAACTTGAAAGAAAATGAAACACATTTTTTATTTTCAGAAGAAAGGCTTTCATGGCTGTTGGTGTGTTTTTAGGTTCCAAGCAAGAAGTATTTGTAATAGCATTTCAGTAGTGGGACAATAAGAAATAACAATCATAGAAACATTTCAGATAGTCTGACCTGAATTGCTTTTAAATGAAGGGTGATTTCATATTCGTAACTGAGAACTGAACAAGGTGATTTGGGCCCTAAGTTTGATAAATTTCTTTGTGACTTTGGGTAAGTCAGGTGATTTTTTTTAAAGAAAACATTTGTCAACAGAGATAACATAATTCTGTGTAGGGAAGAGATTTGCTGCTTTCAGAAGTCCATCCAGCTTTCTTTTCTAGCATTGTACCTTTATGTCCTTAAAGAAAACTCTACTTAAAAAAAAATAATATTCTAGTTTCCTCCTCTTCCTTTTTTTTTCCCTCTCCACCATTGGTATGTATTTAATGGAAGGTTGCAGAAAGGAAAATATGCTAATTGGCATGTTTGAGATAAGAGGCACAATTTGGGCAACAAATAATAACCGCAGGATGGGCTGTGTTAAGGAATACTACATGCAAATCAATGGGTGTGATTATTTCTCTCCTTTAGGTAGAAGTGTGATCCTACTGAGACTGCTGTATCCAGTTTGATGGTGGTCAGTACAAGCAAGATAGTGGAACTGGCTCAAAACAGATCCACCAAGGTGATTACAAAGCTGGAACATGTGATGTACAATGAGAAGTTAGAGAAACTGATTTTTTTTTAACATGGAAAAAAGAAGGCTAAGAGGAGATTTAATTGCTTACTTTATCTTCATAGGGGGTGGTTATAAGTATCAAGATAGACTCTTCTAAGAGGTGCAAAGAAAAGACCAAAAGGCAGCAAAGAGAAGATGCAACAAGGGAAATTTCAGTTAGATATATGAAAAAAATTCCTTGCAAAGCACTGAAATGTGTCACCCAGAGAGACTGTAGCATCAGGCATACCTGGAGATTTTCACAACTTGACAAAAAACTCAGCTACACAATTTGCCCTATTTTTAGTGGAGACTTAGAACAAATCTGATTATGATTAATAAAGTCTTCTTTTCACCCCCCAAGACTGCTGAAGTTTTGGTTCTTTAATTTTATGCCATTAGAACAATCTATGAATGTAATTTCTTCTCCTTCAGAGGTGTCATGGCAGTATTTTTTCTAAGTGTTACTACTGAATTTAATGTGCTGCTTTTCACCGCTTTCACTGTCCAGGTTGTGATGGTGGTTTCCACAGACATATACAAGTTTTAATCTACTATACTCTGGACCTGTTAGAGGATTAGTTGCAGCAGCACAAGGCTATTGACATTATCCTTCCAATATCTGTTGTCATTTATGATGCTAGATTTTACAAATGGATTGTTTTGTGTGCTACCAAGACTATACATCATACTAAGCTATCTTTACATGAGTTGTAATCACATTTATGACTGAAAGGCGATAATGAAATTGTTATGGTACTAACCTTATGTGGTGGTTTGGTCCTGGCTGAGGGCCAGGTGCCCACCAAAGCTGGTCTATTGCTCCACTTCTTAGATGGACAGGGGAGAGGGAAAATATAACAAAGACCCGTGAGTCAAGATAAAGCAATTTAATAGGATGAAAAGCAAAAGCAAAGGCTGCGCAAGGAAGCAAGAATGAAGAACGATCTTATTCTCTACTTCCCGTCAGCAGACTTCACATCAGTCCCCAAGAAGTAGGACTTCAATAAGAGTCGTGGTTGCTGTGGAGGACAGAAGTCATCAATGAATGCCCCCACACACACACTTTGTTCTTTCACTTAGCTTTTATATCTGAGCCAATGTCATATGGCTTGGAATACCTCTTTGGTCAGTTTGGGTCAGCTGGTCCAGCTGAGACCCCTCCCAAGATCTTGCCCACCCCTCAACATACTGTTGGGGGAGAGAAAATGCTGGAAAAGCACAGTCCTGGTGCTTGGTACAGCAGTAGCCAAAACACCGTTGTGTTATCAACACCGAGGTACACCACTGCAAAACACAGAATATGAAAGATGCTCTGGAGAGAATTCCAGCTCAGCCAATCCCACAACACCTGGACAAAGATCTTCCATGGAGAGTGCCTAACAAATAGGGTTCCTGTGCCTTTGTCCCTTAGGCACCAGGAACAAATATATAAGTGCTATTGGTATAATGCACCAGCAGTGCAGCATTTTCTTGTATAGTTTTCAGTTTTGCTTGCAACTCAGTATATGTGACAACACATACTGAGTACTCATCCAGCAGTTGCCTTGATGATTCTCTGCCCTTCTGCCTTCTCTGAGGTATTTAAAGGTATCAGAGATATCTTCTTAAGAGCCTTGAGAAGTAAAGGAGCTGTGGGCTAAGACTCAGTATCCACTGAAGAGCAAAGTTCCCCAGTTAAGTTCCTGATATGGTCATCAGGAAGAATGTTTTAAAAATCAAGAAAATTAACAACAACAAGAAGAAGCAAAAAAGCTCCACCAAAACACCTACCAAAACAAAAAATCAATGCCAAAACTAAACAAAAGCCCCAAAGCACCTGAAGAACTGAAGGTGGTGAGAATTGGTCTGGACCAGCCAGTCTAGCAAATTACTATTTTATTTTATTGCTAAAATAATGTACAGTCTTTGGGTTTCCACTGGACAGACCACTGGATTTGCACCTTGACAACTGCGCCAAATGAGTTCTGAGCTGCTTTTATGATCCTAGATAAAAAAATGCATCACTTTTGTCCTGGGACTTGACTTTCCTGTGCCTTTCACAGTGACCATTGTTATGAGAGGTACCAAACCATAAAAGATAATAACACTTCTCCCAGTACAAATTATATTAGATGATGTACAACTACCCAGATAGAAAGAGAGTGTTTTGTCATCCAGTTGAACAAGCTCCCTGTGGCATGTTGACAGGTCAGTCACTTCTATACCTAAATTCATTGTTGTATGTCTTTCCAAGTGGGATTCTCTTGTACTGATTTTGTGCATGCAAGTAGCCATTAGAAATTCAGTTATTGCAGAGATGAGTTCAAAAGGTTGTTGGACAACTAACTGAAGTTGCACATCGTACAGAATCTGCTACCATTATGAGATGCTATTAAGGGCCCATGTGAGCTGATGCTGGATGTAGAAGGGAAGATTGGTTCTGTGGAAGACCACAGCTGACCTAGCATAATTTCACTCCACTCTTATCAAAGGTGGTTGTGAATTCTTGTTTTCAGTGGGAGTCAATGTGGGTCAAGGACTTACAAGGGCTGTGGATTGCAGGTATATGAGGCACACTGAACCGTGGTTAGTGCACCAAGTTTCTTTAAGTTGTAGAAAAAAAAATGAGTTACTGAAAAATCAGAACAGATTTTCTCTGTTTTTCTGACCAGCTGTCCAGCATTTCCTGAGTGAATGAATAGCTAGTAATTTTCTCAAGTGAATAAGTCAAAGCAGATTCTTAGGTGCTGCACTTTAGAAATTACTATGATCACTGGATATAAAAAATCTTTCCTTGGTAAATAGTGGGTTTTCTTAAAGGCGTAATTCTGAATATCATTTTACTCTTGGTGATGATTAAATTTCCAGATTTCGACACCTCAACAATTGACCTTGATCAAAGTTTAGATTTGCCCATCATATGAAAAGAGCTTTAGACATCAAGCAATTATTTAGTGATAGCCATCTGAATAAATATTCACGGAAAAGAAAAATAGAATGAGTGTACATCTCAAACAGCAAGTGCAAAAATTATAATCAAAGTCAAAACTTAATTTGCACGTGTCCATAACTCTGTCCTACAACTTTTCCCTCCTCAATTTCCACGTATTGAAAGACAGTGAAGGTAAAAGTCAAGACTTCAAAATAAAATTATATCTTTTCAACAGCTATCATGAAAAGATGAGAAGATGAAATCTAATGTCAAATCAAATTAAAGCATATTATGGTGCAAATTCTATTTGCATTGTATTTACCTTCTATTTATGAGCCAAAGAGAGAAAATGCCAGCTACTTCTAAAATCAAAGAAAAAGCACAATGGCTTACTTCATTTCACAAGCAATTATATTAGATAGAACCGAGATAATTGTAAAATTTGTTACATTAAGAAAATGCCAATTACAGATGCCTCATCCCTTTCTTTTAAAAAAATCTTCCTTAAAGAAAGGTTTATCTGTCCTCAGATAGAAACTATCCAAGGTGAAACAAAAACTCTGAAGCTGCTTAGAAAGAACTCATTCAGATAAAAGCTCTGTCCATGTATACGTNGAACGTCTACTGTTGAGTGCTCCCTGCAGTACTGAGGACACACATCTCTCCCCACGCTGGCCCAAAGTCAGCCTGTATCTGAAACATCACACTTGTCAAAGTCTTTGGCACCTCCCTTCAGGGTGAAAAGGAAGATTTGTGTTGGACTGGGCTTCCCCTGGAGGTTTAAAACTCATGCTCTTAAAATGACATCACTTATCTGTTGTCCTCCTTTCTTTCATCCTCTACCAAAGATTGTAATACTTGTGTAGATTCGGGTCTCCCTGCTCCTTTTGGGAGGCCATGTCCTTTGTCACAGCCCTTATGTAAATCAGCATGGCCAGGATAATTCATCATTTCAGGTCCTATTGTCTTGATGAGCTCCTTATATTTGTTGTGACAACAGTAAATAATGTCCTCCCAAAGGCTTGTCTTTATTTCAAGTTTTTAGTCCAAGCCCTTTTTCCTTAGCAATAATTTCAGTCAATCTGAGGCATTTTCACAGTGATTCATAGACCTACCCTTTTCCTGGGACCTTGAAGATGTCTTTCAAAGGTCCTTTTTTAATAGTCTTCCTTAGTCTAACGACTGGATCATGATGCCTACATCCTCTTGTGAGACTGCAGCACCCTGACGCTGGTCTGTCATCCTGGCATTCCTGTGTTCCAGAGGTGGTGGGTTAGGAACATTCCTCTGTCACACTATCGAAATTTACCAGAGCAGCTCAGACAGCTTGAAAGTAAGATAAAGCTATATTTACAGCAAAGCAAAAATTGCAAGAAGAAGTATTTACAACTATATACAAATTAGAAACAATACAGAAATCCAAACTCCATCCTGGACAAAGAAACTGCCCAGAGGGAACTCAACTGCCCAGAGGGCTACCCTCTCTCTCTCCCTCTTCCTTCCTAGACAGATAAAAAAAACCAGAGTAAAGGTTACATTGCTACCTGTTAGAAAAGGTTAGTGGGGAGGTACTAGAGCAGAACAAAGGGGAAGTGAAAGGAAGCTGTCCCCCAGGGGAAAGTGGGACCAATTATTTACATTTTGGCTTTTTATCCCTTTCAGCAAACCAATGAATGGTATTTTCTAGAAATGCTACGCAGACTACTGTTTTCTTAAGTTATTCTTCCTCCTCACAGCGGAGAGACATTACTATTGTCCTTTTCTAACCCTGACACAATCTCTCATTATTCAAGATTGTTAAGAAGCTTTTCAAGCACTTCTGTGGTAATTCCACCAATATCCATTGGTCATCCTTTCTCCTTGTCACTCAAGTTACCTTTATCAAAGACAATTCCCCTTCATTTCTCTGGCCAGTTCAGTTCCTCTGAATTCTTGCTTTTGGCTGTGATTCAAACAGCAGCGAAAAGCATAGAATCAAGTTACATCTCCTTGACAAAAGCAGTAAACGTAGGAGTAACTTTTCCAAGGCACACAATTAATTTATCTCTTCTGATACTTTCTCTGAGACCATCCAAAAGTGGATACTGCAATGGAAGTGTGTACACTTTCTACTACTCCAAGGCCAGCATGCTGGAAACAAGGAGGTGCACTGTCAGGAGCACAGAGCATGGGTGTTGGTTGGGTCCTGAAGAAGGTTGCTCCTGAGACTGTGTCAGATCTCTCCAAGGGAAAGAGACAGGATCCCACCAAGATAAGACAATCCCAAATATTTTCCCCTTCTTTCTCTTTGGGGTCCAAATGATCTGACCAAGACCAAAGATTTATTTTGAAATTAAAGATGAGAAGGTGTTACATTAGCATGATTTTTTTCTGAAGCCTCACCATAATGGGCCACATAACAACATTACTCATTGTTTTTAAATTTCCCTCCCTCAAGTTCTCTTTAACAGTGATTTGCCTGCTGTCAACCCAACCATTCTTTACAACGACCTGCTTCATTTATTTGCCCCAAATAATGAATCAAATTTAGCAAAGACTATCTGCAGCATTGTTTACAGCTACATAACATATAAACTAGTTTTTATACTTTACGTATGTTAAAATGTACAACCCATCTATGTTTATTCTGACCTTTCCCTATTGATCTGTTGGGTTGGTAGATTTAATCCACTTAATCTTGGTCTCAGTGTCTGTGACAATAAAATATGGCAATAAAGGGAGGCAAACAACATGACCTACTGCATGGCCTGTTAGGTTTATGGACAGTTCCTGATGTTAGTAGGAATTTTGCTACAGGAAAATATGGCAGGATCTGCTAATGATGTTTAGCTGGATCCTCCAGTATGCAAGCAAGACACTCAGGCAAAACTCCATAAAGTTACACCATTACAAATAACATTCAAGATCAAGAATTTGTCATCCCAAACTGATTTGTTAGAGGTTGTCTTTGTTTGTTTTCACTAGTCATAAGAATTACTTCTAAACATTAAAAAGTGTATAAACCAACTTCTAATTTAAAACACTCCTGCAGAAAAAGCATACCAGGAAAACAGCTGTTCCATACACGATAATGACACAGTGACTTAGCGACTAATTAATGAGAACACCTGGAGTATCTTTCAGACCTAAACTGGAAACAAAATACTGGAGATTAGGCTTTCCAGCTACTGGTGGTCCCCACTAATCTCTTTCAGGTGTAAACCACAGTGTACGTGGAAAGCAAAATCTGACTCATTCCTACGAGACAGGAGGTCTTTGGGCCAATAACTGCAGCATGTAGGTTCCATAAAATTTACAAGGTTGACTTTAAATTTTAGTAGCGGCAGGCCTGCAATAAATGCCAATAAGGTCCGTCAAAATGAGTATTTGTGTGTGTCCTCATAAAAAATAGATCAATCTTTTTAACAGACTCCATGCAGAGGAATTTGTATAATTACAACACATATCTACAACTTTAGAGTCCTTTCTACACCAAAACCAACATACTAAGTCATAAATACAGAGGAAAAATAAACACAGGAACATAATAAAAGAGATTTGGTTGGGTTAAGTCGTTCTGTCCCAGCTGCCATGTTGTAGCTAACACAGTTTCCACTAGGGGTGGGCAAAGGGGTTATTTTCCCAGTTTGTCAGCTTCCCCCTCACCTTTGCCTCAAGGCACTCTTGGGGATGGCAAGTGAGTCTGTTCACATAAAGGAAAGGAAGGGGAGAATCAGAAGGGAGGAAGGGTCCCACCACACATACATACATACTTACATTAATTCCCAGACCATTAACTCTTATCATGCTGGTCTTGATGGAAATCTCAACAAGGAATACAAGATACAAGGTAGCCCAAAAGAAAGGACAAATTAAGTTCACAGCTTCTGCACTGTGTCTATGACTTGCCAGTTCCATAGTCACAGCTGAATTGTCAACTCCAAGTAATAAAATATGGTTTATTTATGCGATTCTCCACCATGCCAGGTTTCCATACAGTTCAGCTGAAGTGGAAGGGAGGTTATGATTCATTGATTCTCTCCCCAGTCTAGCCACAGATCTCATTCTGATGAATTATCCACTAGCAGGGAAGAGTTGGAGCATTGTGTGGCACCATCAGACCTCACTCAAACACACCTCTGCTGCCAGAGACAAGAGCCATGGCCTCTGAAAGCAGGGGTAGTGGGCAGGCAGAAGCCAGGCAAAATGATTCTTAGACACCTGGATTCATTAGCCACTGGAAGGCTACTATCAGGTCTCCTCGAAACCTTCTCTTCTCCAGGCTGAAGAGCCCAAACTCTCTCAGTCTGTCCTCATAGGAGAGCTGATCCAGCCCTCTGATCATCTTCGTGGCCCTCCTCTGGACCCCCTCCAAGCCTTCCATGTCCTTCCTGTGCTGAGGGCTCCAGAACTGCACACAGTACTCCAGGTGGGGTCTGACAGGGGCAGAGTAAAGGGGCAGAATCCCCTCCCTTGCCCTGCTGGCCACACTGCTCCTGATGCAGCCCAAAACTCAGTTGCTGTCTGGGCTGCATGTGCACGCTGCAGGCTCATGTTGAGCTTTTCATCAACCCAGACTCCAAGATTCTTTTCCTTAAGGCTGCTTTCCAGCCCTTTGCCACCCAGCCTGGATTTGTGCTTAGGATTGTCCCAGGTGCAGGACCTTACACTTGTCCTTGTTGATTTTCATGAGATTGGCCTGGGCCCACCTCTCCAGCCTGTCCAGGTCCCTCTGGATGGATCCCTGCCCTCTAGCAAATCGACTGTGCCACACAACTTGGTGTCATCTGCAAACTTGCTGAGGGTGCACTCCATTCCTCTGTCCATGTCACTGACAAAGATGTTAAACAGCACTGGTCCCAGCACTGACCCCTGAGGGACACCACTTGTCACTGGTCTCCAGGTGGACATTGCACTGTTGATCACCACTCCCTGTGTGAGACCATCCAGCCAACTCCTTATCCAGCAGTGCTCCACCCATCAGTCTATGTTTTTCCAGTTTGGTGACCAGGATGTCATGTGGGACAGAGTCAAATGCCTTTTTCAGGTCCAGGTAGATGACATCAGTTGCCCTTCCCTTGTCCACTGTCGCTGTGTCTTCATCATAGAAAGCCACCAAATTTGTTAGGCAAGATCTGCCCTTGGTGAAGCCATGCTGGTTACCACCAGTTAAAAAGTTACTATGACTTTTATAGGAGCTAGGAGATGTGAAATTCTCAAGAAGTACCTCTCTACACCTTTAGATTCCTAAATCTTTTTAAAAGATCTGATCTAACAATCAGACAATGCTTTCCAAATTTGCCTTAGTTTTGAGCAATGTGAATACACATAGCACTGCATTGTTTTCAACTGACTTAATGGATTCCATTTTCTTTAACAGCCAGAAAACGGAGACTAAGCGTGGGACTCATTCTGATTTATTTTAGGCATCTGAAAATAAGTTGTGTGGACCTCAGCTAGTTGCTGATCTACCTACTGTCACTGGAGAAAGCAGATATCTTGGAAAGGGATAAGCCAGTCCCTGGAGATGCCTGTCTCTCTCCTTTGACCAGACAAAGAGCACAGAGGGGAGTGCGGGGAACAAACTCAGATTAGATGCCTAATTCGTAACAGCTGAAGCCAGATGAGATTAATTCCTCTTCTTTCAGTGATTTAGCCAAAGGCATACAGAAAACAATGGGATAGTAAAACATTGAGTTCAGCCTTCCAAACCTCTGGCCAGTGTTTAGTCACAGAATTGAACTTCCCATTTGAGAGGAGGTGGTGGAGACTTTTGTCAAAACAGTTCCAATTGGTACATGACAGAAAACAATGAAAGCTTGCAAGCAGAGTTGGAATCTGTCAGAAGCTAAAGGGAGATACCCAAGCTCAGAGCTTCTCCTTGCAAACCAGCCAGTTCATGAGAGGAGTGACACCACAGACATTCACAGATTGCAGCCACCCATGGGAAGAGCACTGTTGATGGAGGAGCAGGACTTTCTGGACATGGATCCTAACAGCAAGAATCCAAAAGCAAACCCAGTCCCTTTATATTCCCTTTATATTCCTTTGATATTAGCACTATCGGTCACTGCAGTACCCAAAAAAAGACCATTCAAGGTGCAATTGCAACCCATGCCCCAGTCCATCCTTGCAAAGGGTTGGAAGATCTGCTTGACTTTAACTTTCTGCCAGACAGTTTGCTACACAAAACCTTCAGCAGAGGCTGTGTAGCTACTGTCAACACACAGAAACAGGTAATACCTCAGAGGGCTTACAAGAAATTAGACTATAAGCTGTCAAGAAGACAAAATAGTATTTTGCTTTCTGACTCAAACAGCTAAATGAAAAGTTACAGTATTGTGAGTTTTTTCTATAAGAAGAAATTAGCAGTTGTCTGTTGTTTACTTCCCCAACCTAAAGAATCTGTAAAGTGGTGATGCTTTGGAAGGCCAGTATTGCAGGAAAGACTGTTGTTCATTTAACAGCTGAAAACCTTGTCCATATCCTCGTCTCACAAACTTGACTCTGATATTCACTTTGCCTGACAAAGCCTAGAGCATTTACATCTCTTCTAGGTTATTTTCCCCACTTCTTCGCAGACACACAGCTGACTTACAGCAGCAATTCCTTGTAGCTTCAGCAACATTTGTCCACATCAATTTCTGAAGAGATCTTAAGTTATGCTGCCCTGGCAGCAGCATATGAAGTAGAGTTCATTGCAGAACAGGTTTTTAACCCAAATGCCCTTTACCTGAAAGGCAATACCCTGGAATTTATATTTATCCAGAGCATCCTGATTGTTTGGTGTGGAAGGGTGACTTCTCAGATTTCACTGCCTTTTTTCCCCCTATCTTTTCATAACTAATATCAAAAGCAACATTGAGACAGTGGGCACATCCTAAATGTGTGTAAAGGACAGTCTCCATTTTAATAGTTTTTTTAATCCAGAACAGATTTGGTTTAATTAGATAACTCTATTGTAACTTTCACTTCTCTGCACCAGCTTAACCACTTGCAAGCTGCAGTGACTGATGAACATGCAAAATCATAGAGTCACAGAATTAACCAGGTTGGAAAAGACCTCTAGGATCATCGAGTCCAACTTATCACCTAACCCTTCTAATTAACTAAACCGTGGCACTAAGTGCCCCAGCCAGTCTTTACTTGAACACCTCCAGGGACAGTGAATCCACCACTTCCTTGGGCAGCCCATTCCGATGGCAAATCACTCTCTCTGTCAAGAACTTCCTCCTAATATCCAGACTGTACTTCTCCCAGCACAACTTGAGACTGTGTCTCCTTGTTCTGTTGCTGGTTGTCTGCGAGAAGAGACCAATCCTCACCTGGCTACAACCTCCTTTCAGGTAGTTGCAGACAGCAATGAGGTCTCCACTGAGCATCCTCTTCTCTAGACAGAACACCCCCAGTTCCCTCAGCCTCTCCTCATAGGGGGCTCCAGCCTGCTTGCCAGCCTCTTTACCCTTCTCTGGACATGCTCAAGCATCTCAACATCTTTCTTAAATCAAGTAGTCCAGAACTGGACACAGTACTCAAGGTGTGGCCTAACCAGTGCTGAGTACAGAGGCAGAATGACTTCCCTGGTCCTGCTGGCTACAGGCCACGATGCTGTTGGCCTTCTTGGCCACCTGGGCACACTGCTGGCTCATGTTCATCTACTATCTACCAGCACCCCCAGGTCCCTTTCTGCCTGGTTGCTTTCCAGCCACTCTATCCCCAGGCTGTAGTGCTGCATGGGGTTGTTGTGGTCAAAGTGCAGAACCCTGCACTCAGCCTTGTTAAAACTCATGGCATTGGACTGTGCCCATCTGTACAGCTTGTTTGGGTCCCTCTGCAGAGCCCTCCTGCCCTCTAACAGATCAACACTTGCTCCCAGCTTGGTGCTTTCTGTAAATTTACTGATGACGGACTCAATCCCCTTGATGGATGTGGCACCATTCACCACCACTCTCTGGGCC
>VWZE01026247.1:71575-120284 GCA_013396675.1 Eubucco bourcierii | reverse complement strand
CCCTCTAACAGATCAACACTTGCTCCCAGCTTGGTGCTTTCTGTAAATTTACTGATGACGGACTCAATCCCCTTGTCCAGATCATTAATAAAGATATTAAACAGGACCAGGCGCAGCACTGATCCCTGGGGCACACCACTAGTGACAGCTGCCAACTGGATGTGGCACCATTCACCACCACTCTCTGGGCCTGGCCATCCAGCCAGTTCTTGACCCAGCGCAGAGTGCCCCTGTCCAAACCGAGGGCTTTCAGTTTGGTCAGGAGTTTGCTGAGGCAGAGAGTGTCAAAGGCCATGCTGAAGTCCAGGTAGACTACATCCACAGCCTTCCCCATGTCCACCAGACAGGTCACCTGGTCATAAAAAGAGAGCAAGTTGGTCAAGCAGGACCTGCCCCTCCTACATCTGTGCTGGCTGGGTCTGATCCCATGGGCATCCTGTAGCTGCCCTGTGATTGCACTCAGGATGATCTGCTCCATTATCTTGCCTGGCACTGTGGTCAGGCTGACATGTCTGTAATTTCCTCGGTCCTCCTTTTGACTCTTCTTATGGATAGGCACCACATTAGCCAGCTTCCAGTCTTAAGGGACCTCTCCAGTGAGTCAGGACTGTTGACAAATGATGGAGAGTTGCTTGGCCAGCTCATCTACCAGCTCTCTCATCACCCTAGGATGGATCCCATCTGGTCTCATAGACTTGTGAGGATCCAAGAGACTCACAGGTCCCTAACTACTTGCTCCTGGATGAGAGGGGGGCCATTCTGTAATCCAGGAGGAAGTAGTTAGGGACTTGTTGAGCCTCTCAGATGTTTCAGTACAACTGCATCTTTGAGACAAATGAGATTTGCTTTCCAACATACTCTGAAGCTTCCTTATCATTCAATAAAACAGTTCAGCATTTCTCCAGACTCTAAATTTCTTTTAATTTTAAATGCTTCTACAAGTAGTTGAACCTCTATCTGAGTTTTTTGTTTAAATGCTTGGTGTTTTTCAGGATATTTGAAATTTTCTGAATGGTGCTCAATGACAAGCCTAACAAAAGCAAGTGTATTGGGTCTGGAGAGCAATGCAGTGAGGATCACCTCTTTCCACCACCAGGATCATGGAGTAAAGCAGAGTGAGAAACACCCAAATGGTTCAGCTGTGCAGTGGTAGATTTCCCCTACAGCCTCCAATACAGTGCCAGGCTGTATGTTCTTTTTTTGGCCACACAGGCTTTAGACGTGAAACAATCTAATAGGGGAAGAAAGAGTAGAGGACATCCAGTGTCATGACAGGAAAGTTGTACACACAAAGCCATCAGCATTGATCACTGTGAAGGTTTGGGAGTTTCCTGCCCCCCACACTTTGAAAAATGACCCAGACTAGAACTCAGTCAGCTGGAAGTTAAGGACTGAATCTCTATTTACAGCTCAGCACAATGTACAAGCAGATATATACACTATATACAGGAATAGTTACAGAAATACACAAGTTAAAGGTAATACAGTAACACAACACTCCTCCCAGAAATCACAGACCCCAGGAGGGGCTCCCAACCATCCTTCCACCTTCTCCCCACCCCTATACCTTACCCCAAGGTTTGCCTTACGCACAAGGTGAATTCGGAGGATCGGCCAGGGAGGTTAGAAGAAAAGTGGTTAGTGAAAATTAATCGGCAGAGGAGCCAGAGCCAGAAGCTGCTAGACCGCCCCAGCTGCTCTCCCAGCAAGAGACAGAGACTGACTTATCTATGTTTTGGTTATTGTTCCCAAACAATTTTTCAGCAAGCCTATGAGTGAAATAGACATCACCATGTTTTCCTTCCACAGCCTATAATTTTCTCTATTAAAATATTCTAATTAGCCTCAAACCAGCACAATCACTCACAGCCTAGGCTGCATTTTAGCAAGTGAGCTAAAGAAGAAACGTTTTCTGTTCCTACTGGAAGTCCTCAGAACCATCCATTCACCCTATCATATGTTCACTATCAGAAATCGCTCTTCAAAGCTGAACATGAACTACTGTGTTGCATAAAATTGACAGAGTTAATTGTATGCTGCATGTTTCCTCTACCATAAATATTCCCAAACACCATTTGTTCCTGGATTTCACTGTTCTCTTAACTAAAGAACAGCTACATTATTGTTTCATCTGTAGCCCAACTGTTTTCTTTACATTTTTACCACTAAATTGAATCTACTGCCTGTAATCTAATTTACATTTAAAATGCACAATATGCCAACATGACCAGACTTCAATAAAATTTTTACTAAAACTCATAAATGCCTTGATTCTGGTGTTTATAGAAATTTTAGACTGTTCATTCCCTGAATGTTATGTCGCTAGCATCCTGAAATGATTCCCACATGAAATAAGAAACATTCTTAGATTCATGCTTCGTCAGGAAAATACAAAATACATTGTCACTAGGCATTGCTCTTCAACATCAAAGATTTGTCAGTTCTCAACACAATGATTTGGGTGCTGTGTTCAGCCTGCAGGAGCATGGGACATTAGCTTCACTCACCTGCTATTCTTACTGATGTAGAGCATTTCATGCCCTGCATATCAGATTACAAAAGCTTCTTACCACTTTTTTTTTTTTTCCCCCCTTTTTCTTTCTTTCTTCCTATATACACAACTGATTGGTTCCAAAATAATTCAGAATTCTTTGGGACTTCTATGACATTCTCCATCATCACTGAATCTACCCAAGGGCAAGTTTCCTGAACAGCTAATGACAGTAGCAGAAAGACAGTTGGATAGAGATTTGGTTTAGATTTCTCAGCTGCATATTGATTGTCAAATTTGCAATTTTCATGACAGGAGAAATTATCTGGGATTCAGGTAAAGTTGTAACAAAATTTCAGGATTTTTTTTTTCCCTTTTAATGTGGAAATGGATTATATAGCAGACAGAGCTCATTTTTATACTTTCTAAACATTTTAACTTCTTTTTAAAGAACAGTGTCCTCAGGGCTATGAGCTAAATAGAGTTGTTAAAAGAACAGTTGACTAGAAAGAATAAATGGGACTTCTATGACATTCTCCATCATCACTGAATCTACCCAAGGGTAAGTTTCCTGAACAGCTACTTGACAGTAACAGGAAGATAGTTGGCTAGAGATTTGGTTTGGATTTTTCAGCTGCATATTGATTGCCAAATTTGCAATTTTCATGATAGGAGAAATTATCAGGGATTCAGGTAAAGCTGTAACAAAATTTCAGGATCGTCTTTTTTTTTTTTTTTTTTTTTTTTTTTTTTTTTTTNTTTTTTTTTTTTTTTTTTTTTTTTTTTTCCTTTTTATGTGGAAATGGATTATAGAGTAGACATAGTTCATTTTTATACTTTCTAAACATTTAAACTTCTTTTTAAAGACCAGTGTCCCCAGGGCTATGAGCTAAATAGAGTTGTTAAAAGAACAATTGACTAGAAAGAAAAATTGCCTCCCATTAGATGATTTTTTAATCTTCCTTTGAAACNTTGATCCTCCAAGATCACTTTGTGCATAAGGCAAACCTTGGGGTAAGGTATAGGGGTGGGGAGAAGGTGGAAAGGTGGTTGGGAGCCCCTCCTGGGGTCTCTGATTTCTGGGAGGGGAGTTGTGTTTCTGTATTACCTTTAACTTGCATATTTCTGTAAATATTCCTGTATATAGTGTATATATCTGCTTGTACATTGTGCTGAGTTGTAAATAGAGCTTCATCACTTAACTTCCAACCAGCTGAGTTCTAGTCTGGGTCATTTTTCAAAGTGTGGGGGGCAGGGAACTCCCAAACCATCACAGAAATGAAAGTGACGGTGTGTGTATAGGTGTGCACATGTTAGTACATCTGGAATTAGAAAGATGTGATCTTTTCAAGTCAAACTCTCTATTTATTTTTTTACTTCAGCCATCAAATGTTACCACTTATTTCTGACATTCTAGTCACAGCCCTTACTCATCACATCCTTCAGCTGGTCTTTATGCAAAACCATATTTCTTTGGTTGCCTGCTCATATCAGAAATGTGCACAAGCTACAGCATCAGCAAGATCAGTCATTGTCTTCTTTTCACAGCTATAGTTTTAATCGATGTCCATATACTCTTCTGTGGTGTGCAGACTGATTTAATAGTCAGCTGCTGATCCAAAGACTTATTTAAAACTATTTATCCAAAATAAATAATTGCAGTCTGACATGGATTCCTGCCCTCTAATCCAAGAGGCTAAGACAACACAACGGGTCATATTTCACTTTGCATCTAATTTTAAAAACTAAAGCTTTATATTCTGTCTTTTTTTTTTTTTTTCCTGTGGAGGGTGGAAAATATCCATCTAGAGTTTGCTGAATTTAGAGCAGTAATAAGCTGAAGACACAGGCTCCTTTGTGCTTAGATATAGGGATTATAGTTGATTTTGTTAGAAGACAAGGTTGCAGCTGTTTCAAGGACACCTCTGGGTATGCTTGCTATTTCACCTCTAAATGCACAGAATCATCCTGCAGAAAACCTATCGGTACCTTATATCCCTTTTTAATATCAGCTCAGTTATGGATGTGCTTTCCTATATTGGAGTCTAGGATTAAGTTTTAAGGGGTTAATCCTGCACTTGAGTTCGTGCATCTGAAGGCACAGTTTGACTCTGGATAAAGAAAAAAATGAGGAGCCCTGGTTTTATGCACAACAGCCCGTTTTGCTCAAGCTGTGTTCCTCTCTCAAGAAATTTAAATGAGATTTTTGTGTACAATAGCATTGTTGTACTCCAGGGTGCAACTTTTTATGTAAATACAATCATGATATTTATGTAAGAAATTGAAAGGTTTACCATAAGAATCAAGAACAATTTAACCCTGAAGGAGTAATCACTTAATTGAGAATACAGAGCTAAGGTTTAACATTTCCTTTTTACCTTTTCCAAGTGATTTTTGCTAGCGTTCTTACTACACTCCGAGTTCCATAAAGTAAATATATATTTTAACCAAGCCAAAACTGCTGTGCCAACTGAAACCACCACCCTGCACCTGCTGAGAAAATCTGCCTTCCCAGTGCCTGTTTTTTTGCAAAAGTCCTTGTCGGGACACAGAAGTTTCTTAGTTGTCCTGCCTGATCAGGAAACATCACAGCCCTTCTGAAAACTCAGGTATTTTGCACATTGCTGGGAGAGCAACACTAGACATTTAAAACAATGTATAGATCTAACCAAGAGATAGCAAGTTGAGGTTTTCTGCATATTTTTTTTAAATTTCAAGTGTATGTTCTTAATTATGTGGATCCATGTGGACCCTGAGCCAGCATGAGCATGACACACATTGTGTGATCCATTTGCTCAAAACTTTGCATTTGCTGCATTTATTTGCTAGAGTCTAAGCTGTCCTGCTGTGGACTTTGTCCTTCCTGCAGTGGATATCAACAGTGATGTGCCAGTATCTTTAAATGGTACCCTGAATAACGGAGTGACAGTGACATAACTGGCTAATAGACTGGAGACCCTCTGGTATGTAGGAAGGGTCATTACGCAAAAAACCGTGAGGGTCTTAAGCCTAAAAGTTACTTCCCAGCCAATTGCAGGCTGAAGGCTTTGATTACATTTTCCAAACAAGGTATTGAGGAAAAGTTACACCGACATTTTAAAGAATATCATAATATGATAAACCCATCCAGGGACAGGACCAGGCAATTCCTGGAAATAGTCTGTACAGCAGTCCAGTACAGCAGGATGTCCAGTTACTAAGGGATTCTAAGGTTCTAAGATACTAAGATTCAACAAGGCCAAGTGTAAGGTCCTGCACCTGGGTAGGCACAATCCCAAGCACAAATCCAGGTAGGGTGGTGAATGGCTGGAGAGCAGCCCTGAGGAAAAGGACCTTGGAGTCTGGGTTGATGAAAAGCTCAACATGAGCCTGCAGTGTGCACATGCAGCCCAGACAGCAACCGAGTCCTGGGCTGCATCAAGAGCAGCATGGCCAGCAGAGCAAGGGAGGGGATTCTGCCACTTTACTCTGCTCTTGTCAGACTCCATCTGGAGTACTGTGTGCAGTTCTGGAACCCCCAGCACAGGAAGGACATGGAAGTGTTGGAGCAGGTCCAGAGGAGGGCCACAAAGATGATCAGAGGGCTGGAGCAGCTCTCCTATGAGGACAGGCTGAGAGAGTTGGGGCTCTTCAGCCTGGAGAAGAGAAGGCTTCGAGGGGACCTGATAGTAGCCTTCCAGTATCTGAAGGGGGCCTACAGGAAGGCTGGGGAAGGATTATTTACAAGGTCCTGCAATGACAGGACAAGGGGCAATGGGTTTAAAGTGGCAGAGGGGAGATTTAGACTAGATGTTAGGAGGAAGTTCTTTCCAGTGAGGGTGGTGAGACACTGGAACAGGTTGCCCAGGGAGGTTGTGGCTGCTCCCTCCCTGGAGGTGTTCAAGGCCAGATTGGATGAGGTCTTGAGTAACCTGTACTAGTGGGAGGTGTCCCTGCCTATGGCAGGGGGTTGGAACTAGATGATCCTTGAGGTCCCTTCCAACCTTACCATTCTATGATTCTATGATTCTATGGTTATTGAGAGAATTTAGTGGTAGCCAGTACTTAATGCGTTTATACATTAGCAAACAAACATCTCAGGACTTTTATTGATTACTTGTGAGGGTGCAAAATAGTTTTTCTAATTCTTCTGTTGCATAAGTTGTGTCTGGATTGTTGGGTTTTTCTCTACTTTTAAAGCACTAAATATAGTGATAGTTAGGAAGAGGCAAAGAACGCTAGCATTCATAAGCATTATACCAAAAGGTCATTTCTTTTTTGGACCAATAATGCAGAATTAATGGAAAATTAATTTTGCTCAATGTTACTTGGAAGCATGGTCTACTTCCCAGAAGCATCAAGAGCAAAGCTACTGAGGATCATCTTTTCTCTAGCTGTGATTTTTATTCCTTTTATACAACAGGTCTGAAATTTATTGCAGGGTATAGAAACTTGCTGCTTTGCAGCTTGTGTTGAGTGAAGCTCTGTAGATCAGAAAGCTGGTTGTAATGAGGGGCCTTGACTCACGATCCAAAGGGTTCTCTGCACATCTCTGGTCTAAAGACGCTTAGTAGAAAACACTCCAGTTGTTTTTTTTTTTCAGAGAATCTAGGCTCCCACTTGGGCATGAGCAAAAGCAACTGTTGAAGATAACTACAGTCATAATAAACCAATGATTGAAAGACAACATGACTAAAATCTACAATAAGGCTGTTAAGGATTTTTTTTGCTCAGAACCCTAACATAAACATTTTTAAAAGAGCATAGAGCAGTGTTCTAAATTTCTTAGCAAATGTAGCTTAAATGAGATGTTTCAGTACAGTCAGCTTGAAAAGTCAGACAGCCAAATGCAAAGCGTGTAGGGCTCCTTTATGAGCCCAGGAAATGATATTTCCCTGAAAGGGACCTGGGAAGTTTTTTGGATATTCACATGAACATTGTATCCACCTCTGACTCCAATGGGCTAGTCCTTTTCTGGAATAGGTGCTGATGGGACAACTGAATTAGATGTTGCAAAATCCTATGCCTGGGTATTCAGTCACCTACAGAGCTGTCAAAGCTACTTCTTGTCAACTGCCATGCAGGCCACACACATATGATGACCAGTTTTGTCAGTTTTGGAGAGAAAAAACATGCAAGATCCAGTAGATTAATCCTGACATTTAAACCTTCAAATCAGACCCATTTGCCTTGTGAGAGGATGTAAACTGTGCATGTCATCATGCTGTGGGAGGCCTTCTGACATTGGAAACTGGAAACCAAGATTAGAATGTTTGGTTTGGGTTTTTTTCCTAAAATATATGCTCTACCTCAGCTAGTGTTGTTACTGGTCTTGGAATGGCAGTCAAGCAGTCAAAGTCCATTATCACAGTGGTCTCTTTTGGCTATGGAAATCTATGAAAACAAGCAAACTACAAACAATACTTCAGAGGCTTATTTTTTTAAAACCCCAACAATTTCAATATACACATCCAATAATTAATTTGACTTTCTGTGTACTACATCTCATTTCCCTGCTGTCAGTCTATCCTGGGGCCGTGGGCAGAGAGACTTGGCATGCCCATCATCCTGCTGTAGCCCAGCACACATTCCCAGCTCCATGGAAGAGCTTCCAGCACCAAAGCCTCAGACTGGGTTCACTTATTGAAGACAGGTATTTTATACTACTGTGACTTCTGTGAACTATGATTAATCTGAAGACCGCAAAAATAATCTTTTCAGAATGATAGTCAAATTTATTCACCTGAAAAACCAGGTCCTAAAGTAGTAGAGAAGTCTTTCATGGTTGATGTTGATGTGCCTGACACAACTAAGTACTACTGGCTCTATCCAGCAGAGGGAAGCAGCAAAAAGAGATCTATTTGTTGGTTTATCATTTTAACCATCACATAATAGAATAACTAGGTACTGCCTAAAGAAATATATTCATAAATGTGGTACAGCCAAACTCCTGACATGGAGATTTGTTCATTTCTACCCAGTGACTAAGACCATGTGAAAATGGGAGATTTTTTTACACTGTGATGTTTCCTCTGAATTTGTCAAACACTTCAATATAATTTCAAATCCCTGCGAGCAACAAATAATCACTGCAGATTAAACTAAATCTCCAGTTCTACCTGCCCCTGTGAAACTGAATCAAAAAGTAACAATACCACTATTGTGATTCACACATAATTGAGTGTGCCAACTAATAATATCCACTGCTGACAGGATGGAATTAACTGCATTTTTCCCTGTCCAACTTCCATTTTTTCACTGTGGTGTAAGCCAGTATCTAATCCCATCCTTATATCATTTGGGCTATATTAACTCAGTTGAGGAGAAAGTACTTAGCCTAAAGCAGGTTAGAGTGAGACTTTGAAATAACAATGTTTACACAAGCTAAAGATGTCTTTTGTTGAAGCTCTCCACTGATGCTTGCCAACAAAAGCTTTTCATGCACGAAAGAGTCAATACCGAATTATAGTTAAGCCATGTAATAATTATCCTCATTAGACGTAACCAGAGCATGGATAGGATGAATTCAGTTATAAACTCTACTAATACTCAGGAAGCATAGTCTATAGGTAATTTAATAATCTTGGAAATAAATACACAAATCTTTCTGTCTTTTAGCACAAAGTCTGTTAAAGCATAAAGGCAATTCACTTCACAGTGAGAAGACTGGTTTTTGCATTGGCTTCTAACATAATCTGGCAGCTTTTGCATACAGGTGAGTCTAACAGCGTTTCCTGAGAGCAAGAGAGCTGAGATGTGCTGACCCCCCTACCAAGAGCATATGGCTTTGGTGGGGAGATATACATAGGTGGGAACTTCTCAGAGCAGGGAGTACCAGTCTGGGTGTGCTTTGTCACAGTGTCCCCTGAAGGTGGTGAGAGGATGAGTCCCCATGCTGTGAGTACACTGAGGTTCTCAGCCTCGCTGTCCTCAGCTCATTATTTCCTGTCTTCTCTGATCCGTATATCAATTTTGGAGGTCCTTTGACTGTTTTTAGCAGCTGAAGTCATTTTAGTGCAAGGACCATTAGCATACGAGTCCTGAATAGAGACTAACAAACTGCTCCTTATACAATTTCTACCTGTGCTGCTGGTGATGCTGACATGAGAAACTCCTCCTCCCATCCTAGTCCCAGACCAGTCATTCTCCTTTGCTTTCTGAATTTCTGCCATTGACTATCTGCATGTCTGTCAAGTGGCATTGTCAGCAGGCCATCTCAAAAACATCATCTTTAAACAAACATTGAGGGAAGAAGATAGTGGGGGAGCACGTTTAAACCCCCCCAAGGATCCTTTTCCTTTATTTAGTTTACAGCATTGCCTCATAACAAGATGAGCAGAAATGAACATCATGGAGGGATAGTGATTCTCTGGGTTGGTACTGTTCTCACTGGCAAGCAGTGGTGACCTTGGACTTTACTGCATTACATGCCCTATGAGACCTGTCTGATCCTGCAGCAGGAAGCACAGCTGCTCTTTTCTCCAGACCTTTCTGGCCCCAGGAGAGGAGCCTGGTTTGGTTATCTGAACAAGACACCAAACTCAAGGACAGACTGGAGTCCCAGAGTCAAGTGGGGCTCAGTTTTTCCCCCTGAACAGTTCACTTGCAACGTCTCTGACTTTGCTGCTGCTTCTGTAACAGGGGATAACATTACTTCCCTATCACAAAATTAACCAGCTGTGTCTGAAAGCATGAAAACATCACGTTTTCCTCTTCAACATTTAAACCTGATGCCACTCTGTGAACAAAACTTTCCAGAAAATTAAGTTTTGGAGGTTGAGAAACTATGAGAGACAGGAGGTCTGAAATGGAGTACTGAAATGTACTGTTCTGATCAGCCCTCAGGAGACTAACAGATCAAGAGAAAAGCACAGCCAATTATGGCAGCTCCCATCCATACTATGCCTTGCCTGCTCCAGTCTTGCAAGAGCTGAACACAGCAGCAAGTGTGCCAGGAAGAGGTCCATAGCAAAGGATGCTGAGTTACCAGTATAGGAGTGCATTAATATTTTTAAATAAGGGTCTGAACAAATCCAGCAGTCATGCACCATGTCTCTAGAAGCTAAAACATTCATCTCACTGATGGCATAGCCTGTGGGTGAAATCCTGCAGTTTTCTATAAGCTGAATCTACTCAATTTGAGGCAATGGCAAAAATCCCATAATTACAATAAAATTAAAATCTGTTCCTTTCTAGTGGTGTAACTCTGATGTAACTGTTAAAGCTGGTGGTAGTAAGCTGACATGACAATGATGCAACTCTACCAAGCTAAGGAAAGCAGACAGGATGTGGAAAATTAAATCAGTTACAACAAAGGAGTATTTCTGATGTAAATTTGGTGCTTGTATAGGAGACCGAAAAAACTTGACCCTATTTCTCCAAAGTATTTCTTGATAGCCCTGGTAATAAATGAGTAAAAATACTGGCATCTTTAAGCAAATAGCTTTTACCTGAGCTAATATTTATGTATTTTCATGTCAGTTCTATTTGGGTGGCTAACTTGCTCCTCTCCCTCCCAGCTACTTGAGTCATCCTTATTTTATTCAGACATCTGCTTAAGAATAAAGATGTAGTGTTTCAGGTGTGGAAAGGAAGAGGCAAGATTTGGGTATTAGGTTGGACTTGATGATCTCGATGGTCTTTTCCAACCTGGTTGATTCTGTGATTCCGTGATTCTGAGATTCTGTGATTCTGTGATTCTGTGATTCTGTGATTCTGTGATTCTGTGATTCTGTGATTCTGTGATTTCTTTTCCCAATGATTATTTATTTACTTTTGGCAAACTTCAGAATTACTCGAAGAAAACTGGCTTTTCAATCATGCTTCATAATAATAAAGTGTTCAGCATGTCTCAGAATGTCACAAAAAAAGGCCTTATTCCGTGGAAAAACCATTACTTAAAACAACTGGTGCAAGAATGCGTCAGTGTATTCTGAGTGTTTTTAAGCAGTGAGGCCAGGGCACCAAATGAAATATCTCATATTGTAAGTTTTCATTGCAAAAATATTTTGTAGTTACATTCAAAGTTATCAACATTTGAGGAATGATATAAATAAGATCTAGCCTCCCTGATATTGAATTAAGCTGATGTCAGCATTATTATTGGCAGTAAAATTACTTTGATTGCTATCAGCCTTAATCAAATATAAGAAACCCCTGGAATGCTGGAATCTTCCACAGTAGTATGTTCTTAAGCAGTCATGGAAAAAGAAAGCTCTGACATGACATAGCCATTTAAAATTCTGCTCCACGGTAGCAGACAAATAGCACAATGAATTCTTGAGTTGTTGCAGCCTATGTGTTTAAGATCAAGATATTTTATTTCCATTTGTCAGTTTCAACAGTTTAACATTGTAAGTAAGCCACGACTCAGCCTACTGACTTATTCACAAGCCTGTAGAGTGCAGATGTCTATCATAGCAGTTCTGAACAAATCTCTCCCAACACTAGCCAGGATGGAGAGAGTAGCTCTCCGGCATCCACATCACCCAGGTCCATTCAAGTCCTGCTCAGGGACAGTACTTCCCAGCCTGGAGAGGAGAAACAGAATTTGAGCAGACCTCTGAGGCATCTCCTCAGTCTGCCTGCAGTTAGGGTCCATGCAAGATCAGCACAGAGATCTTGGGCTGAGTCTGAGGTTTGCGTTCTTCAAGGCTTTCATAGAAACCAAGACAACATGGACCAAGGCTGTAAACACCCTGAGATACTAGGGTTTTTCCCTTCTCTGGCAGGAGCACCACAGGATTAGTCTTCCCCTAGCCCCAGTACAGCCTCCTCATAAGGCCATCTTCCTCTAAGACCTCCACAAACAGTGAACAAGACCTGGGGCAGCTGCTGAGGATGTTCAAGCTCATTCCATCCTCACCCCACAAAGGCAATCACAGAGTCTGGATCACATCCCAGTTCCACACAGCCACACTAAAGTAGTGAAAGGCATGAAAAAAAATGAAAAGCATAAAACTCCTCTTCATAAAACAAATCCTACAGGATTTCCTTGCAATAATCCTCTGTGCAGGGTAGTGTACCTTTATTACTTTAGTGACCTGATGTTCTGAGGAGCATAATTCTTGGAGGAGCAGGAGAGCAACTTATTCAGTATTTCACGCGCACACTCTGGGTTAAAAAAAAACTACCTCCAGATACCCTGGCTCAGGACAGGGCTAGATGTGGAAGTTAAAATTCTCCTCAGGGTTCATGCTTCATTGCTGAGTTTCAGAAATAAGTGTAAAGACTGCTAATTTTACTTGAATTGCATCACAGAGGGTTTTTTCCCCATCACAAAACCCACTGTGAAGCTGTTGTAGTGGCAGTTGAGATTTTCAAAGGGGTCACATGAGATAATGCCACTAAGTGCCTTTGAAATGATAAATCAATTTAAATGATAACAGCAACAAATCATCTCTACAACTAATTTGATGCTCCACCTGTGACCCAGCTACAAATAGAAGTTCTGGAAAAAAAGCTTTCCTTTACAATGTATGCTTGTGCCAGTTATGTGATACAATCTTACCTCCAGAGGTAAAATAACTTTCATATCCCAGCTGATGTTCAAAGTATGCTATAAAAATTCCATCATATAGCAGAAATTCGATATACGATGAGAAAACATAGATGCCAAAGGGGTCATAGAATCATAGAATGGTAAGGTTGGAAGAGACCTCAAGGATCATCTAGTGCCAACCCCCTGCCATAGGCAGGGACAGCTCCCACTAGTACAGGTTACTCAAGGTCTCATCCAACCTGGCCTTGAACACCTCCAGGGAGGGAATAGACACAACCTCCCTGGGTAACCTGTTCCAGTGCCTCACCACCCTCACTGGAAAGAACTTCCTCCTGACATCTAGTCTCAATCTTCCCTCTGCCAGTTTAAATCCATTGCCCCTTGTTCTGTCATTACAAGACCTTGTCTATAGTCCCTCCCCAGCCTTCCTGTAGGTCCTCCTCAGATACTGGAAGACTACTATCAGGTCCCCTGAAGCCTTCTCTTCTCCAGGCTGAAGAGCCCCAACTCTCTCAGTCTGTCCTCATAGCAGAGCTGCTCCAGCCCTCTGATCATCTTCGTGACCCTCCTCTGGACCCGCTCCAACACTTCCATGTCCTTCCTGTGCTGAGGGCTCCAGAACTGCACACAGTACTCCAGATGGAGTCTGACAAGAGCAGAGTAAAGGGGCATATCCAGCCTGAGAAAAGTTCTATGGCATTGCAGAAATGGTCCTAGCATAAGACAGGACAGATTTTTTTAACAGTTAGTTGTTATTCATTAGGTGTATTCAAGAGCATTGAAGGAACGAGTGTTATTTTCTGTAAGCGGTAATGGAAGTACCAGAAACCATCCTACTTCCACATTTATTGGTTCACTCCTTTTTTCAAAATTCTAAAAGGCTGAAATATGAAGTCACATTTCATAAATGCAACAGATCTTGGCCACAAAGTACAGTGGGAACACCTGGGCTTTCCTTACCATTGGCAGTGCCAGTGGGTATTGGGCCAGCTCCACTTCTTACACAGCACCTACATCCCTGCATCCTGGGCATCTCTGCAGCAGGGCCAAACACAGGAGAGCTCAGATGAGAGGTGGTTCTCATGGGTGAGGTTCAACAATCTGCAGCCAGGCACAAACTACTGCCCCTGCCCCTGCCCACCCCAGCTGGGCCCAGCTGATTATGTAAAACCAGCACTCACACATCCACTCCCGCTGTTCTGAAAAATGAGGAGAAATGGGGAAGAGGTCAACGGCAGCATGCTCTTTGCACTGTTCCATGTTAAAAGTTTTTTTCTTTATATCTTGAAAAGGTGGTTTATATCTGATTTTGTTGCATGAAAGATAAAATATGCTGCTTTCAGTTGTGTCACCGCACGCTATGTAGGAAAGCACAGACATTAACAAAGGCCACAGCAAAGCATCGAGCGCATCTGAATTTTTTGTCTGCAGCCCAGGCTTTTCCTGCCTCATAGTGACAGGATCAGGGAAGAATTTTCTGTGACTAATTAGGTTTTAACTTGCCAGAGAGAACATGGACACTGGCAGTCTATTGTATAACAGCAAAGCAAAGTTTGAACTAGATTGAACTTAATTTCCTTTTCACTGAAAGGAAAGAAAGATTAATGAAATATCCCCAAATCCATCCTGTTAGCTTTTATTAAATCAGCAAATGAAATTTAACCTCCAATTCTGTTATAAAATCTTTTCCTGTAGATTAGGTTTCTGCAAACATAAATGAAATAGACATAGTCTCCTCTGCAACATTTTAGATATGAAAATTACATTACTTCAATCAACATCAATGTTACTTTAGGTAAATGACATATTAAGATACAATTCTTTCTTATGTTTCTTTTCACAGTGTTACCTAGATTTTAATGAATGTTAGAACTTGCTAGCAATTTAAAAACTATTTCCTGATATTCCAACATATCTTTGCTCTTTCTGCCAATAGCACTGAGTTAACCCTCCAGTAATACAGAGGTTTCTTTTATTAATGTTATTTATACTTCTCATGTGAGTGACTCTGAAGTCATGATCCTCTTTCACACCCTCTAATGCTTCTCAGCTCTGATTATTGAATTAACACCTTGTCTTACTCCTCTTCTAAGCATCTCACTGATACCGACAGTGTTCTATCAGGTAAGCCAACCACCCCAGTCTCACTGGATGAGGACAAGAACTTGTGTTGAGCTCAGTCAGTTTACAGAGAGTCAATCAGACAAGCTTGGGGCCCAAGCTTGCTCCCAGTTGAAGCCTTGATGGACCAGTGGAGATGAGATCTGCATGGAGTATCCATAATTGCATGGCAAAGTCTGCACCTTAGAAGATATTTACCTGCATTGTTAAAACAGATAGACTGAGGGGGTGGCTTTGCTATGTCTCACCTGCTGAATAAAGCAGAGGTGTAAACAGGGGCATGATGAGCACAGCCTGTATGTGAAATGCCTCAGTCTTGCTGCCCGTGGGTAAAGCTCATCCTGCTCAGAAGTGGGAACAAGTGGGTCCTGGGCCTCTGGCATGCTGTCGTGACAGGCAGAGCCACGCAGTGCCTCACCTCTGAGGATAGAGTCCTGCTGATCCTCTCAGGTGAATGTTCTCTCCATGCCAAAGGGGCCTCTCTGGCTCTGAGCCTTCAGAGAGTGCAGGGCACTGCAGGGGGAAAAATGCCGCTGCCATGGAAGTTAAAACATTAACACTGTTTATGTCAAATTGCCAGTTCTCCGTACTGCACAAGACAATATGAAACTGTATAAAATATTTGCAATGATTCCAAGAAAGTAGATGCTGCCAATACTCCAGAGCACATCCTCTGGAACTGATTACTTCTAATCCTTTAGAAAATGTATAAATAAAATGATGCCAAGACTGATGGACAAGCCAGGGCACCTACTCATGTTTCTAATATATTGCTTTCACTCCACCTCCTTCCCTTCTCTGTACAAAATACTCTTCTTTTTTTAGTAACTTAAGTTGACAATCATCAAAAGAAATCAAGCTGTATATAAATTAACATTCTGAAGCATGTCACAGTACGTCAGAAACTATTGAAATCTACTAGAAGTATCCAAAACAAGTGTTTAAATCTTTTAGTAATGCTTTAGTAGATTGATAGTTTAACTTACTAGCAAGAATGCATTTAGCAGGAACAGCAGAGGCATTTACCCTTAGTATTAGCTACTCAATCACATAGCCTAATCCCAGAGGCCTAATCTGTGTGTTAGTGGGAACGCGGCAATTATCTACATTCATTAGAAATTAGGAGGGAAGGTGGAGGAGAAAACCTCAATGGGTAGATAATTAGTTTCACATAGTCCCATTGTTTGCATAAGGCCAAATCTATATTGCAGTTGAAGTCAAAGGAGCTTTAACTAGACCATCCTGCCTTTTTTTTTGCTGTCCAGACCACCAGCTATGATCATCAGGGCTGCTTGTCTTAGACAAGGAGACACAAGCTTGTTCTAGTCTTAAATATATTAAAATGGTCTTTCTTTCTCATAAGTGTCTAGTAAGCTAGAGTAAGTGGATTTCAATAGCCTGCTTGTTGGCAACTGCAGCTAGTGCCTGATTTGGGGTCTTTATTTTGTGCTTAACACAATACTGCTTTAGAACAGATGGATTTAGCAAAGCCTGCTAAGATACAGAATAGAAATAGGGTGTTCTTAAAGCAACTGGACACAAATTGAGTAAACATATAATGGAGGACCATTTCTCTCATTCTCCATTCACTAATAAACATGTCATGATTTATCATATATCTGGAGAACTGACATTCCACTCAATGGAAAGGTAGTGGAAATGTAGCCGTTATGCCTCACTATGAGTCATTTATACTTAATCCCAGGTAGAGGGACAGAACAGACTACTCATGCAGTCTTATTTCTGCAAGCTCATTATAATTACAACTATCCTCAAGCTGAAGAATTCAAACACATTTCAGATCTTCAAAGTTTTATTGTAGCTCTTTGTAGCAGCATATCCATGTTCATTATCAGTCACAGTAGTAATAAAGTCTTCTGCAGTGTTCTGCACACTTAAAATCCTTGTTTTCTGTGCTGGAAATCGGTGAAATCAGTGTGAGTGAAGCTGTCTGGACTTGTGCATTCACCCCAAATGATCAGGAAACTGCAAGATCTGTTATTTAGAGATATTCTGACATCACTAGCAACACATCATAAATACAAACATTAAGTGCTTTCTAACATGAAAAGCTTGTCAAAACCTTAAAATTATCTTTCCTTCGAGAACACACATTGAAATATATTTTAATCCTAGATTGACAGTCTATATGCAAGCAGCAAAAATCTGTGTATCCAACTTGAGCACAAATGATCACTGAGTTTAGGGTATAAAACATGGATTCCTCCACACATGATATTTGCATTCTCTACTCAGTCTAACATAGATCTTTGTGAGGCATCTGCTACAGAAGACAAAGGAGAAGTACTGGGATGAGAGTAGGGTAGGACTAAACAGCGTATTACAGATCTATATACCAGTATGTTCAAGAAAGCGTTTGATGTCAGATGCGTTGCAACTGCAGAAATTATCTGAAACATTTCTGAAGACATTAAAGGACTTTTGAGAGAAAAAAAGGGCTTCAATTTCTAGGTACTTTCATAAATGCACTGTCACATGTGGCAAAGACCAGTTAGTTTAGTTCTGGTATAAGTGAAAGTAGGGAAAGAAGGAGGAAACAAAAGTTTGCAAAACATTGACATGCTGCATAGATGCTGATGGACCACTGTCCTGTACACAGGTACTGCAACGTTCGATTAGGTCATCTGCTACAGGAAACCTTGTCAGATATATCATCTGCAAGTGTTTAGTGACAAAAAGTGTGAAATGGGAAGAATCAGAACTTTAGTCCTGAATTCATTTTCAGAAAGAGACAAGGGATTTTTAAATTTTTTTTTTAACATACATAGGATCATCAGATAACTCAGTTTGGAGGAGAACTCAAGTAATTTAATCCAGCCTCCTAGGTACATCCCTTGTACACAGAAGTGTACCCCCTTTTGCTCAATAAACTCCTTTAACAGGTAATCCAGCAGTTAAAAGCATAACAGTATCCAAGGATTCCCTATTTGCCAAAGTGATGTTTATACATTTCAAAAGGGCAGTCAAAGGCACTCTGTGGTGAGAAGGTGTAAAAGTGCTATAGCTAAGCACTAAAATAAGAATTTATTGGAGTGAATGGTTTGTAATAAAGTAACTAATTTTTAATGAGATATTTGACTGTTACTGCTTTGGAAACTTTTCACTAAGAAGTTACTAGACAACAGACTCCTTCCATGCAGCCTAAAAACAATTACCATTTGCATGACAGAAAACAGAACTTCAAGATGCTTTTTGGAAAAAAAGTGCTTGCTAGGAGCTTCTTTCCAAGATGTGTGTTGTTGCTTCCCCACATTCTGGGTGGTGGTGGTGGCATTGCTTTCACATGTAGCAACTCAGCCTCAGACACAAACTCATTATTATGTAAAATACAACATGCAAACTCAGAATCTAAAACCCTGTAATCTTCAAATCCAGCATATGGAAAATGTAAATAGGCAGTATGGTGTGAGAAGCTGTTTTCATCTGCTTCTGCCAATAGTGGATGACCAGGAGGGGAAAAAAAAAAAAAAAAAAAAAAAAAAAAAAAAAAAAAAAAAAAAGGCAGCTTTGTTTATGTGCCATCCTTACACCAAAAAAATTTTCCAAGAGCCATCACCTGTTCCATATGAGGCCACTGCTTGTTTCATTCAGAAACCTTTCAAAGCACAAGTTCTGAAGTGTGAATAAATGGATTTAAAGCATTTTACTGATACAATTTTGTTCTTTCTATGGACATGAAAACAAACCCACAGGCACTCATCTTGTGACTTCTGTTTATTAATTATCTATGACGAGAGCAAAATAGGGACAGGTCTCAGTTCCTCCTCTTGTCAGTGACTGATCCTTTGGCAAAAAGTAACAGGGCGACACCGCATCTGTGCAGGGCATGGGGATCACCAATAAAAGGTCTTTAAAGACTCAGCTAAATAATGGCCAAGGAGATATTTTGGGAGCAGTGCAGGTGATTCTGTTGCATGGGAGGGATGGTAGCCTGCAGAGGAATGGAGAGAAACCAGTGGGACCAGGGACCGGCAGCTCAGGGAAGAGCAAGGGACTTTGCAGGACAACTGGAGGGAACAACTTTGTGAAGAGATGGAAAGGACTTTTAAAGTGAAGGTAAAAGAGATACCTCTCTTTATGAGGAATCTCTATTTCCACTTCACAGATCTGCCTTAAACATTAATACTGTGGGACAGCTATTGTTTTGAGAGGCATTGAAATGCAGCTGGTCAACATATCCAAGAAAATATTGCTGTAAGCATTCTAAGTAGTAGACTTAAAACAATATATTTCCACCAGCATGATCCTCCAGAATTATGCTGTTACAAGACATACAGCATTAAAGAACACAGCCCATGATTACAAATACTGCTGCAGCTATGATCGCATTTGATAATTCATGTAATTTAGTTAAACTTTAGAGGATCTAGATAGTGGTTTTTGCTGTTGCACAGTATGTGTTTACCATGAGATTAGTTCTGGTTGATTGATGTGCGTGTGCTCAAGTCAGTTCAGAATATTCTGCTTACATGGCATACAAAGTCTGCTTGTACTGTAGATACCTCAGCCACAATTAGCTGTCATGAATTTATTTTCAGGGAAGGACTATTTTCATTCTCTTTACATTATAGTGCTGGTTGAGTTGGTTTAGCAGTTACTACATGTCAATCAAACCTTTGTCTGTTTTCAGAAATTAACTGAGTTAGATATTAGCCTCTTTACCTGAGTTTTTTTGCAGTTATGCTGGTTCCATGAGTATCTGTGGCTGTTTGTCTGCACGTCCCTGTCTTGGAACTTTTGATTCCCTTAGCAAAGTTCAACTGAACTTGATAGAGGTGGAAATTCTCTAAGGTACTACTTTCCTGTGTGTCATGCAATCTTCTGGATATGACAACCTCTAATATTTTCCCCATCATGAGAAAAGCTGGGTTATTAGACACCAGAAAATCTACTCATAAGTCATGAGAAATACTCCATAGGACTGTATTCAGGCTGGCAGGGACCCCAGGAGGGCTCTTGTCCAACACCCTAGGTGAAGCCATGAGACCAGAACAAGTTGCCCAGGGCCTTGTCCAGACAGATCTGGAGAACGTCCAAGGCTGGAGGCTGCACAACCTCTCAGGACAACCTGTCCCTTCACTCGTAGGACTTACATGGAGAATGTGTTTCCCTGTACCTGGTCTGAACCTCTCCAGTTTCAACATATGCCTGTTGCCTCTTGTCCTGCCACCATGCAGTGCTGAGTAGAGCCTGGCTCTGCCTGCTCCATGTAGGAACTGGAGGGTTGCCTCCAGAAACTGTCTCTCTGCCTGGATGAACAAACCCTGGTCCCACAGCCTCTCCTCAGTGGGTCTGTGCTCATCCTGCTGCCCACAACCCCTGCAGGGCCTTTCCCACAGAGATGCCCAGTTAGGCAGTGCCAGCCCAGATTGCTGTTGGACCTCTGCCTTCCTGGGAGCAGCCCTTTGCATTTGCCTTTAATTGAAATGCCAGGAACCTTATGAAATACAAGCTGCTGGCCACCCTGCTGCTGGTGTCAGAGCTTGTCCTTGTGGGATGGTCCAGCTGTGCTAAGCTGCAGCCAGAGTCCAGCGGCTTTCCAGCACACCAAAAGCAATACAGGACAACTGTTCCCAAACAGTGCATTAGCTAGGCTGGCTCTCATCTCTGCGGTCTGAGCCACAACATGAGTGAATTTTAGTATCTACTTATTTTAAACATATTTGGAAAGCAAAATCTTGCCCTTACCACTTGGCAGAGCCTAGAAACGGACTGACACAGGCTCATCTCCTGCCACCCTGTCTGTACAGGACTAGACATGCAGTAAGATGTTTTTCACTAGGAGTAGCATAGATTTCCCAGAGGTGCAGACCGAGAAACTGATTCCAGGTTCAGAGCAACCCAACAGATACTGTGCTTCATACAACCTGCAGGTAAGGAACTGCCAAAATTTAAGTTCAGATAGCAACCAGATGAAAGTGAAATCACATTCACAATCACCATGTGGGACATCCATGCCTCACATTGCCATGTGTCTCAGAGGATCCCTAAGCCAAGTATCACTGGAGTATGAGATTGTGTTCTGGTGAATATTTTTGTCTTGTTTGTATACATGTACTTCTTCCTAGATATATACAGGTGGCTACCACTAAAGATGGGGTACCAAGTGGGATACCTACCTAGAATTGATCTGGCGTAGTATGACTTTGTTAGTCATTTTGTTTAGCCTGGAGAAGAGAAGGCTCAGGGGAGACCTTATTGCTGTCTACAACTACCTGAAGGGTGGTTGTAGTCAGGAGGAGGTTACCTTCTTCTCTCAGGCAACCAGCACAAGAACAAGAGGACACAGTCTCAAGCTGTGCCAGGGGAAGTTTAGGTTCGAGGTGAGGAGAAAGTTCATCACTGAGAGAGTCATTGGCTACTGGAATGGGCTGCCCAGGGAGGTGGTGGAGTCACCGTCCCTGGAGGTGTTCAAGACAGGTTTGGATGTGGCACTTGGTGCCATGGTCTAGTCTTGAGGTCTGAGGTAACGGGTTGGACTTGATGATCTTTGAGATCTCTTCCAACCTTGGTGATACTGTGATATTGTGATACTGTGTGTGACTGTTTTTATGCTGGGCTAACACACAGGATTCACGCAGTCAGGCCACCCGAATTGCTTCTACCACCGAAATACCCCTTCATACACTCCCATGATGCTGATTTTCCTCTTCATGTCCTAAGAAAGATGGCCACACAGGCGGTCTCCTTGGTGTTACACCCTGCTTAGACACATGACAGAACAAGACTACAGCACTATCCTTTCAACTGTGATTAAAACTTTTTTTTCCATCCAGGTAGTAAAGATCTCATAAATTTCCCAGTTTCAAACAGGACCAGAAGCCTTCTGTGTTCAGTGGGCTATTTCTCACTCTGTGACTGTTTTCTTTAAACACATGTAGTTATGAACTGCTGAAAAAAATAGACTATTTGACATTGTTTTGAAGTCCAGGCTGTCTTCAAGGTCTTTACCTTCAATTCACATGTTGTAAGGCTTTCGAGTCTGGTATTAATAATAAATATTATTGCCATGCATCCTTATTTTTTGCTTAATTTAATTACAGAAAATGTAATAGTCTTATGAAAACAATATATGAGTTTTCAAACCTAATTAACATGATACAAGTGCACAGGTCACTAATACAGTTGTTTTATCTGGAAACCTTCCATGCAAACAGATAAAAACAAAACTACATTTAATTCAGCAACTCAGTTGAAAGTTAAATCGAAGATGACTAGTTCTTGCCTAGGGGTGCAGCCTTCTTGGTAATAAATGCTTTCTTCTTGTCATGATTTTAGAAAAAAAGAGAAAGAGATATGAGAACCCTATCAAAGAGTTTAAAGTATGTCCAAGATGGCCATGATCAAGGCTGCTGAATGAAATCTTAATCGCCATGGAGAAAATTGGCCCAGATATATTGTACAGTTTTATTTGTCTAACAGCAAGTTTTACATTTAAGGTATACTCAGCCATTTCTCCCCTTTCCCCACCTTATCATACCTTCTATATTGCCCTTAACACCCTGAGTCTGACCCCACAATTGCTTTTGAGATGCAACGTCAGTCAACCAGAGCTCTATGACCAGCAAAACAAAAACTGAGCCTTATACTTCTACTCTCACTTTACATTTTCTTGAATATTCTTCAAGTGTTGTCCTGAAGGGAAGGAAAAAAAAATAAAATTCAGGCCTGGAGACCTACATCCAGCAAGTGGTTTATTACTTCCAGTACAAAGCGAGGCAATTCCCTCATTTCTTGGAAAAGGGAAAAAAATTACTCTGGTATCCAGGATGTCACGTGTCCGCCTACCCACAGGCATTTGTCTGTCCTCAGCCAAGTCGAAACAACTGCACACTGACAAATAGACAACACTGTTTGACAGACATCAAGGCTGATTCATCAGGGGACTAAACCAAATATTTTCTCTATGGCGATTGAAGAAACTCCTGCCTATCACAACCTTGGATAGTGTTCCCACTCCTGTACAGCTGCTTGGTGCCCCTGCAGCTCCACAATCAATGCATCCTCCTCTCATCTGCTTGCATGACCATGCTGCCCATCATGCTATGAGGAGACCATGTTGGACAACCCTCACCCTCAGAGGTAAGCTCTTTGGGTTTTTCATGGGTTGCGACAGAACAGAGGGGGAAGCACAGGAGTGGAGGAGGAACGAACTAAGGGAAGTAATTGAAGACATGTGTCTCTTGGGTACAATTTGGCAACCCAACCAGGTGAACTCAGAAAGCCAGTCTAGCAACTTGTGTGCCTTGTGGCTTGAGGAAACCTTCATTTCAACCACAACTTTCAGGAAACCAAAGCAATCCAATAAGCCCCCATACATATCAATCAAGGCTAATTTCATTTATTAGCACCTGGAAAATACAAATCCACTTGGGGTAAACAAATTAGCTGTTGCTTCACTGATGAGTACCTCCATCTGGCAGGTTCAGCACATGCTGGTAGCACTGAAGTGAGGGCATGGCAACCAGTGGCTATACTCAGACAAAAATAGATCTGGAGCAACAGGAGCCGTGAAATAACTCGATGACTACAAAACCCATTCATGAAGCAGGAGACTTGATCTGGAGTACTTACCAAGCTAAAGGTTTAGATCCAACTCTCACCTAAGAAAGGCCTATCACCACCAATCAAGTGCTTTAAGCTGAGCCCCAGAGAAACAACAGACCTGGTTTCTGGCCTCTGCCTGCATATTTGTTTATTTTAAAATATAACTTCAAAACAAGCACAAACAATACAGGAAGAGATGCATAATTCCAGAACTACTGGTGGTTTTCTCCTCTCGGATCCCAGCTTTGCTCCTGCTTGCGACACTCGGCACAGCTGGATGCATCATGACCACCTTGATGGGAGAGACTGCTCACCCAAACCTTATCCACAGCTCCCTTGCTCCCCAGAATGTCCTCTCCACATGGCAGATGTTTCTGGAACATAGCTGTAAGTCATGTGAATGTGCAATTTCACTAGCTCCTCTAGAAGCTTCAGAAGATAACAGAGGATTATGTGAAGATAGAAAAATCTGTGTATTTCCATATTCTCCATGTCTTCACAATCCCCCTATTCCAAGTAACCTTGTCTGTGCAACAGCCCATTAGGTTTTCAGAAACAGGTTCATGACTTTGTGAGTATAGAGCCAATATCACAACCCAAAGCCTGTAGCTCTCCTTAAACAAAAACATTTCTCATTTTCTCTTAAAAAATTGGCTTCATAATTGAATGCTGTTTTCCTGCTTACTTCAAACTCTAAAGGTATTGAAAGATGCCACCCACTAAAACCATTACATCTGCATCTGATTCATGATAAAATCTCCATTTTACAAGTGCCCATAACATCACAAGGGTAAGTTATGTACGAGTACACTGAATTACACTGAAAGGCAGGTATTCCCATAGAAAGGCTGGTCATACAGCCAGCAGCTGTAACAGAGCAGTATCCTTATGTAATGTGAAAAGTACTAATAATTACCATTTCCTGTTCTCCCCATTGCAGAAGAAGAAAGATAACATTTCTTTGTAAATTTAGAAAGAAAAGCCCCCAAAAAAAGAAAATTCAGGGAAAAAAAAAAAAGAGAAAAAAAAAGATTAATAATGAATCAGAGGAAAAATCTTTTCAATTGAAAAAGAGAAGTTTTTGTACAGTCAGGTTTTGCCAGACACAGAGAGCAGCTTGCAGTCTAGAATTGTTAGAGAGAACTAAAATGAAATGATAACAAATGTGTAGTCCTAAATTGGGGTGGTTCATTTCCCCCCCTGCAAGTCCCTCTCACTCTGTAGCTGATCAAGAGTGCATGAGCAGGTTTGTCCCCTGCAGGCAGGTAAAGCTATAAAGCACAGAAGAGAAAGTCACCCCAGGTTCGCACCTAAACAGATCTCCATTAAGGTTTCCCAACACAAGCATATCAATGATTTTCTGGTGAGCATCAACACAGACAAATGTAGATATTTCTTGTATCTGCTCTTCCGAGGCTCTCTCCTCTTAAGATACTAGAGGGAAAGCAGCAACCCATTCCCGTTGCATAGAAGGAATTAATAGAAAATGTTAGGATTGGATATTAGAGAATATTAGGATTGAATAATTGGAAGTAAAAAGCAATAGTCATGAACATCCAGAGATTCCTCCGGAACAATGAAATAGAAAAGTGACAAGAGCTACCAGATGAAAGAAGTGATAGAGAAAATTATGACGGGATCTAAAATGGGTAGCAGTTGCTACTGGGCTGCTGTAGCTACTCTTTGCTTTATTTAAAGAGCTGATGGCCATAAGAGACCTTTGGAAAACATTTGTCTTGCCCAGGCACTCCTGCGCTAGAGGATGTCGCTATTCATCGGGGTATGGAGGCCTTGGCAATCTATTTCAAGCAGCAGGGCTGGTGGTATGTAATGATACATCCAGTGATGAATCCCAGCAGATTTATCTTGTCAAACTTTTAAAAAAACTTTGACTAAGCCATGCAGTCTGAAGGAACAGCTCCTAAACTTTGAACGAAGAGAGCTACAGAGATTACAGTGTCTCTGTACACCTCTCCTGTACCAGCTCCAAGAGGTTCATATTCTTCATTTGGGACCTTTCTGTGCTCCACAAGCACTTTCCGGCAAGAACTTGTTTTCCATCCAGGGCCCATGAGCTACCCAGCAGCTCCAGGACCACATGGCTTTCAGCTCTGAAGTCCCTGAATCAAACCTCACCGTGATCACTAGAACTGGTGCAATGACACAAAGCAGGATTTCACGACAGTATGTGAGGCAGTTTGCTCATCTACTAGGAAAACCGAAATCAAACTTAAGAATTTGTTCCTCTGCCTATGACACGTGCCCAATCCTACTGGGGAGGTATGAGACCGAAAATACAACTACAGCGGGGCCATAGCTTTTCTTTTACCACTTCAGCTAGAATATGTCCCAAGGTAGCTTGCTTTTAGCAATTTCCTCTTCTCTCCACTCATTTTGCTGGCATTTCTATTTATTTTCCTAATCAAAATCTCCAAGGTCTGAACAGCAGGAAGGAGTGAGAACTGCACCAGTCTCAAATCTCAGCTAGCGATGAGGAAACAAAGTACAGGGCGGACATTGTTTGTTACAATCGTTGCCTACCCAATACCCACAAAAGGTCAAGAATTCAGGCTGTGATCTGTTCTGCTTAGATTTTAACCCGGGGTGTCACGCTGAAGCAGCATGAAAGACTTGAATTTGACAGCAAGGAAGCTTCAGGAGCATTTCACAGGAAGGTTGTGCTCAAGATGGCAGAAACCTCAGTATTTTGGCCCTCGTCCCAAGAGGAACTGGCTAAATTAAGGCCCATTTCAGTCGTGGATATAACCCTAAACCAAAACCACAGGGATCTGACTCAAAATCTGCCTGTCTGAAATTGAAGCAGCCAGAATTCAGAGCTGGAGTTCAGAGACTTTCAAAAGTAAGATTTAGGCTTGCAATGGAAAACATAAATTTGTCAAATTGAAACAAACACACCTCAGCAGTGAGCTCTGAGCCCATCCTGTGCCTTGGAAAAGTGCCGCAGTCCTCACATCCTTCCGAAAACACAGAGCAGCCCCATTATCCAAGTGCCTGCTTGTATGGGAACTGGACAGGATGGAAAAAAGTGATTGTGAGCATCACTTTTCTTTCCAGAGACCAGCATTTCCAGTCTGCGTTTGCAGGTGGAAGGTGCACATCAGCACGACAGAGATGCACCTCAGTTTGCTCAGGCATTGGCAGCAATCTCCACACTTCAGAGAGCTTCATGGTGGAACTCAGCTGCTGAACCACTCACTGAAGCCAGAGTCTGTAACATAGACAAGAAATATCCTCACTCTCCTGAACTCTGTAAAGCAGCAGTGAGTTTGATCCAGGTTTCTCAATCTTGTTCATCAAGAGTAGCTGGATTGAAAAGAAAAAATCCACAAAACCTCACTGCAGCTTTGTTAAAAATGTACTTTGGAAGCAGTTTAGGAGAGGGCATGTGGCTGCCCTTACAGGTCCCTTGGGATGCTGTGCTTGTGGGAAGTGCAGCAATGTTGGACAAAGTCTGCATAGCCCTAAATCTGCTGCAAACACCCTGCTGGTTCATGGCCAGGTGAGAACAAGGATTGAGGTACGGAGCTGGAGGCCACATCTTTATATCCATGTAGTAGGGCATGAAGTCCTCTCCTGTTTTTAATCTCAAACAGATGGTCCTGCCATTAAAAGCACTGCGTCCTTCTTTTGCTAATGCCTAAACCAAACAACTTGGACTCTAGAAGGCCGAAAATGTAGACCTCAGTTGTGAGTCTGCATTTTGCCCTGTGGGGATGCTTCCTAACAGAGAAGCACAAGCACTTGTCCCAAGCTTTAGAGACCACACACGCATGCGCTTACCAGACTAACACAATGGCATGTTTTTATTGTAGGCAAATTCACACATATGTGTACCACAGAAAATCTGTTAAGAGATATTTGGTTGGATGGTCATCAAATCTTGCCCCTCTGCAATAACTAGCTTAGGCCTGTCCCAAAATACCTGTATGTGTTTCAAGGATATTCTAGACTCTTTTCAGAGCTGCAGTTGTAAACAGGGTGGAAATATGGATTCTGCCTCTGTATTTCAACTTGGATTCATTACCCATACTTCAGCTTGGATCTATTTCTAATTTTAACTACATCCATAATAATGTTTAGAGTTCATTTTCTCTTGTATAAAATAGAAGGGTTTTCAGCTCCACAGACAAC
This sequence comes from Eubucco bourcierii, assembly GCA_013396675.1. Lineage (NCBI taxonomy): Eukaryota > Metazoa > Chordata > Aves > Piciformes > Ramphastidae > Eubucco > Eubucco bourcierii. Next base: position 92,472 of record VWZE01026247.1, on the reverse strand, counting down.
CTTGGCTGTGTTTGAGATAATGTGCAAGCACACCAAGGCATTTATGGCTCTGCAGGCATGGGTGAAAAGGCCAAATGCAGCTGGCTGAAATTCTTACCCAAAGTGAAACACTGTGTGATGTTTCAGTGACACAATGACATTAACACAGGACTGGCAGTCCAACAGCCTGTTGCATTTCTCTGCAAAAGTCTGATGAGAGTGGAGCAAATAGGGCAGCAGCAATTCCTTAAGGGTGCTGTGAAATTTGAGTATGCCGAGATCTGTGTGGCCAACACACATCACTAAACAAACAAGCATAAAGAAACACCCCCTCTGGGAATGAGATTATGATAGTTACCCTATCCAAAACCCTTAAAGCTACAAGCCTGCACCTGTAATGATTGGCTAATTACTAACAATGTGTTTTTGGTTTCTTCCCAATACAAATCTGTAACAGAAATTATTTAGATTTTTTCCTAACTTTTTTTTTTTTTTCCCCACACGTCATTAAAAAAACTGATGCATACACAAAATACTATCCTGTATAAAGAGTTACAGAGACTTTGCTAGGACATCTCCTAGCAATTTATAAAATTGACTACAATATTTGTAAAAAGTAATACCAAACCCATGGAGGAATGATGATTCATTCATTTTATAAAGCTCAGCATTAAGTAAATGTAAGGTAAATTTCCTAATGCACAATAATGAACTGCAATATTATTGCTGAGTCATACAAATACTTAGCTAGTTTGAAAAGTATGCACTAGTATCACCCAGCCTACAAAACTGTGACTCTACTACAACTAAAATACAAAATTTGTCCAAATGAAAAGCACTACTACAAGCAAACTTCTGAAACTGGCCTCAGTTTCCTTTAGTACCACACCGATCTCTTACTACAGCCACTGTCTGGCCAGTTTGACGTTCCCATGCATAAAACCTGCATGCCTTGTCCCCTTTGCTCTTTGGGGTTTCAGCTGTTGTGCAGGGTAAGTATTGTGTCAGGAAATTAGTTTCGTTACCAAGTTTATAATATTCTAGACAAACTGAATTGTCCTGGGCTGAGGTCTCATGCATGTCAATGCTTGAGAATTTTAGTCTTGTTTCATAGAATCATAAAGGTTGGAAAAGGCCTTTAAGATTGTTGAATGCAACTGTAACCCAGCTACCATGTCTTGACACCAGCTGGTACCTGTATGTGCTTCCATATGTACAAACCTGTGCTATTTCCTCTTAAGAGAAATGCTACAGCATTTCTTTTCCTAGGTACTCTTTGCCATCCTGCCTGTATTTGAGACATAATACATACTCATCTGAGTCCAAGCCAACAGACATTATCCACCATATAGGCTGGCCTGTATGTTTTCTGGACCTTGTTTTCCTTGGTCAGAAGCCAAGTGGACATGCCTATAGAAGAGCTATATAAAAATGCCATTGTTTTCCTAGTTTCATTAGAGAACATCATGAAACCATGCAAAGTGATCCACTGTTGAGATGCAGTAGGCAGTGGATTTAAACATGTTTCAGTGACCTGTTATAAAAGTTTTGGAAAGAAAGTGGGTAGAACCCATTGAATGTAGAGAGTAGCTATGCCTTCAGCTTGAGCTGTAACCTCTGAGAAGGACTGGGGCCACCTGTCATCTCTGCTGTATCCAACACAACAGAATTGATTGTTAGTTGCTTCTTTAGTACAGATAAACAGGAATAGCAATGAGATGGGTCATGTGCGTGTATTCAGCACAAAAACTTGACACAAGCATTTACCTTGCGGTCAACAGGACCATGACATGGTATTCCCTGCATCATCTGTGAAATCCATTATTTGCATCTGAAAATGGGAGTTTCTAAGGCATGCCAAGAGACTAGATATGAATTCAAGGGTTTTTGGTGTTTCTTTTTTTCTGTTCCAGAAAATAGCACTGGTTTTGGTACAAAAATATTACTCCAGGACAAATATAAAAGCGTACTTTTAAAAGGCAGTTTCTTCTTGAAGAACATGGGACAGAAAGATTATGCCTTTCTTGAAGGGAAATGAGGGCACTTCCACAAGCAGCCTTTACACCACTGGCTGTGTCTGCACCTACTGGTAAGGCAAGAGGTTGGAGAAGATAAGAGACCAACTAAATCTGAACTACAATTAGCATAAAAAGCTTCCAAAGTGATCCTGGGAGTTTGGCTTGGTTCTTATTTACATGGGTATTAATCAGTATAAGATCCGGGGGCTGCCTAGAGGATAATAACGTTACTGCAGGATTTAAACTATTCCAACTGGAATTTAAATCGGAATGACTGGAGTTACTCCAGTTTCATATCAGGGAAGCTAAGCAAATAATCTAAGCCTTCCTATCTTGACCTCCCATGAAGACCAGGAGTGTGATGCAGAGCTTAAGATATCTATCACATTGTATAATACAGGAGATGGCCAAGTAAGTACACTTAGACTTTACATAATTCATTTATAATCTGGCCCTGCCTTTATCTGAAACAATGGCTAAAAATAAATACATTTTTAAGCAACCAGAATATTGTCTCTTAAAATATGGCTAAATTCTAATTTCTTAATCTGTTGCTGTAGGAAATATTTTTACTGTAATGTCAAAATACCTAAACACAAGTTCCCAATACCCTTACCGGTACTGTCTCCTTTCCCTGCTGAGCACATGAAGTCATTGGGAACATGTGAGGAGTTGCTTTACTGTAGTAGAATGACAAAACCCTACCTATAGGAAATAAATGTTTTCAGAATGAAATTCAAGGTGTAATTTAAGATTTACTAAAAGCAACACTTTTGTGATCATGCAATGGACAATTTACTTTGGGGGACCAATGAAAAGAAGGCACTGTTACAATGAGGATTCTCTGACATCATGATGAGCAAATACTCACTGCTCATGCATACATGATTTGCTTGGTCTCCAATGTCTTCCAGGCTGCTATATATAAAGAGGTGCCCAGTGAGGTGGAATGCTGCAAGATGGACTGTGAGGTGTGGAGCCATGGGACTTCCTTGTTGCCACTTGGTCAGCATGTTCCAGACTACTCCTCATTTGCTGCAGAGTTCCCTTCAGAAAATTGTTACAAACACGGAAGTATTTTCTAATAAACAAAAGAGAATAAATCCATCATCCTCTCTTCTGCCTGGTTCAGCAGAGTCCCATGGCACTTGTTAAAGCTTGTGACAAAAGTGGGTTTTGATTTAATCATGGCTCTGCTGAAGTAAATGGCAAAAAACCTCAATGAACTTCAGAATGGGGAAGATTAAAACCTCTATCTCTTCATGGTTTTGCTTTGCAGAAGCACCCGTCGCTCTGCCCATTTCTCTCTTAGCTCCCCTTTTAAAATCTAAAGTGAACTCATTTACAGCACTGTACCACGTTTTTGCAGGAAACAACTCACACCATTCTTAACTTCCCATTGGAGCAGTCTTGCACCCCCATCTCCCTGTGATTGTGGTGGCTCAAAGGTCCTGCCTTGGTAAAACTGACCTTCACAGCCTCCTTTGGGTTGTCCCTATTTTACAAGACAAGCAGGGAGCAAAAGCGGTACAGATATTTTAGGTCACACCATCCACGGGCAATAGAAGTCACAGCTCTCAGCTCACTGGTTTAGGCATTACCACCACAGATACCAGGCCATACAACTGTTTTCTTTCACCAGTTATCAGATTCCTTTTTGAAGAATATCAGGTATAATTGCAAGATAAGCTGTTTACATAGAATTTCATCATATTCCATGCATCAGTTACTATCTTTAACCCGAAGATTTTCAACCTTTGGCATCACTAGCACTAACTGATTTGTCCAGAACTTATTTCATGATACTTGGAAAAGTTTATTTATAAGATTTATCTTGAATGCATTGTCTTAATTCTCTGTTTGTTTACAGTCCCAGTGGATAGCATTTCCCAGTGCCCACTAAAGCATACAGAAGGGGCCTAAATGACTGTTAATTCAACAAGTTCAAAAAAACATGTAGATTATACTGAAGAGCAAAATCCCATAATTCCAATCAGTATTTTCATGGCATTCATTTAAAAAAAGAATTTTATTTTTAAATTTTTTTTTTTTTAAAGACAAATATTAAAAAGTCCTGGATTGATCAAACTGTTGCATATTTCTTTCTGGGTAAGTGGTAGTGAGTAGAGGTTTCTGACAGTTGTATATTAAATACAGGTGGTTCTGTGAATGCTATTCCTGTCTGATACACTACATTAACCATAACCTACAATTTCTTCCAAAAGAACTGGAATTAATTAAATTGCTTAATAAAACTTTACTTACCTGGATAAACTAATTTCTAATTTGCATTAGAAATGCCCTAGTGCATCTATCCATGTTATTATTTGTAATATAAAAAAGTAGAAGTGTTTACTTAGAAAACCAAACAGAGTGTAATCCTGGTAATTGTCCAAGATTTTCCTTTTCAAAGCTGAACTTTCTTATATACCTTTTCTTGCCGTATTCTGAATTGCTAAATACTTCATTTAACGTGAACCAATAACCTCATTCCTGCTCCACACCAAAATGTAAGGCTCAAACACATGCTCCTTTGCACAGTCACAGTTAAATGCACCTCTTTGGAGACTGCCTATATACTTTCATTTGGACACTAAAGAGGTCAAGAAGTTTGGTAGTGGATATACTTCCATGCAAGTTTTNTTTTTTTTTTCTTTTTTTTTTTTTTTTTTTTGGTGTTTTTTTGTTTTTGTACAGTTTAAAGAAAATCCACAGAGTAAAACGCAGCATCATGGATCTACACCTTAATAAGATAATTTCTTATTGAAAGGAAAGGTTTTAACATGGAAGCAATACGAAGCAGTTAAATTTCATCGAGTACAAATCAAAAAATATTATTTCACGTTGTGCACAGCGAATACAATAACCTAAAAAAAAATTTGTGGGTTTAAAAGTTAATTTAGACGCCAGAAGAAAGCACGCTTGGGAGAGAATAACAGCTTTATCTTGTTTTCATGGTTAAAGCAAACCATAAAATTATTTGTAACTGAAAGTGGCAAAGGCACAAAGTGCAGCCCTGTGATTCCAAGTGTAGCATCATTTATAACCATAAACAGAGTAAATTTTAGAAGTTCTCTCTACCACTGACCAGAGCAGCAATGTCATTGTTAGAAAACACACACACTGGTTACCTTATAATCAAATTTTCACTGCCCTTTCTGACAGGTTTTTAAGTTACTTAAGGGATCTATTTATATGTGGAAGCATCAACATCATGCAGTAAATCCAACCACAACTCAGTCACATATTTTATTAAGTTTAAGTTCAGTGAAAGTGCAGAGTAAACTAGGGCCCTGTGTCTCTCAGTTACATCTGATTTGCGGTTGCTATAAAAAGGCCCACATGCCGCTCTTTCAGATGTGTTTTGGATTGAAAATAGGATTAATGTGCTAAAGTGTGATTAGAATGGTTAAACACGATTAATTGGAACAGACTCGTATTGCCAAGGGAGCTCCGCTGTTACTGGCCGGTCTCCAGTTTACCAAGTGAACAAAGCAGGCCAACTGTCCAAGTTTTTCTATGTCTTTGCTTATGTGCCTTTTCCTTTGCATTTTCTCATAGCCAGCTTGTCTCAGAGCAGATTAAATACAGCTGAGAATGTTGGTCTAGGTCTGCAGTGAGGATCCTCAGGGAATAAGCAGGAACCTCAGGCCCAGACTTGGCTTCTCCAGCGCTGGTTGAAAACTGCCATGCACCTAGGGCAAGGGTCCAGGTGGATCGACTAGGGAGTGGGAGTAATTTGGGGTTTTTAAAATGATCTATTAAACCCCTGAACTTTAATCAAGCTGCTACCATACTGACAGCCGTGATTTACTTGCACATGGCTGCGAGGGGTAAAAGGGGCAAGGACTGTGGAGCACAAGCACTTGTCCTAAGCTTTAGAGACCACGTGTGTGCCACACATGCACGCACCACCAAATTAGCACTCTGGTGTGTTTTTTTATCATAGGCAAATTCACATAAATCTGTACCACGGAAAATCTGTTTTGTTTCCTTAAAAGATATTTGTCTGGATGGTCAGCAAATCCTGTCCCTCTCCACTAACTGCTCTCCCCTGCCTTTTCCAAGTACAGATTAAGGATTTAAAGCTTACCTAATCAAAGTTTTAAACTGATCCTGCCAGGAGAAGTTTGAACGGTTTAGTGTATTGTTCTAAAAACAGAAATACCTCAGTGGTTTGTTGCATGAAGATATTAAAGTTTGCACAAATTAAACTCAGGAGTGTAGACCTTTTGAGCTAAATTCCCAACTCTAAGTAACTGAAGCTTCCATAGCAATTAAAGCCATGTTCGATTTTTTTTTTTTTTTTTTTTAATAACTCCAGGCACAATTCAAATTGTGGTAGGATTGCCTGTCCCAATAACTAACTCACTGTGTAGCTTGTGGAATAACGCTGTTCCCTGTGGCAATAGGTTTGGGAAGTGCACATTCATAGACAGGGTCTCCAAGACCACATGCACATGTGTACGTGGAAGTCTTTCAATATTTAGTATCTTTTAAAAATTGTCTGTCCACTGGTGATCAAAGGGTTAGTATGTATTAATTTGATGGGATTTGAGATTCTGAAGTAATTATTAGAGGGGGAAAAATTTTTTTTTTAAATTCAGGGATAATTCTTGCTGCACTCTAGTTCATTTATGTGACTGCACATAAATTCAATTTCTCTGAGCAATGAAGAGGTAGCATGTGCTGTCCTTGCTCATACTTTACAAACTTGCCTTGGAATAAGTTCAGTGTCACTTCCCCCTCGGAGACACAGAAACAGTACTCTCACTTGCTTTTTTTTTGCTGTTTTTCCCCTCTCTGTCTTCCTGTCTCTCATTCTGTCTGCCTCACATACAGCTTCCCAAAACTAGACTTAGACACCCTGTGTTTGTGGTCATAGCCAGCACAGTTTCTGGTCAGGTTTTGTTATAAAGTGCATTGCACTGGTTAGATGGTATTGTTTCAGGTGCATGATAGGTTTTCTTCCACTTTTCCTTTTGAAAGGGTGCATTATGCACAATTGGAGGGAGAAGATTCACAAGCCTCTTCACAAGCTTTCTACCTGCTCTTCAGATAAATGCATCAATCTAGTTTAGCACTGTGCAGTAAGCAGCGGTGGCAGCAACATCTTGCAGAGGGTGGATTTTAAGCTACTGTCATGTGAGCTGAACTCCTGAGATTTTCTTGTATACGTAGATGCTCAGCATCTCTGAAAATCAACTCAAATTCCAGAAGAAAACTGGCAATCACAGACATCTGTGACGTTGTGGACTCTGTAGTCATCTGGATGCTCTTGAAAATACTAACCTATCATCTGAGTGCTTGCACATAAGGATATGCTCAGTGTTTACTTTTTTTAGTACTGGTGAGATATTAAAACTTTTTTGGCAAGCTCAGACCATGCCTTTTACTCTCAGTAGTTCAAGGAATGCCTCTGTAGCTTACCAAATCTGCTACAAAGTACACTGACGGGTACTCTCCCAGCTACGTTCTTACTCATTTTTAACACTCACCTTGTCAAACCCATTAACCCCACACTCAGAGCACAAAGTCAAGCACTCTCTGGAAGAAAAACACAGGAAAAAAGGCAAATTCACCCCATCAAAAATGAGTATTGAAAATCAGTTTCCATAGCCCTACATGTGGACAATTCTTTAGAGTAGTCCTGTTCATCACTAAAACAATGAAGTAACCATCCAGATGCTTTGAGAAACTCACCTAGACAGTTTCTAGACAGCTGTCTAGAAACTTTAATCTAGACAGCTTCAGTTCACAATGCTGATTTATTTGAGTGCAGTTTGCAATGTACTTACAGACTTCCAGAGGTGAGTTCTCCCTCTGTTACACCTGCATGGATGAGGACACTTCCAGGGACAGGATAGCTAGAGTGACATGAGAATAAACATACAGAAGGCATAAAAGAATGATGTTAATTGCTATTGTGCAAATGAACTGATCATATCACATTAATTTCGCTAGTAACACTTCCCTAAAATAATACACTGACATTTATATTCCACTTTCCTGAGGTTTTCTTTTATATGAAGCATGAACTCACAGAATCTTTGCAAGTCAAATAGTATTTACTGTGTTTTTACAGACAATGAGGGGAAGAAATAGTTGGAAGAGAAACTTCAAGGACTGGATCAAATAAGGTACTGAATGCTCCTGCCCTGTTCGAGGGAAGCATGAGCACTGATTACACTGAAGCCAGTGAGTCCTTCCTTTGATTTCAATAACATGTGTAAGAGTTTTTTTGGAAGGGGCCCAAAACCCTCAGCATCTCACAGGGCTCTGCACTCCCTGTATCACCCAAAGTCATGCAGCAAAGCAGCATAGCTACTGTATCATGGGGATATCGTCCTCTAGATTCCTAAATAGGATGGTTGAGAAATGGAATGTAAAATTGAGAGTCTGTCCCAGGTTTTACACAAAGCCCTATGCACGTTTGGAGAAGAATTTGGAGAGTTTAGTTACTGCAGCCTAAATACATATTCAGAACAAATTTTTTTTTCTCCATGCACCTGGTTTGCATGAATGCCATGCTTGTGCATGCAAGGCAGGCATGTGCGTGACTGAAAAGAGGAGCCTGAATAAAAATGACCTCTAATTATATGTCACAGTAAGGGGAAAAGGCCAGCTTTACACATACAGGTGTGCGTAACTTTTTTTTAGATCCAAAATCTGTTACAGGACTGAGGTTTGAGGTCTGGATATGATATCTCTGGTTAACTGGAGTGAGACCTTTCAACTTGAGAATGATTCTTGTCCCTTAAAGCAACCTAGAAGAAACACATTGTCCACTTTCTGTCAAAACAGAGGCAGAAAATATAATCAGTCATCAATCCTTTAATATTTCTGTGTTGTTCCACTAAAACCTGCCACTTTTGTCTGCACCACACCCTTTGAGGTGGCAGAGAACTGTTGTGATGGATGTGCAAAATATGCAGAGCTGGAAAGCAGTGTCTGGGAAGGAGGAGAGCTGACCTCAGGCCCTGGGAGATGCTGGCAGTTTCACACAGGCATCCTCTCCTCCAGGGTACTCAGAGTCCCAGAGCAATTCGAATCGTCCTTGAAGAGGGGTCGAAGGTATCCTGCAGGTACTCAGCAGTTTTTCATACATCTTTATCGCTTCTGCTGTAAACTGCAGTGCACTGCACTGCACAGATTTATGGGAATTCTTTCCGTGTTCACAACTTATAAGTATTAATAACCAGTCCAAGTTGGAAAATAATACACCATCCCTAACTTTATTAACTACAGAAAATCTGGCTTCAGTTANATATATAAAAAGCCAGGCCGCATCTTATCTGGGGTATGGTAGCAGTAATGTTTTTGCCTGAGGCACTGCAAACTTCAGGCTTAAGAAGTCAAAATGACAGGGTACAGATGATCACTGGAAAGTTATCATTTCTAGCCCAAATACTTATCAAGTCTTTTTTTATCTAGTAATTATTATGGACAAATTCAGCATGCTCGCAAATCTACACAGAGATATTTAAGTTCTAAGTAACTTACTAAAAAATAGATTTTTAAAATATTTTTGTTTCTGTCACTGATCTGCAAGAAAAAATGGCATTAGCATTTCTGCTACTACTGTATAAAAGCAGTTCTAAGTTTCCCAAAGAGAATGTTTCATCTAGCTACTAATGTGTTTAAAACTACTTGCCTTTTAATTTTAGATTTCCCTTCAGTCCTTATGCTAACAAAACTTTTGCAGTCAGTGGAAGGTCTTCGGTTGAATTCAGATTTCAGGGTTCAGGTTAAGATCTTCTAAGTATTTAAATGCCAGATTTACATGTTTTCAGCAGGTGTTTGTTACCTGGGTCTGGGCCACACTGTTACATAACTACAACAGTGTGTTATGATATCTCAGTATCTTTCAGGATTGAATAAACCAAGAGGTGTCCTCAGGATTACTCAATGAATCTTTTAATTTAGAAATGCTTCAGACCAGCACAGCCTGTCTGGGGCATAAATTGAGTGACTGTCACCCCGTCTTAATCTATCAGTAGAGAATTACTGCATACTTTTCCCTAATCAGGGGAGCACTTGCACTTACCAAACCCCTGCCATTGCAACCTGTTGGAAAATGCAAGTCCTTCAATTAGTGAGAACAGTCTGCCTCTGACTTCAGAAGTTCAATTAATCTGATATCCAGTTAGTTAAAAATTTAAACCTGTCATCGTATCACAGAATCACAGAATGCCAGGTTGGAAGTGACCCTAAGGATCATCTGATTCAACATTTCTAGGTAACAGTAGAGTTTAAATGAGGTGGCCCAGCACCCTGCCATGCTCAGACCTGAAACTGTCCAGCCAAAGGTAATCCACTGCTTCCCTGGGGATAGGATTCCCATGTGTGACTGTTCACATGGAGAAGCGTTTCCTGCTGGAGTGCAATGGGAATCTCCCCAGCAGTCACTAGTCCACATCACGCTTTGTCTTTTCCATGGGACTCCTTGGAAAAAGGGAGCCTCCATCTTCCTGGTAGCCATCCTCTGTGTCCTGTCCATGGTAATAAGACATCCCCTAAACCTTCTCTTCTCAAAGCTGAACAAAGACAGCTCTCAGCCTCTCTTTGGCTGTCAGGCCTTTAACTGGAAACTTCCTAGTTCTGAACCTTTCCGACGTTCTGTCGTACCAAATTGAACCAAGGGTTTGAGGTACAACAGTAGCAGCTGAAATGAGTGTCCAGTCCAACCTCCATATCTGAAGCCTAAGTGCATGCAGGAGTGGGAAACATGCAGCTGGGGATTAAGAAAGCCAAGCCTAATCCAGGAAGGGTTCACCCTATGGTTCAAGATGATACCCGTCACCAATTCCCATGCCTCTGTTACCACATTTTTCACTTTTCCCTTCCTCTTTGGTCAGGAATCCTCAGCATGGTCTCTGGTGTTAGGGTGGTGGACTGTCCAGGAATTGTGTCACAGACTGGGTACAAAACCCTTCTGTCTATGAAAGCATTACCCTGTGTAACTGTGCGCAGCAGCAGGACTGAGTGGAGTTGTCAGTGCCATGACCTAGCACAGGGCACCTGACCTGCACCTGGTACTTCGACTGATCTTGATCACCTTCAGGAAGGGCTGGATGCAGTCAGTGCCCCCCAGTAATCCAGCAGAGGAAAGTGTCTTGGACCACTTGTGGTTTTTTGTTGATTATTTTTTTAAGTGATCACTCTGGACACGAGTTCCTCTCAGTGCCTCAATGTCATTGTCTATGAAAGAAGGATGATGAAATATAGGTATCTCACTACATAATAAGAGATCTACAGGCAATAAAAATGGGATGGATTCACTGTAGCAACACAACACAGGGAAAATCTTTGCATTTATTAATTATCACTCCATCATTAGCTATGATTAGTGTCTGTTTCCATTGCTGACACCCTTGGAAATTCATGGTATTAATTAAAATTCTCACTCTTCTGCATTATTTGGTGATTTAATATTAGTTGATAGGATAGATGTTAATTTAAAGAGTTTGGATCCAGAATTACTTAGGATTTGCTTATATTCTCTAGAAGGAAACAAGCTAGTGATGACAATTAACAGTAGCTTGTAGATCCCTCTTCACCTACAGATGTTAAACCCAGAACATCTGTTTGGCTACTTCTTTGTTAATCACACTGCAATACTGGCTAGCTCACTATTGCTTTTTATTAGTGATTTTTGTCTGGGTAGATAAAGTCAGAAAATCATTTATTTAACAATCAATTATTATTTTAAAAATGTATTTACTATCCTTGTCCAAATAAGCAGTTTAGCAAAATTAGAACAATTGAAAATTAGTCAGTTGAGAAACTGAAAAGTTTCACTTTTGTACAAGAAAGCAAAGTCATATTTAGAATGAGATTTGGATATAGTTATTTTGTTCTGAGCATGACCTCTTGAATGTGGTAGCTGTTGGCTTCAACCCTTCAACACAGTTTAAGATCTGGTGGACCAGTGACTCTCTGACTCACTTTTGATTGCAACAGTGAAAGGTAAACTTCAATAATTTTGCAGGTTTTTGCAAGCAAGCGTCAAATCACTTATCCATCAGACTTGTAAGGAGTTTGCAACTGCCATTGCTTTCACTCACTCAGAAGCTAACTAGGGAAAGAATAGACTAAGTACTTTTTGTAGTTGTTGTCAGTGGAGTGAAGAATTGATGAAGGTTCCTGTGAATTCTAAGATAGTGGTCACTTTACCCCAGAAACGCTAGATTTGGTTGGAGAAGGCCTTGAGTAACCTGTACTAGTGGGAGGTGTCCCTGTCTATGGCAGGGGGTTGGAACTAGATGATCTTTGAGGTCCATTCTAACCATACCATTCTATGATTCTATGATTTCAGAAGAGTTGAAATCCCCAGGACAAGCACGTTCAGTGGCAAAATGCCTATTTGAAACAAGTTACATCACTGACTTTAGCAGGAATATTTCAGATTCGCACACATTTACACAAGAACTGATACCTATGTAGTTACTATGTACACTGCTTCACCAGTGATGCTGGGATTTTCTGCTGGTCCAAACTTTTCAAACATAACCAGAAGCAAGCATGGCAAGATCTGTAGTATATTCAGAGACACTTTGCTTTGACCATATCCTTCCACCAGAGCACCATGCAAGCAGAGACTTGGAAATATTGGTATTTCTCCACACAATAAGACAGCTTTTTGGTTAATGCACTGCAATTTTGATTGGTATCATTTCTTACAGGCATGCCAGTTAGGAAAGCCAGCATTTGCATGATACAGGGCAATAGGATTCCACTCTCCCTCCTGTGTACTCCACAACCAGCTCAGCTACCCCACTTTGGCCCCTCATGTCCTTGCAAGGCTGCAGAGCATTACGGATATACATTCCTACATCCACTGCCACCAAGGCTTATCATTTTAACCAAGAAAACAGGAGATGTGGCAGAAAGGTTATTTCACCACAAATTGAATATTCAATTGCATCTTAGAAGACAGTTCACTCTGCTCCTCAAGTATTTTGGGAAAGAAACAAAAGGGTAAATAACAGGGGTCTCTCAGGGTGGGAAAAGCTGTTACTTTTATTTTCCATTTTAGTTTTAATCTATGACAGAGGTCGGGTCAAATTTGCTGCTTTCTGTGCAGGAGTAGTCATCCTTAGGGGAAAGATACTATAAAGGCTCTGATAAAAAAATTGGAAAGTACATTCTTTTTGTAACACAGTATGAAGTAGAGGGATTGCCTGGGTTACAATATAAAAGACAGATATTTGTGAAAGACATGAGAAACAGAAAAAGGAGGAACTTGTTTTGGTCATCTGTATAGAAGAGAAGACATCTTCAGATGTTTACATTTCTAAATTATTCTATGTTGTTACAGTAGGTTTGGAAAGTCATTGGGAAAAGAAAAAAAGGTCTTAGGTTGGGATTTTCTCCAAAGAGCCAAAGCTGCTTCTCTCAACCAAACTAAATTTTAAAGTGTCTTTAATTATGACAGTTATTTTTATGGAGGCCGGATATATTTCCTGTTAAAAACTGAAAAAAACCATGTTTTTATAGGTTTCAGTTTGGGCTCAGTGGCTCTGCCTGCAGAGTGTTTCAGCAGTAGGTCAGAACTGAGGCTAACTCTAGTGCTTGCCTAGAGCCAAGACTGGTGTGAGGTTGGTAGCAGAGAGAGATGTTCCAGCACAGTCCATTCCTCAAGTTCTGTGCTGGGCACAGTGACATCCCACATTCAACCCCAGGATGAACCACAAGGCCCAGGGGGTCTTTCTGCAAGGGTTGAATCATAGAATCATAGAATGGTAAGGTTGGAAGGGACCTCAAGGATCATCTAGTTCCAACTCCCTGCCATAGGCAGGGACACCTCCTACTAGTACAGGTTACTCAAGGCCTCATCCAATCTGGCCTTGAACACCTCCAGGGAGGGAGCAGCCACAACCTCCCTGGGCAACCTGTTCCAGTGTCTCACCACCCTCACTGGAAAGAACTTCCTCCTAACATCTAGTCTAAATCTCCCCTCTGCCAGTTTAAACCCATTGCCCCTTGTCCTGTCATTGCAAACATCACCTGCTCCCAGAAATATCCATTTTGTAGATAACATGAGTTAAAGATGACTGCCTTCACCCTTGTCCAGTCCTGTTTTTCCTTTGGTAGCACAGAAGTGTGCTGCCAGTAGTAGTTTTCACTTAATTTCGGAACTCAAACTTACAATACCTAACCCACGTATCAGTTCCATTGAAATGAATGGGAGTTATTCACTTATACAGAGATTTCATATCTTGAAAAACTATAGAAAAAGACTTGTGCCCTTAATAAATACGAGAAACATCCAATCTACTTAAACACAGCCACTTTTAGGAATTAATTTGCTATTGATGCAGTTGGTTGATTTAAAGAGTCAGATTTATTCTGATTAAAACATTTACTTCAGTGTCAGCAAAAGGAAAATTTACTGCCTCAGGAAAACATAAATGTCAAATGTGTGCTTGGATATACAGAGTACGGTAGATATAAAGAAGACGATGTTTTCACAGGCCATGTGCTTAAAGGTCAGCAGGGTTAAAGAGTGCTTTTTTTTTGTTGTTTTAAAGCTGCCATACCTGACGAAGGAGTTGTGCAGCTGAAGGGAAATTGGCAAGAGAGAAAAGAGAGAATGTGCTCTCATGTCCATGGGAAGTGCAGCAGCCACTTAAAAGGAGCATGTCCATATAAACAACATCTGAATATGCCTTAACACCCATAAAAAGAGATTTTTACATAATATTGTTCCGGTCCTAGAACTACTTTTGTTCTCCAATATAGATTAGGTGGCTTCGCTTTTCAAGATAACAGTAACCACAGGTACTCTTCCTAGATCTGCAGCATCTAAGATAACATCATATTTGAGTAAAAATATGTGTTGGTTTGAGGTTAATTGGAATATTTTAATGGAGAAAATTATATTATAGGCTGTGAAAAGGAAACAATGGTGATGTCTACTTCACTCATAGGCTTGCTGAGATGTTTCAGAAAAGAACACAAAGCAAAGATAAGCCTCTTGGGTTCAGACACTCAGACTGTCTAGCAGCTTCTTGCCTTCTCCTCTCTGCCGAGTAACCTCACTAACCACTTCCCTTCTAACTCCCCTGGCCGATCCTCCAAATTCATCCTGTGTGTAAGGCAAACCTTGGGGTAAGGTACAGGGGTGGGGAGAAGGTGGAAGGGTGGTTTGGAGTCCCTCCTGGGGTCTCTGATTGCTGGGAAGGGAGTTGTGTTTCTGTATTACCTTTAACTTGTATATTTGTGTAACTATTCCTGTCTATAGTGTATGTATCTGCTTGTACATTGTGCTGAGCTGTAAATAGAGCTTCAGTCCTTAACTTCCAGCTGGCTGAGTCTAGTCTGGGTCATTTTACAAAGTGTGTGAGGTAACTCCCATTACAAAAATTTCCTACATCCATGCAATGGGTAACTCCCATTACAAAATTTCCTACATCCATACAGATTCTTATCTGGAGGGAATTCCAGCCTCCAGAATATTAAACCAGGAACATTGTGCCTGTATAAATTCAGTGGGAACATTAGAGAGTGATTACTGAAATAATTTAGAACCTACCTCTTCAATCCGGATATGCTTGTTGGAACAAAGAGAGCAGTCACAGTGCCTAGCTGTAGGTATTGAGTGCTGTTCTGGACCTCTGAAATTACTGAAGACATTAGCACAAGACCAGCAGAGATGACAGAGGAGCTGTACAAGAGACTCATGATTCTGGAGTGCTGACTGGAAGCCATCTATATAAATAAGGACCTAAATATCTCCCTAAGTAATGGTGAAGATGGGAGTTGTTAAGGCAGAACTTAGTACAGAAGCCATGAAATTGAGGCTAGCCTAGACAGAAATGTGAAAGGGATGATCCATCTCCCAGAACTGGTGTGCTCTGGGAACAGATGCTCACATTCCCACCAGGAGTGTTGGTATGACTGAAATCCTACTCCATATTCCCAGTAACTTCAGATATCACCCTAAAACAGCCTGGGCTTTGACTAGCTTGATCAGTTTTGAGGTTGCTCACTCAGCACCTCAGAAGAGGTGTTGCAGGATAAGGCCATTAACCTGTATTTACATTGCCTGGTAATGCCATCAAATGTCCTACTTCTAGCAATTAGCAAACCATCCCTCCTGCCTTTCCTTTCCCTGAGGAAGTACTCTACAAAATCTGTCTTGTGGATTTCTGTTTTTTCATTATTGTTGTAGTCTCCCCAGTTTATCATCCTCTTTCATTAAACAGTAAGCTACAGCTACAGTTTCAACCTAAAAGTCCGTTTGCAAGGCACTGACCATTCAGGAATGAGAACACATTCTTTTCACGTTCTTTGAAAATTCATTTAGCATGATTGATTGCTTAATTTTTTTCTTAAAGTATGTTTCATTTACATTATTTTACCTTTCACTTATAAATTTGATCACAAAGGTGGCTGCAGATCTCCAAATACTCATATACGTAAAACATTACAATATTATTACTTTCCAAAGGTCAACTTCTTCTCTTTCCCTTAATTAGGATTCAAGATTTCCAAAAATAAGTCGTTGCAGCAGATGTATAGCTCTTTTATGTTTACTAATTCACATCTCTGCTTTTTCATTTTGTGAAGAGGAAAAAGGAAATAGATTTAAGTAGGATAAGAACTTTTTTTTTTTCCTAAGCAAAATAAAAGGAAGTTCCAAATATGGGGAAAACAGAAGTAATTGGTGATCTGATTCAGTAAGAATTTGTACATGGATCCTACAGAGTCTATTGCTTTTTGAAAGGTTTGTCAGTTAGTCCCCATAAAGGCCACATTGAAGTGAAGTGGTTTCACTTCATGATGTTCTTTGTCTTTAGTGTCTGGATATGCAAGGGTTTTTTTTTCATAGTAGGACTGCAGTAATGAAATGTATCTTTTCACATCTAAAATAATAATATCAGTATCTTGACCTTAAATTATTCTTTTTGTGTTCTTGTAGTAATTTTGTAGCTGGATGAAATAAAGGGCCATGTTTCTTTATGAAATTCATTAGATAATACCTAAAAGGAAATTATTCTTGCTCTGAGTGAAAAAGGTATGTCAAATCAACCAGGTTGTCTGAGAGGACAAAGGCAAACATAACAAATAATGTTATTTCCTGTAACATGACTTTCCTGCATGTAAATATAAAAATCCCTCATAACAAGAACCATGTCCTTTGCATCCCACAACAAGAACTTTCCCAAGGAGGCTAAATTTGGAAAGAGGAGAAGAGCAAGCATTCCATGCACAAGGTGATGTCTTCTCATTAAGAATTTTTATTGATACAATTCCTTTTTTTTTTTTTTCTTTCTTATTTCATGCATGTATGTTCCTGGTATTCCCTCTAACCTGGTTGTGCTACAAGGGAAGTGAACTTTTTTGGTTTGATTATGAATCTGGGCTGGATCTCTGCCTCTGTTGGAAACTCTGTGTGTCCATGAGTAAATTACTTCATTTCTTCCATATCTGTTAGCCACTGGCAGAATATTTGCATTTTCCTAATACATCCCTGCTTTCCCCAATTGGAAGCACAACCCCTGGGGTAACCTTGGTGCCACGTAGGGACAACAGCATCTAGAAAGTGGCACCTGGACCTTATCAGCAGTTCAAAGCGTGGTAGCTCTTCATGGTTTAGCATTGCAGTCACCAATATCCTAGAAAAGCAAAGCTCCTGCTCATGAAGTGTTTGGGTGTAGTTTCCTAACCTGAATGCCAGCATTTTGCTTGGGAATCCCTGACCACCTCCTCAGAAAGCAGCAGCCTTCCTGGGCAGCACAGGGGCATTTTGGCCTCCAGCTGCCCCTTGAGCCCCACGTTTCAAGATTTCCAGCCCTGTTGCAAGTTACCTGTGAAGCCATATCAATGCCATGGCAGTTTACAGCCAAAAGTAAACCAGGCTTGGCATCAATTTACTTTCATAGGGCAGGTGAAATCAGTGCCAGTCATCTCCTCATTAATTCCTAGATACAAGTTTTAGGTGCTTTAATCCTTCCTCATAACTCGTTTGTCCTGGATTCCCAGACTCTTTAACATCTCTTCTTTGAAGTCCTTCCAGTTTATCTATATCCTTTTTGGTAATAGAGTGCCCAGCAGTGAATGTAATTTTGTTTCTCTATATATTTTCTAAATCCTAGCTCTTAAAGCATTAGAGTTTTATGTGTGCACATATATTCTATTATGTATTATAATATATCATATTATATATAATGTGAAGAATTTGCCTTCATGTCAGTGATACCAATTTTATTGGGAGAGAAATATTAGCAGGATTCGATTTTGAGTCACCAGCTGTTTTTTCTTTAAGGATATTTCTTTCTTATTTGTGTCCCTGTGAACCACCAAAACGTAAAATAAGCTAAGATTTAAGCAAAACACTGGGATGACTCATGCAAGCATAAAATTATTGGTCCAAATTTTTCTGAAGTCTTTCCAGAATAGTTTATGCATATTGGGTAGATTCTAGGCTGCTGTCATGAAAGTCCAAAACTGGACCAAACTTTCTCATGGCTCAGATAACCAGCCATCTAAAAACTGCCTTTGTTGTCTCTCCTGTCAAAACCCACATGATGCCAAGCTTGGGTACAGGACTAACAACAGGAATGGTCACAGTCCAACCTAAGTTTTCAAATATCTGTGCAAACTCTGAGTGGATGATATTAATAGTAGACTTTCAGTCAATTTCAATGGGAAATGGTCCTTATACACATGAAAGAGAAGTGTATATATCAGGAGATATCAACCAAACAATAACCAATCCACCAAACTAATACACACTGACCCAGCAGCAGTTTGTGCCCCGTAAGTCTGTGTCCAAAAGGAAGAGCTACAGGATCCAGATCTTGGCCAGCATGACTCTCTTGATTATGATAGTGACAGAAACTGATGTAAGTGTCTTTGTTTCTGGGTTTACTAATGGGTTTTTTTTTGTGCTTGCTCTGAGCAGAAAATTCTCCAGAAACAAGACTGTCTTTTACCAAGTGAGATGATAGCGAAAACCCCTCACTTGCAGCCCACTCCCAGCTGGAGCAAAGGGGTTCTGCATCTCCTACAGTGAGTAAAAATTATAGAGAAAAACCACAGGGAGGGCATTTCAGTTGAGAAGGAGTGATTGGATCTGCTCCTGAACTCCATTCACAGAGTTAAAACTGGTCTCACATCATCCTGCAGGAGAGCATGCTGCTGGTAGGCTGGGATTGGTATCAGCTATGCTTTAGAGGTACCATGCAGTGAACAAAAAACTGAAACCACTCACCACTGAACAGACACTGCTGTCCAATACACCCAGAACAAGAGCAGCTTGCTATAAACTTTTTATATGAACCTGGAAAATGACTTTACAAACTTAATGATGTGTTTTAGGATAGTAGTATTTCATTTTCCAATTAGGTGAAAAAAACCCAAAACATTCTCTGCTGTCCCCTAACTTGTCAATTAGCCCACCTAAAGCCTGGGAGACAGCAACTTTCACTAATTCTGCACTGGTGTAAAAGACAGCAGAGAGTAATAGAGATTCACACTGTGAAACAGGCTGGAAAACAGACAAAACACTCTTCCATTAATAACCATGATTGTTAGAGGGGATTTATACAACCTCCTCAGACCAATAAAGTGCGTGTCGGGTGAGTGCTGTTGTTTCGCCTGGGAATCTTTGTCTCTGCCAGAGATAACAGATGCTGCTAGTAACCTTGGTGCTGAGCTAAGTATGTTTTTTGAATGCAGGATTTGCAATTGTGTTAAAAAACACCTCTTTCCTGTGTAAACTACACAGTTACACACTGTTGCAACCCATTCTGAAACTGTTAAGCTAAAGGCAAGAAATAGGAAAACATAAGGACTTTGAAATAGTGAGAATTTGCACAGGGAATCAAAGAGGTTTCAAGTTCACTTACTGCAGATGTTTCTATAATTGAGACACACTAGAAAGATGCATTAATGCACAAATTAGTCTTGCCTATATTTATCTGAACCATAAAAAAAAAAAAAAGTCAATAGTCAGGATGTAATTCCCTATTAAATCCTATAGGATACTTAAAAAAAAGAAAAAAAAAAAGCGTAAGTTCTTTTTTCTTATTATACTCTCTAGGACTTTTTCAGGAGGGGAGTCCACAGGGAATGCAAACCTAAAATCCATTGACCAGTTTACCCTATAACCCCTTTTCATACACTCACCCACAGATATTAAGAACCTGAATTTTAATGAGGCCAGCTAAGTGCAGTTGGTGACCTGAAAGATTTATTCAGGTCCTGATCTCACTCCCATTTGAATCAGTAAAACTTCCTTTGGAACTGGCTTGAGCTCCCTTTACTGCATGTGCCCACTCAGCCACCCAAGCCAAGTGCAAATTCCTGCATGCGAGAGCAGGAATTGCGTCCACACATACACTGCTTATGCAAAACACAAAACCATTTCACAGGTAGTAGGGGGATGAGGACTGTCACTGGCTTTTGACTTCTCAAAGCTGTAGCATTTGAAGTATGAACACTATTTAAAGGAAAGAAAATATCTAGGACAAATCTGAGACAAACTGAAAAGAATAATTGAGTCTCCATCTTTTGGTAAGATCTTGGAGATAAATACGACATAATCCTCCACTTTTATGGGCCCACATATATAAAGAGAGCTGGTATATTCTTTGCAGATATAAATTGATACCCTCGTATCAAAAGTCAGCAGAGACCAGCTGTGCCCTGCCACATCTTTCAGGAAAGTTGTCTTTGCTAGAAGTCTAAAACTTCCAGAAGTCACTCCCTCCTGGTGCTTCCCAGGAATCCCTAAGGCACACAGACTCCTGCTGTTACACTAAACTTTAACAAGGATCTCCTAGCCCCAAATCCATAGATTAAGATTATCAAGTGTTGGCTCCCAAACATACCTGGATTACTCCTCTAGAAGGAAAAGTAAACACTATTTCCACACACCACCAACCCCCC
>VWZE01026247.1:55657-70689 GCA_013396675.1 Eubucco bourcierii | reverse complement strand
ACTATGATTGCCCTGTTGGATCAAAATAATTATACAGACAAGAAGGAAATTGTGTCTCTGTCATCTCTATCTCAGCCCAGTGGGAGGCGGATGGTCAAGTATGAGTAACAAATTATCTTGCAGTAGATTCCGCTAATCAGTTCCAGGGTTCAGATGGTTTAGCGTGCAACAATTCTCAGCTATTTGCAGTGCTAGTTTAGGACCTGGACAGAGGAACCTACCCCTTAATTAAGAACCTGTAACAAATTGGAAACAGGTGTGAATAATTAGACAATTTAAGTGCTGTTAAGAAGGAATAATTTTTGTAGCCATCGTAATAAATCTTAGGCTGTCCAAACTGATACATTTCACAGGAACTTTTTTCTACTGGTGGGTTAGTGCATTGCTCATAAAAGAAACACTATTCCTTTTGTTTTGATTGGGTCTGTTTAATAACAAAAGAGCATATCACTATAAGTGGAAGTGTGATGACAAAGAGAATAGTCTTTACTTTTCTTAATTTTCGATCGCTATGGCTCAGATCTTATGCCAGATTTGTGGCATGTGAGTGTGGTGGGAAAAAAAAAAAAAGAGGAAGAAGAAGAATAATTCTTGATGTGCACTGTGAATATCTGAGCCCAAGCTACTTAACATTTTTTAGACTTCTTTGGGAAAATGCATGAGAGGAAAATGTTTAGAAATCTAACACAACCAGTCCTTCAGTGAGTAAGTTCTCAAAGTATTAACTAAGACTTCAGGAAATCTATTTTTCTTAAAGTAGCCTTCCAATATCTGAAGGGGGCCTACAGGAAGGCTGGGGAGGGACTATTGACAAGGTCTTGCAATGCCAGGACAAGAGGCAATGGGTTTAAACCGGCAGAGGGAAGATTTAGACTAGATGTTAGGGGGGAAGTTCTTTGCAGTGAGGGTGGTGAGGCATTGGAACAGGTTGCCCAGGGAGGTTGTGGTTTCTCCCTCCCTGGAGGTGTTTAAGGCCAGATTGGACAAGGCCTTGAGTAACCTGTACTAGTGGGAGGTGTATTTCCACTTCTTTTTAATCTTCCCACTTGTCTGGAACTCAGTTAAAGTGTTTCACAGAAAATAATTTACAGAAGGAAAGCTTTCAACAGTCACTACCAAACTATTCAGGGTCTAGTTTGGTGATCCATAACTGTCTTTATTAGAAATGAGTTCTGTGAGCACTAAATATCTACTTAATTTTTATGTTATGTACAACTTTTCTGAAAGCAATCTATCTGCTCATACATTTAATGATAATGCCATTTTTAAATCCTTGTAGGATTCAGCCTTTGCTTGGATAACAGCATTACTTGCAAAGAGGATATGGAATGAACTTGATTATTTAGAAGCATACTTTGTCTTTATTGCTGTCTTAAAATAGCCTCTGTCATTTTGATGGCCTTATATCATGTAATTGTGATTTGGACATGGATTCTGAACACCTAGTTTTTAGAGGAGTCGTGAGATGCTGTTTCAGTTTTCTTCCATTTCCAGAGAAAAGAAAACAGAGCTGACCATGACAACCGTGTGTTCATAGTATTCACACCCCAGGCAGCAGAAACGCATCAGTGAGGAAATACCTGATGCAGAGTACATGGTTCTGCACTCCTGCGATTTAGAGGTAAGCACCAAAAAAGAAAACAAAGCATTGCTCAAAGCCTCAGAATATTATTCTTAAGGAAGTGGCCTAAGTGGGGGTTGAGATCTATCTTTTCTCTAGCTCATAAAGCATGAGGCAGTTCAGCCCTTGCTGCACATCTTTTGCTGTAGGTCCTGTGACACCTCTTGCTGTTTTGCTTCCACCTGTGAACAGCATCTGTGGCAGTTGCTCCTGTGCTTGACAAGATTTAGCTAAGACCCTATGGGCCATTTCTTCAAGTCTGGATCACCCTTTGTTTGATTCATTCCCAAAGTACCTGCTGTGTATAATCTCATCAGGATGTTGCTATGCAGTGACTTCTTTCTAAGACTGTACTTACGTCCTTACAGCAGCATTCTGGAATTTCACATGTGGCATCAGTGGACCCTCTGTATGTGAGGACCTGACATTTCAATTTCAAGTATTTTAATTCACCTACTTACAAGTGCATGTGTTCATTTCTTGTTTTGAAAGGCTGAATGTCTTTCCCAGAAAAGAAGTGGGGTGACAACAAGGGGGGACTTATTAGATTGCTCCTTCATCAAGCAGGAGCAGAGGAAACGTCAGCAGAGACATATCTATTTATTCATACACACTTATCTTCTTTCCTCTCTATCAAACTGGTGTCCTTCCTGGAGGACTGGTGTCTGACGAAGATTCTTAGAGGTTTTATTAGTTTGGGCTAGGATACAGCTAGAGCTTATAGCAGTCAAAAGAATAGTTTGATTCTTCAACACCACATCCTTTGGTAGCCAGTTTAGGCACAAACTATCAGATGTATCTGTGCTTAAGGCTTGCTGCTAACCCCAGGGACAGTTTCTGAGTGAGTTAATGCAAGCCATTGGGGGTAGATTTAGAGGGAAGGAGATGCAAATCAAAACCAGCTTCTTTGGATCTTGTTGGCCTTAGTGGAGTTGTGGCAGGGGAAGGAGCAGTTTCAGCCACAAAAGGAAACGCCTATGTGCCTGCCCATCAGCAGCCACCTCTGGCCCCCAACTTCTCATTCCATAAAATGGGCTAATAGTTCCTTACTCTGTACATGGCTGCAAGGCTTAATCAACAAAGGTTTATAAGGTGCTTTAGGAGCCTTGACTGCAAGTTTCTGCAGACTTGCTAACTGCATTATTTCAAAATAAAATAAACACATTCTGTACAATCGAAAGGAAAAGAAAATTCACTGCCCCCTCCTCCCCTCTGAATCAGCTTCTCAGGACTTCTCCAGCATGCGTTACACTGCACTCCATACTCAAGGTTTCACAAATAGACATAGGTGGTTGGCCAAGAGGTTTTTTTACCCTGGTGTTTATAATTTCAATTGGTGTAAAATTTCCTGATGGTTAACACATCCCATTACAGACACTTTTGAATGAATGACTCATTCCCAAATAATTGACTAGCTTTGTAATTTGGGAAGTAAAAATCACATTTATGAGTCCCTTGGGGGAAGGCCTATAATGTTGTGCATAAAATGTAGATAAATCATAAAACCTGATTTTTTTTCCTTTTGTAAAAGGTTCCATTAGCCTTTGTGTGCACATTAAAGCAGTGCCCTCTAAATGTGTGCAGCTGCTTTAAATCATTGGTGCACTTTAAAATGAAGTCTTTTTATATCTTGATGTTAAAATTACATGTTGGTTACTGTAATTCTGTCTTTTTTTTTTTTTTGGTGGTACATCCTTGGATCAGATTTGCTTCTGGAAAGACCTCTGCCTTTGCACTGAGTTTTCTAATCCCTGTGAGCAGAAGAAGCCTAAGCATTTTGCAGCCAGTGTAAGCGATAGTTATCAGGTAAACAAGAGAAAAAAATGAAAAGCACCAGCCAGTGCCAGTGTAATTAGGACCCCATCCTTGCTCAGCAAATGCGTGCATTTTAGACTAAGGTTTCAAATAAATGTGCAATGTGATTCTAATGGGATTTGACAAGAGTATTTGATGGTTGCAAGGCAAATCTACTATTATCTACAAAATATTTAGTTACAAATCTAACACACACACATACCCCTGACAAAGGTGGTACTGAAACTGCAGAGCATGTAAACTCCTGAATGAAATGACCATGCCACTTGTCTTGTCACTTGCCTTGCCTTTGTAGCCTAGAAATCCTGTATACTTTTATACTAGCAAGTTCTTTTCCCACATTTCCAGAGTACTGTAAATTAGTTTAGTATGCTTGAAAGAAGCTGTAATTGTAACTGCTCTTGTTGACACATCAGCTTGATGCCACACAGAACACGATGGGGACTATATACCTTGGGTTTGCAGCTACAGTGCATTTCAATTGCTTGACAGGTCCAGTGCTAAGATGTTCTGAATTAGATTTGAATTACAACCGCTAAATGCCCTTGTCAGAGCTTATTATGACTGAAACTAGCCATATACATTTAACTGACTGTTCCTATGGAAGAAGGTATACTGCTTGAACAAAGACATACTCCAAAGTTTCATGCAGAATTGTCAAAATATAATCGAGTTAAAAAAACAACTAAAGCATAAGAAGAGCAATCTTTATTGCTTTCCCCCTTGCTTTTCCTTCTTTGAAATGAATCCAAAGAACAATTTAGTAGAACCTTAGTATAAAATTTAAAAAAAAAAAAAAGCACTTCCCACAGAGACATTGAAATCTACACACATACCAGCTTCATCCATAGAAGTTAGTCTTAATGCCATGAAAGACCATAGCAAAACTTTAAAATCTTACCCTGTAAATATGCTTTCATATCACATTGCTGGCATTGAAAAGCATCTGCTGCTGAAGGAATACCAAGAGCTAAAGTTATTGCATATAGCAGAATCAGGATCAGGCCTTGAATTCCAGAGGACCTCAAATTTGTGCTTCAACAGATAAGGGAGGCATAATATTTAGATGTATTCAGTTGTGTATGTATGTATATACCTCTATGTCCATATACAATATAAAATGCAGTGTGTATACAGTTTAGACACACATACTAGAAACTTTCTTCTAATTTGGAGATGCATTTATGATCATGTTCTGGCTGTGCAAGGCTGTAACTCTGTATTTTTAAGCTGGAAAACCAAAGAGCACAAATGAGTTTGAACCAGTGTCTGTCTATCAGTCCATGCCATGGAGATCCAAATAACTCATTCTCGTTCTGTTATTTCTTCACAAACCTTGGGCCTCTAACACTGGGTGCATGATTGCTGGACTGATCTGCTGAGGTTGCCCTGGCTGGAAATGCAAGTGCTTACATACTGTTATGTATAAAGAAGCCTGCCCAAATTTGAAAGCTGAGAGAAAAGAGCAAGGATGTTCTATAGCTAGCTACCTTAAAAGCTCTTTGAAGAAGCAAGACAAATTTGCTTAGCTTAAATCCATAAAATCTCAGGCAGCGCAGAAGAGGAGGAGCAGGCTATCAACATCTGTTAAATACAAGAGAAACACAGGCATACTTGTATATGTGACACAACACGATGTGCTCCTCCTCCCAGATTCTCCTGCATAAAGGAAACAAAACTCTCTGAGCAAAGAGCTAGGCTTTTACTACAGATTTCCTAGGTGAATTTGAAAGTTAACATAATCCTGGAGGTTTTCTAGATTGGAGGGCAAGTGTACGCTGTGATGAGCTCCTGGCTTTGTGTCCCCTGGTGTACCTAGCTGGAGACATAGCCTTTGGTGCCTTCACTCACTCCCTCTCCCTCTGCTGCAACAGGAACTGTGATTGCAAGAGATTTTAAAGGGACGTCGTGGACCTTTCCTAGCAAGCAGCCAGCATGTGGTACAGGTGTGTATTCAGAAGGACCCCATGTCCTTCCACCTACAGTAGACATGGAGGTAGTCTCAACAACAGTCCTCTATTACCAAACTAAGGATAAAATGTCCTTCCTCTGTGCTTTGACTTGTTTCTTTGGGGAAGACACTGCCCCACCCAGGGAAGCGCACAAAGCACTCAGTACAACAGCATGCCATTTCATCCCTGGCCTCTAGAAGATGCTGTGAGACAGAGTAATCCTGCTTTACAGCTAGACAAGAGTGAGGCAAAGACCAGGGCAGTTGCAGCAGGGCTCTGTTAGGTCTCCAGTGGTGTGGCAGTGCAAACAGACTGGGAACAAACAACCACGACTTCTCCCATCTGAAGCTGCCCTAGGCATTACCTCAAAAGATGAATTCTCCAACAACAACGACAAAAATTCTAACCCCAATCCAAGTGCAAAATGTGGTCTGAACTGCTCAAAACCTGCTGACAGCCTTAAGCAGCATGAGAAACCTGTTTTGTGATGGCAGTTGGTTATTTTAAAACTGAGCTGAAAGATTAATGGTGAGATTTTTTTAAAATGTAGGCTCCCAATGACAGGAACCGACAATTTGTTCATGCAATTTCCCATCGCTGTGTGTGCAATAGGGAGGAACGGGTGGGCAAAATGACACACAGCCATTCTGTGTCTATACTTTTTCTGGAAACCTTAGCCCTAAAAAGTCAATAAGCAAATGAGCAGAGTGTTTAAATGAAAGGCAGAAAGACTTAGGCTGAGAGATACATTGATATTCTTTGTTAATTTTTTTATTCAATTAGGAGGCACATGCTGATTATTTTTAGCAGTGTCCCCCTGATACAAGTCAGATGTAAATCACATATCTGCAGTCAGCTGCTGCTGTTTAAGCAGAAATATTTTGACACTATAATTATAGGGTTGAAACTATGCTTTACATTAGTGTATAAAACACTCATTAAATTAAAATTCTTCCATGAAATCATGAAAATAAACAGTCTGTCTGAACTAGCATCAACAAATTCACAGGATGCTTCTGCGTTTTCTCAGTGTTGGCCTTCAAGTGACTGTATTACAAGGCCCTTATTTAACCGTGAAGTGTTAAAGGTTCACATTCTTTTGAAGGTCCCATTCTGCTTATTTTTAAAATTATTGCTTTAATTGTTTTTACAACTTGTAAGATTTTAAAGCTATTAAGCCTCAAAGTTGTGGGGGAAATTAAAATGGTGATTATTATAACTTGAATAAGTCTGTGAGACGGCAGTGGCACTGCATTTTTTTAAAGCCATAGATTAAATAAAAGGAGTCTGTGGCACCATATGTGGCATGTCACATCGGTCTATATGGCTGAGAAGCAGGAAACACAACACATACACAGTGCCTTGCAGGGCAGAAAAGAACCCAAAAGCTCAGAATGATGATGTTGTCAGGTAATACTTACCATCTCCTTTGCTCCCTGTAATCTTCCTGCCTTTCATCCTCTCCCACCCACCACAGATCTGACAGTCCTGCACATTGATGGGTCCAACTGTCTGCATCACAGATCAGGCAGGAGTTTTCAGCAGGAAACACCAAAACAAGAGCATTCCAGCAAGGTCTATGCATGTCACAAGAAAGGAAGAGTGCACATCAGCCTTGTTCTGCTAAGATGGGGATCCATTTATCAGGTCTGTTTTCATTAACTCCACTCCGCAAGGATAAGAAGTTGTTTCTTGCCAAATCTTCAGGGGTCCCAGACTGAGGTCACTGTCCACAGGAAGAGGCAGTCTTCTCCCGTCTGACAGTCTCATTAGAGACTGTCTCTGATGAACTATGGCTACTCCAACACCTGCCAATGGCTTCACAAAATTTTACTGACTGGGACCATGGTCAAGACTCCTGAACCTTACACTGCACTCCCTGACCTGTTAGCAAGTGTATGTATGTTGGCATACTAATCCCTATAAGCCTTGAATGTGTCTTGTTTTCTCTTCACCCATACAGTATTGCTGATCCCATACAGTGTGCTGAGTGAGCTGTGGTTTTGCTGAGTTTGGGAGCAAATGGCATGAGTTGGTCAAGATGCAGATGATCTAATCACAGTGGTTTGAAACATTTTTTGCTACATCTATATTCTGTCAAAGTCCCCAATTACGGTTGACTTTTCTTTGATTGAAGATATTCCAGAAAGATGAACTGAAATGGTAATTGCACTGTTTTATCTTAAGATATGAATCTGAGACTGATCCTTCTGGTCTTAGGAAGTTACAGTCAACATGTTATTTTCTCCATTTGTGTATGAAACATATATACTATGGTGATCACCACAATGTAGATTTAGACTTAACTTGTCAGAACCATCAGCTAAGAAACATTCAAACCCTTCAACCATTTTTATTAATCAGGGTTGTGCACAGGAAAGTCCGTTTCAGAGTATAAGTTTTAGTACATACTGTAATTTAATAGTAAAATGGTTTGGGGTTTTTTTGTTGTTTATTTTTTGTTGTTGTTTTGTTGGGGTTTGGGGTGGGTTTTTTTGTTTTTTATAGCTGTCTTCCTTCAGCAGCCACATGAATGATTTTTTTGGTCCAGCATTACTGGTATTGTGGTTATCCTTCCTATCCCACACGATGACATTTTCCATGTTGGATAGCAACAGCCTTCTTTTCACAGCCTAGACATTACAGTCCAGTGAATTCAATTAAAGATTTCCATGAGGAAAAACCACTAATTTTTTATTCTAGCCTCACATTATCTGTTCCAGGTCATTCCACAAAATATTTTAGTTCTCAAATTGGATAATGGGTAAATCTTCCCCCCCCCCCTTTTTTTTTTTTCTTCCTTTCCTTAATATGTTTATTGAGATGAATTGTAGCTTTTAATCACTAGATTTGCAGGTCCCCATGAGAATTCTTTTACGTTTGTAAGGACTTTGTACAGAAAGTTTGGTTGTTGAAATGGGAAAGAAGGGTTGGGATACAGATCTATTTCTTGGTTAATATAGGCTCCGTCAGAAGAAGGGGGAAGAATTTTTGAAAATCCAAATATCTTGTTTCTTGGGGAAAAAAAAAATCAGTGTAAAAAAAAAAAATGGGAGCTGAGCAATTACAAATAACCAGCATTATATTTATTGAACACCTTCCATATTATTGCCTCTGCTGGGATTACTGCACAAGAGGTGTTAATGCACAGTCTTACATAGCTACGGTTTACCGTCCATCGATATTCTCAATACTCACAGAAGACAAACACAGCTGAAGGGAACTCAAGCCCTGGCTTAACGAAAATATTTTTCTAGAAATTATTTGCTGGGACTATTTTTTATTAAATACATCACACATATAAAATATAATTTAGTGACAAGTAAGTGGTGACACACTAACATAAGGGTGAGTGTAAACTCTGAAGACAGAGTGCCTTAAAATAGTATCTAGAGATTGCAGCATAAACAGACATCAGTAAATACATGCAATGACCAATACCCAAATAAACCAGATTACTCTGCAGTATGCCTGTTTATATAAATTGCAATTTTGGTGAATTTAAGGTACTTCAGATGTCACAGAATCATAGAATTGTATATAGAACAGCAATAGAATTGTTTAGGCTAGAAAATACTTTTAAGATTATGGACTCCAACCATTAACCTAACACTACCAAATCCATGTCCCTAAGCACCACATCTACATGTCTTTTAAAAACCTCCAGGGACAATGATTCAACCATTTCCCTGGAAAAGCTGTTTTAGCACCTCAGCACTTGTACCAACATTTTTCTAATATCCAATCTAAACCTCTCCTGGGGCACCTCGAGACCGTTTTGTCTTGCTTTATTTCTTATTACTTGAGAGGAGAGACTGACATCCACCTTGCTACAGCCTCCTTTCAGGTAGTTGTAGAAAGTGAGGTCTACACAGCCTCCTTTTCTCCAGACTAAACGACTCTGCTGCTCCTGAGAGGACTTGTTCCTAGACCCTTTACCAACTTTTCTACCCGTCTCTGGACCTGCTTCAGCACCTCAAAGTCTATTGAGAGGCCCAAAACTGAACACGGTATTTGAGGTGTTGTCTTGCTAGCGCTGACTAGAGAGGGCAGTCTCCTCTCTAGTCCTGACCACGCTGTATCTGATAGGAGCCAGGATGCTGTTGGTCTTCTCGGCCACCTGAGCACACTGCTAGTTCATGTTCAGCCAGTCATCAGCCAACACCTCCAGGTCCATTTTGGATTAATAGCTTTACAACCACTCTTCCCCAAGCTTAGAGCATGACATGAGGTTGTTGTTACTCAGCATACAGGACCTGGCCCTGGGTCTTGTCAAACCTCACAGTCCAACCTGTTCACGTCCCTTTGTAGAGCCTTCCTACCCTCAAGCAGACCAACACTTGTGCCTAACTTCGTGTTGTTTGAAAACCTTCTGAGGGTGCATTCAATTCCTTCATCCAGATCATTGATAAGGGTATTAAAGAGAACAGGTCTTAGCACTGAGCCCTGGGGAGCGTCACTTTTAACTGGCCACCAACTGGATTTAATAACTCCATCTACCTTAACTCTTTGTGCCCAGCCACCCATTCCATTTCAAAGCCTCATGACTTCCCATTCATGGCAGAGGATTTAACTACCTGGTCCTACCTCTCTTGGAATAAATTTGAGTAAGCAAAGGCCACAAACATTTTCTCTCTGCCTGGAGCAACAGGACACAGAGCTACTCATGGTTGAAGTCAAGTCATTGATCACCAGAAGCATACCAGCCCCACAAGTTTCAAGAAAGGCAGTTTGACACCCATTCTGCATTCCGTTTCAGCTGTCTCCGAGTATCTTTCCTTTCTTCAGGAACAACTCTGTTTTTCTGTGGTAGACTTGTCCACTTGTGACCCCTCATTTAACCAATGATGATGGACACATTTGAATTCCTCAGTGTCCAAACCAAGCAGATGACACCATCATGGCTAGACTTAATCTTCTTGCTGATAGCTGTCTGACTTACGTCCAGGAGCTCGCAGCTTCCTCAGCTTCCCTAGGGCCAGGAGGTACCAACATAGTCCAAACCTTTGGGAACTGTTAGAGCTTTCCCTACCTTCTACACACTCTTCCACCTTTCTTTATATTCTACAGAAACATTTTTTTCCTCCTCTTTGTAAAAGAGCTGAAAGAATGAAATAGGGATTTATATCCTGTCATTGTTGACACATTAAATGATGACTCCTGCTTCAGAGTGCCTCAGGTGAGTGGTTCATCACCATCAGCTGGATTTGCTGCCAGCTAGTTCAAGAAACATGGATGAAGCAGACGGGATGAGGAGTTACGACCAAAGAATTTCTCATCTTCTCTGTAATGCAGCCTTCAGTGGTGTTTTACTTTTTTAAAGTTGAGGGATCTATTAATTAAGTTCCCAGACAAAAGGGCTTAGTAGAAGGCAGAAATGGAAGTGTCCAAGCAGACAAACAGTCTTTGGAAAACAGGAACATGTGACACCCCTACCATGATGATGAATGCTGTTAATGGAGGTGTCTGGATCATTGTCTGTCAGTTATACAAATGGTAGCAGATTTCAATGATCACGTTTTTCCCAAATACCAGAGAGATGCCTCAACACCCCTTCTTCAAAGACTCAGGAAATATGTGGGAGGTGAAGAGGACCTCTTCATGTGCCCGAGACCTCTCCAGGACTAGCTCCAGGGTGGTTTGAAGATCAAATTCCCATGCAAGATCTCTATCTAAGCAAAGCACTGGGGTCTCCTCCAGTGCCCAGCAGAGAGCAAAGCTTCAGTCAGAGACAGAGTGTTTTACCATTTCTCCTCTCATTTCATTACCAAGCACAAGATAGAAGTAAACAACTCAGTTGCTGGCTAACCCGCTCTTCAGTGTCACTGTGTGCACAAGGGGTCTGGAAGATGCTGAACTAGGTGTCTGCTAGCTGGTCACAGGGAAGGTGCTAGACAACCATCCAGGCCTGAGCATGAGCAACGAAGTCTACAGGGAGGTGCCTGCAAAGAGGCATCTGTCTGCCGTTTTGCAGCAGGTGTTTGGCAGCAGGGAGTTAATGGCCTTTGTTATGTCAGCAGATTGTCTGATGGTGAGGTTAGAGCATTTATTCTCAGAATGAAAAAATTAGAATTAGGTAGAAACATTATTTGACCTTGGTAGCAACTTTTCCTCCACCCCTCCCTCTCTCTCATGTGTCCCCAGACACACTTTACCACCTCTGATCACTTTATTGCTCCCAGGGTGAGAACTATCTTGATCTTTGCACTGATCTCTGCGCCCTCCCTCACAACTCTCTCTTCCCCTTCCTAACTTCTGACTATGTCAGTAGTACTAAATAAGCAGCACTTCAAAAGGTTTTGAATCTTCCTCTGGCAAAACCATAAATTCTGTGCTGGTTATACATACATATACTTCTGTCCCAGATTTCCAATCTGTTTCCTCTAAATCCAATAAAATTTATATCATAGGGCTTAAGGGCAGAGGGATTCATACAATTGAAACTGATTCAGTAAATGCAAAACATAAAAATAAAGTATTGGTATTTGATATTCCTATATTTCAATATTGCTTTGATATCCCACTATGAAACTTAAACTGGTTGGGGTTTTATGCATTCCTTTTTACCCTTCTTTGATTTTCCCCACTTTTTCCTTTGAATTTCATCTCTTTAATCACTGGACCATGGATCAGAAATACTTGCAACTTGTTTGTGGAAGGCCGAAGTTCAGTGTTATTGGACCATCTGGTCTCTCTTTTTCCATCAGATGGCTGGTTTTACAAAGATTCATTTTATCAAGCTCTCCTTCACAGACTCACACAATTGCTCACCTATCTTTCTCTTCATACACAGTACTTATTTGTACAACAATACATTGAAAGCACACAACCTCAACAGGCAATATTCTCTTGACTTTCAGTGATACCACATGTAACTCATTCGAGCCAGAGTAGGGATTTTTCTAAAATTGTGTAATAGATCCAAAGATCTGGTGGCTGAAAAGAGCTGTTATGATCATCTAG
The DNA here is from genome assembly GCA_013396675.1 of Eubucco bourcierii. NCBI lineage: Eukaryota > Metazoa > Chordata > Aves > Piciformes > Ramphastidae > Eubucco > Eubucco bourcierii. The sequence continues at coordinate 58,338 of VWZE01026247.1, read as the reverse complement.
CTTGACTTTTCATATAACAAAATCCATAAAGTAGCAAAGACAGAGAAGCAATTCCTGAATATAACCAGTACCTTCTGGTTGAGCTGGAGAGACCGAGAAGCAATTCCTGAATATAACCAGTACCTTCTGGTTGAGCTGGAGAACATTAGCAGAGTTCATCAGTTTGGGCAGTCCACTACAGCCTTGGAGAAGCTGTTCCTGGAGTCAGAGGTAGTTTCTTTTTGTGAAGAAAACATCACAGCCTTGCAAAGCTTTCCTTAAAAAAAGGATTTTTTATTTGCACTGATAAAATCATGGTATACCTGGTACCAAAATCTCCTCCCCAATAATAACTTTGAATATGTGGGTGGTCCCCAGTGGAGAAGGCATGTATATCTGGGCCATGCCTTTTAGTAGCAGTGAGCTGTTGGAATTACAGAATCACAGAATATTAGAGATTGGAAGGGACCTCCAAAGATCATTGACCCCAGCCAAGGCAGGGCCACCCAGGGCAGTTTGCAAAGGAATACATCCAGGTAGGTTTTGAAAGTCTCCAGAGAAGAAGACTCCACAACCTCTCTGGGAAGCCTGATCCAGTGTTCCATCACTCTCACTATAAAGAAGTTTCTCCTTGTGTTGAGGTGAAACCTTCTGTGTTCCAGTTTATAGCCATTATTCTTTGTCTTAATGGAGAGTCAACACTGGCCTGACGATGAGGGTGAGATTTATGTAGTCAAAGCCATGGTTTAAATCCTGCTCAAGTTTCCCTGTGGATCAGCCTTTCATACCAACTCAGAAATATCTGTTCCAAGCCCCGCTTTGGGGTTTGAATTGGGATGAATCTTTATCTTTGGACACTTGGGCAAACTGGTGGAGCAGCAGCATGAGGCATCTTGAGGGAGATTTTCATGGTCCACAGGAAGAATTAGCAGAGAGATGGACTGAGCTGATGAACCAGGGCCTGAGAAGTTCATCTTACAAGGGTCAACTGTGGCGTCTGCATCCCAGAAGTGAACAAAATCCCCACTTCTCGTGCACCATGACAAAAAAAACTAGTCTAGGGAACTCTTAAAACTATATTTCAAAGGCCACCCATCAGGAGACATTCTGTAGAACCAAGTACAGCTGCTTCAGGTGTATAATAGTATTCCTCAGCAAAGGTGAAGTTATTTTCAGTCTCTGAACCCTGACACATCACCCAGAGATGAACCAGCATCCATCCTGACTACCACCAAGGACCTGCTTAGGGAGGCATGAGGAGCAGGGAGCTCAGCCTCTGTGGCTCCTGTTTAGCCATGCCTCCCTCAGGGTCCATGAGCTCTCAGCAGACATGATTGAGTGCTAATTTACCTGAGCTGGATGTGGAGGAGTTTGAAGAACTCTTTCTACCCTGAGGCAGGAGATGGGAAGTCTTAGACAAGCATGAGTGGTCTACAGATATTTTTATTCTGGTAATTCAGTCTCTCCTCCTTTGAGTCCACCTGTATCTACACAGCAAAGTCATTCCAAAGAGATGGAAGAGGAATGAGTTGTAGGAATTACACTGAACTGATCCCATTTATTTCACTAATTCCTAACCCAAATTAAAGGTCAAGCTGCAAGTAAGCAGAAAAGTGCGTTTCTATACTGACACCCTGGTGTCTGACCCCTGAGTGGGGTTAGAAGTGGCTCCTTACTCTACAGTATCACAGTATCACAAGGGTTGGAAGAGACCTCAGAGATCATCAAGTCCAACCCATCACCACAGCCCTCAAGATTAGACCATGGCACCAAGTGTCACGTCCAAACGTGCCTTGAACGCCTCCAGGGACGGTGACTCCACCACCTCCCTGGGCAACCCATTCCAGTGACAAATTACTCTCTCAGTGAAGAACTTCCTCCTCACCTCCAGCCTAAACTTGCCCTGGCGTAGCCTGAGACTGTGTCCTCTTGTTCTGTCACTGGTTGCCTGAGAGAAGAAGGTAACCTCCTCCTGGCCACAACCACCCTTCAGGTAGTTGTAGACAGCAATAAGGTCCCCCCTGAGCCTCCTCTTCTCCAGGCTAAACAGTCCCAGTTCCCTCAGCCTCTCCTCATAGGGCTTGTGCTCGAGGCCTCTCACACTCTACCTCTTGGATGGCAGGGAGGAAGGACAGACTGAAAGGAAACAAGTTGGAGCATCTCACTCAGACTTCTGCTCTGAATCCCCTCCAGAGGAGTCTGCCTGTCCCCTGACCGCAGATGAAAACAGCCTCCTCACATGTCTCTACACTGAGACATCTGAAGTGAACTGCTGTGCTATTTTGGGAATGTCCAGACTCTACCTATTTGTTGTTGATGTGATTTTCAGCCAGGCAAGATTCTGGCCAGTCTTGTAGAAAGTTAGTTTCTATCACTCCTAATCCCTGACAGTAATGTGTGCTTCATCAGCTCAAGACCTACTCGTTTCCCTTCATTAACATATTACACCTTGATCCAGCAAAGTACTTGGGCAAATGATTAAATGTCAATCAGATCGGTCATAGCTTAAACTTAAGCACGTGTGCTAGTGCTCTGATGACTCCAGCCACATGGACACTGTCTCCCCTATACCCTCAACTCAAAATATCCCTCAGCTAGCCTCAAATATCAGCTAAAATGCTTTTTGCCTCCATGGGTGGAGCACACAGTCTCAACATGAAACCTCATTTTCCATCAAGCTACCATGAAAGAGATATCTGTGA
>VWZE01026247.1:0-39653 GCA_013396675.1 Eubucco bourcierii | reverse complement strand
CTTTCAGCAGGATCTGCTCCATGATCTTGCCAGGCACAGAGGTGAGGCTGACTGGTCTGTAGTTCTTGGGGTCATCCTTTTTTCCCTTCTTGAAGATGGGTGTTATGTTTGCCCTTCTCCAGTCAGCAGGAACTTCACCAGTCTGCCATGACCTTTCAAATATGGTGGACAGTGGTTTGGTAACTTCGTCTGCCAGTTCCCTCAGGACCTGTGGGTGGATCTCGTCAGACCCCATTGACATGTGCATGTTCAGATTTCTTAGGAACTCATGAACATTATCTTCTACTATAGTGGGCAGATCTGCCTGCTCCCAGTCCTTGCTTTTACCCTCTGGAACTTGGACATTGTGGTTGGAGCCCTTGCTGTTGAAGACTGAGGCAAAGAAGTCATTGAGCACCTCAGCCTTGTCCATATCCTTTGTCAGTAGCTCTCCATTTTTCTTCTGTAAGGGTCCCACAAGTTGTAGGGAAACACTTTGTATTAACTGGGCATGTGAGCAATCCAATTTATGCTAACTGATAATTGTAAGCTGAAGTTTCACAGTCTACACAAAAAGGTTATCTGAAGGGCAAGGACACAAGATACAGCAGCTGGCAGGTGAACTGAACAACAACGGCCAACGGCAGGAGACTCAAACCAAAACAAGGACTCTCGAGAGGTATCTGAACAGATACTGATGAGCCAACCGCTTGGTGCCCTCACAGCTCGCCTCTTAAGGACGTCAACTGATTGATTAATGCCAATAGCTTGTCCCTTAATGATTTTGGGCCAATTGCATAACAATGAGCTAACCCTCATAGTCTGTGAAGAGGTATAAGGGCATACTTGCATTCAATAAATGGGCAATCTTGGACATATCACACTGATATCAGCTGGTCATCTCATCTCACGTTGTCCACCCCATCCCTAGCAGTCCTGGGCATAGTGCGGTTCCACCACATCTGGTGACTCTGCAACAATAAGTATTTCCAAACCTCACTGTATCTTGCTGAGATGATGTAGGGGTATTTCAGCTCTTCTTCAGTAAATGGAGATAAGGGAGCAACCAGAGGTTCTAAGATGTCTTAGGATCTGCTGGATAATAAGCTAGGAGAAGGCAGAAAGTATAAAAGACACCCCGTAGGCCATACAAAAAACTTGTGGGAATTTTCATTTCTGTCTACCCCATGGAAGCAGGCCAAGAAAGCTCCCTAAAGCAGGCACCTTCTCACCCAGGGTGTAATTGCAACATTGGATGTCACTGTAGCAGCATGTAGTGTAGGCCAAAATACGAAAACTGTCCAAGAAGGCACGATAAGCTCCAGTGGCTATTAAGCTCTGTGGTGAGAACACAGCCTCAAGCTCCAGGAGCACATATGAGAAGTGTCATGATCAGATGGTCTACCAGACAGAATAACCCTATGCTTACTCCACTGCTTATATTTTTTCCTCAGACACACATAGGGTGGCATTCTAGTCTGATCTGGTCTGGCAGTTTTATGTCACACCATTATGTAGTTCACTCCCTAAGCAGAAAGGTTTCCTTCATATGTGTCTTTTAATTTCTGAAGAACAACTTGCCAGCAAGACAAAGTAACAATGAATCATTCAAGTAACAGCAATCTACAAGAGTGATGGATCTAGGATCAAACAAAATATACTTTTTAAATTGCTTGAACAAGCACAGTAGGAACCACATTGAGTGCTGCTCTGTTAGCTCAAGAGCATAACATCTGCAATACTGAATATTTAATAGGAAGCATACTTGCCAGAGTGAATCAGACCAGTGCTCTAGTCTTCATCAGCAGCTATTCCCAAAGGTTTCACAGGAAGGCACAAGACATCCCATAACAGACCACTAGGAAATAATTTATACATAGCAAACCATCTCCTTAACTCATTTTGGTTAATGATGTCCTTCCTACTTTGAAGGCTGATACCTTTTCCACTTTGGGTCTCTTACTGTACATATAAATTCCTAACCCTGCAGAGCGGTTGGCCTCAGTAATACTTCCTGGCAGAAAGTTCCACAGGTTAATTATGTGTTAATTATTTCCCAAGTTCCCTTTAAAATACCTGCATCCAAGTCAAAGAAAATCCTCACCTCCCTTTGGTTTCAGAAGACTCGAGGGCTCACAGACCTTGGCAGTTGGGGGTGGCATTGACAAGGTGGTAAGCAGTCCAGTTATGCATGTAGTTTGCATTAAATGGAGCATACTCCAGCTGCCCCCATTTTTGATAGAGATCTGAGAGCTGCAGACACTTAAGGTTCCTCACAGTGATCTGTCCACAGAAACAGAGATGCATTCCAGGATGTCGTACTCTGAGTGGAGCACTTTTCTACATCAACAAAGAAGCCATTGTGTCTGTGTCTGCCTGTGGTTGGTAGGGAAGAAGGTGAGCAGGAGTGAGCCACAGCACACAGGCTGATACCTTTCAGGAGTATTAAGTAAACTTCCCCTATCTCATCACCAAGGTAAATTGCTAGATGTTTACTGTGTATCTGACATGAATGCACTGAGATGGTGTTCTGATCCGTGATGCTGAGCAGGCTTAGTTTCACATGATGCCTAGTATGATCCAGCTGCCAACTACACCCAGGAGCAGTGGCTCGGCTCTCCCTCTCCCACCCATCACCACCCACTTCTGACACCTTCTTTGTGCTAGCACCACAGGGCTGCATGCAGTCACATCGACTCATTGAGCAACCTGAGTACCAGGTCAGGAACTGGTCCTGGTGACACTCCCATGGTTCGTGTGACAGAAAACACAGGTGAGGAGCACATGGTTGGTGGTTGTAGGTCATGGACTGGTGTCCACTTGTGTTTCCCTACCTTCAACAGCCCTGCTTTTTTCCTTCATGTTGGTATTGGTTCTTGTGAAGCTATACAGGTCAGATGAGGAATCTGATCCAACTAATATGACCATAAACCTGAAAAATACCCGAGGATGCACTGTGGTGGGGATAGTTCTTTAACCTAGCTCAGAGTACAGTCTGCTGGTGCTGGAGGAGAGACAGAAACAACACTGGGAGGACAGGAAAGCGAGGTTAAGTGTCAGTCTATGCAGCTTATAGGGACTGAAAAAAAAAATTATTTTTTTTTCCCACTATTTAGTTCTTACATTTGGGAAGCTTTAAACATGCTTCTGACACAGCCAGCAGCCTTGGGTTTGCACAGCGGTTTGCACACAGATGCCAGCTCATCAGTGCATCTGAGGGCTCCCCAGCACACACTGCATTATGCACAGTCAGGGTAGAACATGAGATCCAGCAAGTGTCCAGATAAAGGGAGCCTAGCAAAAAGAATGAATCAAAACCATTGAACAAAAAAGTGACAAACAAAAACCCCAGCAAATCCACAAACAGCACAAGGGGCTTCAGGAACATGAAATCAGAAGAGGGCAGGGTGGGAGAGAAGCACGTTTGTCTTTTAGGGTTAAATTTTATCACAAAAAAAATTGTGTTCTCTGGGTCACTCCTTCTGTGGGCAGTAGCTGCTAAGACATGGTGGGAGGTGGCACTTGATGGACTGGAGCCTCTCACCCAGATCTGAGAGAGTAAATAGACAGACACAATGTCCCTGCTAGACAGGATGGACTTTTTTTGCAGACCAGAACACCAAAGCTGTTAGCCATGCTTAATGTCACCAGTGTTTCAGTCTTATCTTAATGGATAGGAGGGCTCTATTTTTAGAATTAGTCAAGAATCTAAGACCAGCTCAAACAAGTTTCCTTCAATGTTCAGATCACATTGCTCTGACCCTGACATAAAAGAATAAACTCAGAGACCACAATTTCAAAACAGAAATAAACCAGCAGAGGTATTTTAACATATAGTTTTCACAGGTCACGGAGTGCTTAATGGATGTGGCTGAATATGTGCTATCATCAAAACTGCTGGCTCCTGGTCCAGTAGTCATTTCAGTTGATATTTCCAGACAGAATATATTTTTCCTAAGTCTTAGTGCTATATTGAGGAGGGCAGTACAAGGACAAGGGCAGCTGTCCTTGCACCTTCCAGAGCTTTCTTAGGGAAAGAAACAAGGACAAATGTACCCATTCCAGCCACAAAGACAAAGGGATGAGCTTTAAAAGCCTGGCCTTCACCCTTTCTCTCTGTAAATGCTGGGGTTATTTTAGCAAGCTGGATAGTATGGCACCTAAACACTCGGGGGAGAGCAGTCACTAAGAATATTACTAGCACTTCTGCTACACCTTGCCATTAGTAGTGACTGCGTTGTTTTCTTTAGAAGCTTCTGAATGGCATAAAAGTGGATATAAAAAAGAAGAAATGCTTAGAAATTGTACAATATTCAAGCAGACTGTAATAACGTTAAATACTACTTTAAAGCCCCTAAACTACATTAAAAACAACAAAAAATGGACTGATTTACAACGTGCTTCACAGCTGAAGGGTGGAGTCCAGTAGGAGTATTTGTCTTTGGATATGCTAGTAAAATAACAAACCCATACTAATCCAGTCGTGAACCTAACTCCCAACATTTTGAGTCTATCTGTCTGTTAACAGTATAGTAAAGCAGTCAAAACAGACTTTGTTTTAAAAAGGAACAAAAAGATGAAGGTACCACTAAGACAGAAGTCAGTTACTCATCCTAATATTTTTTTTTGCAGCTGCGCTTCGCTTCAGAAGAAGTGGAGATAGTTGTTTTCCTTGCATTGTCAGATGGCTTGACACTCAAGACATATGAGCAAATCATATACACACTCATACATACACAGGGTGTGTATTGTATCTAGATAGGCAGACATACACTAAAGATTGAATTAGCACATGTTTTTTCTTTGGCTTTTTGTTTTTGTTTTTGTCTTTTTTTAACTCAGGGAAGAAGCATAAGGTATGGATACACATTCCAACACACAAGAGAAATCATGTTTTGGTCCCAGTTCACGGACACGCTGTAACAACAGTGTCGCCTACCATGTACCCTCTTCGGCCCAGTTTGCCACAATGTCGTTAGCAAAATGTATTAAACAGGAAAACTACTGCCTTCAAAGTCATTGAACTGACTAAGTATGTTTTAATTGAAATATTACATGGTAGGGCACAGTCATCATCAGTCAGCAAGAGCAGGGAGAGTTTCCTGATACCAGCAGCTCTCGTGTGTGCTGTCTGTAGGGAGATATGAACTGGTAGACCAATGCGTTGTGATCAATAGAACGGTTCAGAGGCTTCTCACAGTAAAACTCAGGTGATCAGATCATGGTGTTAACAGGCTTGCTCAAAATTGCTAACAGCATGGTGATTATTCACACCACACAGACTATCAGGAGGACTAGGCTGAGATGCCTCTTATGGAAACCATCATAGAGCAAACTGTTAGGCTGTACCTCTTTCCTGTGGAAATGAACAGAGCTTGACTGAGTCTGCAGAGGTTCCTCTTTTTATAAGAGCAAAGAATGTGGTTGCCCTGCTTTGGACACTCCAACCTTGCCAAAACTGTCACCTTTGAGGGTGAAGTGATCAAGGTTTGCACTTTGCATCAAGAAGGGTTCTTTCTGCAAGTCCTTGAACACAGGTAAAGTAAAATAATTTAAATGTTCCAACTCATACTAGAAAGAAAATTAAATAATTTTTTAAAATCCTGTATTTAGAGCAAGAGAAAGGATTGTACTTGTTTCTTAATTCCAAAATCTTTCTCAGTGAGTTTAACTTTTGCTTACTTGACACATAGCTATAGACAGTGTGGCAGGGACCCAGGCACTCCTCAACACCAATACCAGGTAGCCCACATGAGACATGGCATAGCAGGAAAACACCTTTCAGTAGTACACAGGGATCTTATAGACCCACATTTCTTAATGCCGCTGCTATGACTAGTAATTTGTGAATAAATAATAGCATCCAGTCGCCATTCTTTTACTTTGCTTCATAGTACAGAGAAAGAGTTCTCCAACTCAGCACCATTCTCCAGTTTGCTTTCTGCTAATACATTTACGTTAGATTCTGGATGACACTGGCACACCAGCTAGATAGCTCAGTCAGCTGCAAAATGATAGATCACATTTTAATGAGGAAAGTTTATAACTCTGTGGTAACTCATTGGTGACTTGGGCTCCTGGGTGCTTTCCTCACGTACAGGAAAAATCATGCAGGTGAACTGAAGCCAATGGAACTCTCACTATAAAATGATCAGGATTTCAATCAGCACAATCTATATTCCTGTCTTGGTGAATTACCTAATGAACAATTTAACAATTTATTGCTTTTGGGAAAGTTATTTATTTCCCTCTGTTTTTGTTTTCACCTTTGGCAGGGACGACACTCAGAGCTTTATAGACCATAATTAGCAAGTTCCAAAGGTGCTTTGAAAACTTGAGATAAGAGCACTCTACAGGTGCATGGTGTATTTATTCCTAACACTTCAGGCCAGTGGTTCCTGACATAGTAGCTTCAAAGTCATAGCTTACAGAGATGCGTTGCACTTTCAGTGGAAGGACAAATGGCACAAATAAGTGCTCACAAGAAGTAGTGACATCAACCCAGAAGTGGTATTGGAAGTGAGGTCACAAATGTGGTAGCAAAACCAGATGACAGGTCTCTCAGTTTTGCTAGCTTCAGAATGGCTTAAAAGAGCACACTTTGTACTGACAAATATGTTTCCACTCAAGGCTAAAACACAAAGTCTTACCTGCTTTGCTGTTGAGCTCTCCCTCAAGAGCAACAACAGAAAGTTCTGCCTGTGTCGGTGATATACTCAATTAGATTTTACTTCAATACATGTTAAGAGATTCGAACAAGATTTTAAACAAATGTTTACCTCGAAAAAAATAGCCTCAACAGACTCAAACTGATATTTGCCATGAGAATACATAATAAAATAAAATAATAACAACAAAACCCCTCTGAGACATACTGCGAGCATCAGATTGGCAACAAGCTTTACTGCACGGAAAACTTCCTGGCAGGTGGTTGTAATCCTTCTGGAAAGGACATGGGCCGGATCAGCAGTGCCTTGGGATGTTAGGTGCCCCTCTCTTATTGGATTTGCACTGATAATCTGAGCACAAAACTGTTGTTCCTTGGATTGCTTCACTAAAAAGCTGAAATTCTGATTCATGATGCCATGCCTAATCCAAGCACTTCCAGTCCATTTATTTTCTGGGTTTCTCAATGGTAAATGGCCGTTGTCTTCTGCCGTTACAAAGTTTACTGGTTCTTCCTGGGCATCAGACTCTGCCTTCATCCTAAAAAGCATATTTGATTTTTCAGAACACTCTCTTCTCTCTGGTAAAAGTTTTTCACAGGACAGTGAAAAAAACAAATTAAAAAAAATTAAACAAAAAAATTGCCCTCCAAGGGTTTCAATTTGTCAAATATAATTTACGTCCATGTAAGATTCATTCCTTAAAATAAATACTGAAACCTCAGAGAAAACTTGTGCAGGGTTTGGAAATGAGAAAAGTGCTGGACGCAGTGAATGGCTACAGTCTGAGCCCCACTGGTATCCTGAGCGAGCAAAGCAGCAGACCAGGGTTTTTACTGGCCTCTGTTGTGTCTGTTGAACTGTTGCTCCGTCTTTAGTGAAATCTCGAGCAACAGAAATCTTCTATTAAAACCACCTGTTCGACTTTGTCAGCCGAGCTCCGCGCTGTCAAGTAACTTAGCTTCTTAAGCCAATACAAGTCATTAAGAAGAAGGTGAATTAGAGATTTAGACGTTGCCGATAGTAACTATCTCTGATCAATTGATATCTTCCTCTGATAAAGCAGTGCTCCGCAGCCGACCCCCTCCCCTGCCTCATCCATGCAGACCCCAACCACTGGATCTAATTACGGGTGAGGAACACCAGGCCCTCGTCAGCGCTGAAAGGCCATCAGTAGGCCTATCCATTAATAACTCTCCTGTGCGCTGTACATTGTAATTGTCAGACTGCAATTTACAGTAATCCTCCAATGCAAAAACTTAAATAGCTGCAGCTGATTTGAAATTCATACAACCAGTTGAAAGAGAGAAAAACAAGATGCACGGGTTAAAAGGCCAAATTGTGCAAGTGTGTGCGCTGAGTGACAGACATTTTAGTACTAGCCTGGGACCATATTTTAAAAGGTCACTGAAAACTTTTGGCTTGGGCCCTCTGACAAACAATGAACTTTCCATATATTTATTTGCCATCTCTTTGTTTTTACAGCAAGCAGAATAAATGAGTTAAATGACGTTGTGCGGGTCTGCACATTGTCAGCACAGGTTATAAGTCATTATTAAACTCCATCAAATCAGACCAAACCTGGTCTAGGCAATGAGACTAAAAGTTATTTGCATTCCTTCTGTCATAAAAAATCATATCCCCTTACCCAAGACTTTCGTTTCTTTATTAAATGCAGCCACAAGAGTATTTCAGGTCTGGCAACGTGAGCTCAGGAAAACCTACTCTGTATAACTCAGTGCAACAGCTTAGAACCGATTCCACTAAAATGTCCCAGTTGAGTGTATCTGGGCACTCAATCAAGACACACATATTACTTTTAAATAAGATTAGCCTTTATATTTTGCTGCTTAAGTTAAAACTTTTCATGTCATTCTCTCATTTTATGTAAACTCCAACATAATTCTGTTTTAGAGAATACTTCAAACAAATTAAAACCCTCAGCTTGAACGTGTCTAGCAAAACTTGCCTAATGGCATAGCAAGCTGTTTGGTGACACTAAAACACTTTTAAATAAGATGAATTTTCCCTGCATTGCCCTGGCTTTGTAATTACTGCTGCTGAACAGCACACGCCTTTGGTTACAATGGCAAAAGCAGCGGCTTGTGCTCTGAAACTTATTTGACAAATAACTTACAAGTGACCTGCAACATCTGTTTAAAAAATTGTCCTTGGGTATCTGCCTCAAGTCAAGTTCAGCATTAATTATGAAATGCAAACGTATCATCTGGGACCATGGGCAGCTTTTACACATACACAAGGCACAGCACAGGGAGGGGAGTGGGCTGCAGACGTCTTTCTTAAGCCAGACAAGGGGAAAGAAAATGTTTAAATAAACCTTTATACGAACTACCAGCTTGAAGTGTCACATTAGTGAGATCTAGCTATGCTAAATGATGGGCCTGATCCCAGTGGTGCTGAGCTCCTAGTGCTCAGAGAAGCACAAGACATGGTCAGAAGGGACTTAGAGAGTTGGATAGTGATACCCAGCACCTTGAACCATCCTGGATGTCAGCTGAAGTGGGTGAAGAACATCACCTTCAAAACCTAGCTCAGACTTGCTTGTCTATAAGGGGCTATCAATAGCTATTGAGGTGAACAAGTCACAGCCAATCTCCCAGTAAATTCCTTGGAGCTACGAACACCTGTGTGAAAAGCAAAGGGTTCTACACTCCAAAGAACTCTGGATACAGGCTTTATTAAAACTAATGACAATCCAGTTTATACTCACAAAATCTTATAGGGTTGGAGAAGATGAGTTCTTCAGCCACTAAGTTTTAAAACCTCTATACAGCCTTACCTCCAGATAGTTTACTGCTGTGCTGTTTGGTGTTATGTCAGCTCATGTTGAAATTCATCTCGTAGTACAAAAGCAGATGGAGGAGTGAAATGGAGCACTTCTCTCTTCAGAAAAGGGAAAAGATTTTTCAAGGTCGTATAAGTTTTTTGTTTTGTTTTGTTTTAATGTGGAAATCAGTAAAAAATAAAAGTAAGAAATTCTGACCCTATGTAATCTTGAATTACAGTATTTTGGATTTGATTTTAAAACTATCCAGCAAGGTTTGATTCAAATAACATGTGCAGTACAGATATCCCCTCACATCAATAAACATCAATAGTGTAATTACTGAATATAAGCTTTTAGAGAACTATTCCATTATTGCAGCCAAAACAAACTGCTTCTAACCTATATGGAAGCACATGTGAAATACACTTCTACAATACTGAAACTACTGATTTCTGTAGTTTTTAATGATATTTGCTTGTAAGAGATCAAAGACAGATCTAAAAGTTTACTTCTGCAGATCTTTTTCCTCTGTGCTGCTTTTCTGATTTACCTTCTTATACATGAACTTAATCAGCAACCAAGCTCAGCCATCAGGTGATAATATTTCTGCAGCTAATTGTGGCATATTGGAGTCTAGTAAGGGACATTATTAAACTGTCCTATAATTCACATTCTGTGTGAAAAAAATGAGACTTGAAAAACACCTGCCCAAACAATTCATAAACACACTGCACAGCAAATACCTATGGTAATTCTCTGGATTTACAACCGTCACATTATATTAAATGTACAGTATCAAAATTTATCACCCATTACACAGATTCCTGTTTTAATAATATCTTGTACTTGTACAATAGCACCTTCTCTCCCAAAGGACTTTAAAATCATACATAGAGGAATTGCTTCATTCACTGTGGAAATACAGCTGCCTCTGGAGTGGAGCAGGGGTTAAGGGAGAAGAGTACTTCTGCACCGCAGTTATGAACATTGACAGTTGAGAGAGGGAGTTTGGGAAAGGGAGCAGAGAATATTGTACCCAAGTCTCAGGAGCATAATACAAAAGGCGTAAGACCAGTTGCAGGTGAGGGAGATGCATAGGCAGCCATGGCAGGACATGCACTGCTTCGGGGTATCCTTGTGGTAGCCATCACTGGTAAGCAGTCTTGACTGTGAGGCCAGGTTGCAGCCTTGGGCTCCAACTTAAGGCAGTAAGTCAGGGAATGGGACAAGTGCCTCTGTGGTGCAGGACCCAGCTGAGCTGCCAAGGGAGTCAAGCCAAAGGCTTCATCTCCAGTATCATAATGCATTGCTCAGATTCCCCAAAGACAATCCAGATGTGCTTCCAAAGAAACACAAGACAAGGGGAGCCCACTGACCAGAGAATTCTGTGTTTGGCAGCTGGAGTGAAATTGTTCAAAAATAGCACAGCATTAGAGAATTACCAGGCAGGTGCATGGATTTATAGCTGGGCCATTGATGCAGTTAGAACTTGACTGTCAAGGACTGTTTTACCTACACCACTGAAAAAATTTGTGTTCCTCAGTTGACTGCAATTGCAGCTTCATCTGGTTCTTCTTACACCGTAACTGCCAAAGTAGTGCCCTGTGGCTTTGTGTCAGCCACGCATCCAGTCTGGTCTCACTCAGGATCCTCTCAGAACTTCCTTGATCACAGTAATAAATCAATTCCCAAACATCAGGTTGCATAAAAATCGTTTGAAAGCTTGAAAATGTCCCCTGAAAATCCCCACTGATGGGCTTACACCTGTCTGTTACACTTTAACCAGATGATTGAAACCCTTAGCTGCAACTGTTTCTCTCTAGTTTCAGGTGTGCTATCTTGGTGAATACTCAGGGCACAGATGCTTTTTCAAAAAAGATGGACAGTGCCAGTGTGGGGCACAAGGAAACATAGCTCTCAATAGGAGGAATCGCAAGCTAAAAAACAATAGATTTTTGAGCTGAGCAATGCCAGAAGGCCAAACTAGTCTTACCTATGCCAGCAAAATCAGTTTCCCATCTATCAAACACTACTCTACCACGTCTTTTCTCTGTAGCAAGGCTGGCATAGAATCTGTACCTTTACTACTGCCACAGGGGATAGCATCAAAAGCCTGGTTTTGATGCAAGGCAGAGTTTTCACTGTTGCAGTAAAGATGTGGTGTCCTCAAAGCGGTGCCATGCGGAGTTACAAGCTCTAAACTGTTACAGGAAAGGGAAACATTCAGGGCAAGGTGGGCTCTGCACCACAGGACTTTATTGGAAGTGGCAAAAACTGGTGATTTCTGCAGTACGTGGTGGGTAAACTCAACCTTTGCTTCTTGTAAGACTCTACATCAGTTACTTTCTTCTCAGTCCTTCCTATGTGTCTCACTGTCACCTTAAAACCCAAGCTGTTGTTAGCAAACTCCATCTCTGCCCACTTCCACTACTGCCCAGCCTCCTCCATGACACTAACTCCTTTCTGGGGAGCTGACTTTAGGAGGCGAGCCTGGGACAGTTTTCTTTCCTGTCTGTATTTGAGATGTTTCTGAATCTTGGCATTTCTTCTGAATTACTTCCATATCACGTGTGTTGATACATCTCAGGCATTTATAAAGCTCCTCCATCACTCCTCATTGCAGTTTCTGGGACCTATTGACACACATCAACACACAATACTCCATATAAAAAGCAGCTGCTATACATCCAACGTAGATTATGGATTCATGTTTAGTTTAGTTCCTGTAGCCCATTTGCCACAGGTTCTGTTGCAATTGGCTGTTGCATTAAGTAATCCTTCACCTTTGCTAAAATGCCAATGCACCAACATTCCTTTCTAAGAAATTTTCCACAGACGCTGTTGTGTGGTTATTTTATGCTAATTTGGTTGATTTCAACCAAACATTAAGTAAAATAAGGAGCATTCTGCAATGCACATGCACAAGGATGGGTACAAGCACCCATTCAGCTCCACAAAGTGAGAAAGACCTGAATTGCCCTGCTCTTCTTACTTGCTGTACCTGCCAGAGACAGTGGTACTCTTTGGGAATTTGGCCCTCCATGTCAGGCATTGTTTAGTGCTCTGTGCAGGAAACTTTCTAGCTTAAGGATTCCACAGAAAGGGCAATGTTTTCAAGAACACCGAAGGTATTCAGACTGGGAAAAAATGGTTACTACATCTTGCCCAGTTCCCTTCCCACCTCCCCCCTGAGCAACTTCAACACTGTTGCAAAGGCAGAGTCCTGAGAGTTTTTGCCATTATTTTAAGGAAACTTTTTGCTGGCATGGCCATGCACAGCAGCCAGTAGGCGAGACAGGGAGTATGGTTGCCTGTGCCATGTTTGTTTGTATAATGAGATCTCTTTTGCCTGAAGTGCATGTACTACGTCAAGCTAGGAGAAAAGCGATGAGTGTTGCTGGCAGCAACATAATTCCCTGCTATTCCAGCTAGAATCATCCTGAAAGCAGTAATTTGTTAACTCAAAAATGGTGCTGCAAAATACAACTAGTTGCTATAGACGTGTGAGAACAGGGCAGATCTCAGTTGTCAAGATACTGAGGCTTGACTGAATGCAGGAATGTTTTGTTCTGACACTGGGATCTTGTCTATATTCAGGTGATTGAAGTGTGAACATAGAAAAGCAAAAAATGGATGAGGTATACAGCTGTGGTGTAAGAACATGGAAGATGTGTTTAATAGGATATGTGTTCACTGATACTTGTGCTAATGCTGGTAGTTGTGAATTAGGTGACTTGTACAATCATTGCGCCACTCCTCTATGTCATTTAGATTCTCACTGTGACGGTTTGGGAGTTCCCTGCCCCCCCCACTTTGTAAAATGACCCAGACTAATAAAACTCAGCCGGCTGGAAGTTAAGTGATGAAGCTCTATTTACAGTTTTGCACAATGTACAGTAGATACATACACAATGTACAGGAATAGTTACAGAAATATACAAGTAAAAGGTAATACAACAACACAACTCCCCTCCCAGAAATCAGAGACCCCAGGAGGGGCTCCCAACCACCCTTCCACCTTCTCCCCACCCTTGTACCTTACCTCAAGGTTTGCCTTACGCGCAAGGTAACTTAGGAGGATCAGTCAGGGGGGTTAGAAGAAAAGTGGTTAGCGAAAATTAATCAGCAAGAGTCAGAGCCCAGAAACTGCTAGATCGCCCCAGCAGCTCCTGCTCCAGCAAGCAACAGAGAGAGACTGACTTATCTAATGTTTTGGTTATTGTTCCCAAACAATTTCTTAGCAAGCGTATGAGTGAAGTAGACATCATGATGTTTTCCTTTCACAGCCTATAGTGTAATTTTCTCTATTAAAATATTCTAATTAGCCTCAAACCAGCACACTCATATCAAAGTTCAAAGCCTTGCCCTAAAATTGATGAAGTACTACTCAACTAACTCACAGAAAACTGCTTCCTTAAAGGAATATAGAGAGACTGGTGACCCCACAGCTCCTCTCAAGCTCAGTGCCTCAGAATTGGGAAAGCAAAGCCCACAAACATGACATCATTTTATTACAAATGCTGGAACAGCTGCAATAGTTCATATTTGCTTCAGGCTGAGTGGCAGCAAAGGGGTTCATCCTCACTGAGAGATGAGTTTGACCTTGTAACTAGATCCTCCCTCACTGTGCTTCAGCTAGATGAAATCTCTTCTTTGCCCCATCATTTTCCCTGAATGAGCATTTGTAGCCTCAAGCTACAGCATGGGATACATCTCATTAGTTAAATACCAGGACTGAAAATTAAATGATGCGCTGGTTCTGGTGCGGGTCCAGAAAGCTGAAACAGGTGAGAGTTAGCTTAGATGCAACTGTCTAGAGTGCACATCTGAAGTTAGTTGAAATGTTAACAAAAGCTGTGAGGAAGATTACCTTCATTCTTCACTTCCAAATCTTGCCCATCTAGAAAAAAAATGGATCAAGCTGTTGGATATTCATGAGAGGTGGGCTACCTCAAAAGTAAATAGTTGCCAAGTATGCCACCCTTTTTATGTAACAACTTCAAAAACAGAAGCAAAATAAAAGAGGCTGCTGTTGCACATCAATGCATTTCTCAGCTTTTATTTAATGTCTGGAACTAACAAATATCTGAAGGACTTTCGTGACAAGTTCAAATGCAAAAAATTGCAGAGTCTAAGTGGATGTCTTCCCAAGGATTTCTGTGAAAGCTAACCAGGAGCCTGACTACAGGAAAATTAATGAGGTTTCAATTAGAATCATATAAAAAAATGTTAAGCACCACCCCCCAAAACCAAAATCCAAAAAACTCACCAAACAAAAACCCAGGTAAGTGAAGGTGGTTAAGTTGTAAATTACACCATTTTCATAACATATGTTATTTTACTCACCAAAATTATTGTTTAAGTTCTACTATAAGAAGTAATGACAGCTGTGAGAAAAATAAAACATGTCAGTACTGCCTGTGTCCACCGCTCCTCTAAAGAACAGATCCTGCACCTGAACTGTTAAGGGAAGCCAAGCCCAGCACCAAAACCTGCTCCTGTTTCTGAACTTGAAGGTATGATTGGCTTTGTTACTACCTCTTTTCAGGTCAAGCACATTCAGAAACTTATTCCCCATACTTTTCCCTCCAACTCCTATCTTTGTATTGTTTTACTTAAGCAAAGCATCCAACCAAATAAATCTTTAAGCAACTACGGAACACATTTATTCTTGTAACAGAGATGGGAAACCAGTACCTGTAAATCCTTCTTCAGACAGGAGCATTTGAAATTCCTAGTGACCGAGGTTGACAAATGGCAACCACCCTGAAAATTCAACTTCGTGTTATAGCTTCAGTAAAGCTAATTATTCCTCTTGAAATAATTAAAAAGTCAAGCCTGATATTCCTCTCAAATTTTTTTTCCATTTATTTAATTAATTATTTGCAGGTCTATTTTTCTGTAGAAAATTTGCATAGTTTTCTGATTTGACCCATTTGCTAGAACTTGGGAGGTGGGGGTTGTGCTGTGACCTGACAAAGCTTACTAGGCTACATACTGGAGTTTATCTACCAGTGCTATCAGTGCCAGGGTGGAACCTAGAGAGGGGAAAATAAAGTAGTTGGAAAGACATAGAAGATCCACAAAGTTCCTCGGGTTTCTTAGATGAGAATTACTTGTTTAATTACAGGTAAGACAAGGAAGAAACCAATGCCTCTGTAAGGCTTAGGTAACTTGGTCTTTCTCCCAGTCTCAGAAAAAGGTGCCACCACACAGCAGTTCAGCAGGCCTTTCTCTGCGAGCCAAGTCAAAATGTGTAGTGGAAGTTGCTCATTGCAGATGCTAAGAAACTGCTGTTTTGGGAAGTTTTTAAAAAATGAGGACTTCTGACCTTTGGTTTACCTGTCTGTAAAGTGCAGACATGACACCGCTGTGCCAGTCAAACCGCTCTACAAACATGCTTTCAAATATTCAGGATAAGCAAAACAGTAATGGAAAACAAATGGAAAAAATTACTAATCAACATTTTTAATGCTGAAACTGGTAGCAAATATTAATATGCTATTCTTAAAACACGCTGAAAGGTCCAAATGTGTTACTGAACTCTTGTGGTCTGGGGTGCCTCAGCTCCAACAGAAATTCTGCAGGTACAGTGGTCAGCACAGAGATCAATTGTAGCATGTACACCATCATTCCTAACTTGAGTGTCCCTTAAGAGTCTTCACATAGCTACGAAGACACTTCATTCATCAGAGGAAGGAGACAAGCACACTTGCCTTTAAACAAGGTCAGGAAATAATGTTTTCACCAATGTTTATTTTTTCTTTTTACACTGAAAAGTAATTTTTTGGTAAACATTAGATATTAAAAAAAAATAAATAAATATGAGGATCTGCAAACAACAGCCGAAAGACAATACAAGGTGAACAGACCATAACTTTATTGGAGATATACTCAGCTACAATTATTACAAAAAACTATTAAAGGTAATTGTGATCCATAAGGTGCAGATTGCAAACTTCTGCAGCATGATTACAGTATGAATGAATTACATTTTATGTCCCTTAAAGACAGCTGCAGCATGTGATGGTAAATACTTTATTGTCCATCAAATTACATGTTATTCATTCTACTTGATTTTAACCCATCTTTTCTGTCAAACTATTTACAATAAAAAATGCCTGCAATTTCCAATTCATGTTCACAACCTTTTTGTCTCTCCAACTTGCTGCTGCAGTAAATTCTGAGTGCATCTACAAAGCAATCAAAGTTGTCTGTGGTTGCCATTGAAATAAAACAAGGTAAAAATCCCAAGGACTTCATTGGATAAAATTTATTTAAGAAATGCAGTTAAATCTGACAGAATTTAAACTGCTAGTGGAGTATACTACAATGACCTCTAGATATTTGCTAACATAATTCAGATTTGAGTTACAATTGATCGTTAGATTATATTTCATGGTCATCAACTGTAGTGTTTTAAGTTTTAAACCTAATACGAAAATAAAGAAAATAGCTCCTTGCAAATTAGAGCAAATGGAGAAGATCATTGTCAGTAATAAAGTACCACAAAAATCAAAATCATTCTCATTTCACTCATGTAATAAATACAGAGATTTCTATGACATTTTTGTCAGGAACCTGACCCAAACCATACAAACCCAGAATACTGTCAGACAAGTGTAGTATCACAGCAGACAACAGTGATATTTGTCATTTGGGGATTATGTGTGCTGCTGTGACTGTGATATAAGATTTGCACTTTTTATACAGATAAATGCATGTAGCATAGTTATGTCATATGCAGTAACATAAATCCCCCATTTTCCAGTTCATCATTTTATATTTGCTTACAAAGAGGAAGCCCCAAACTCTGCAAACACAGGTATAAGCACAAGATTGAGGGATGTAAAAGAATGCAGTTCTATTGACTAAAATGATACCACATAAATCTGCACTAGCTTAGGATCTAGCACATCACCCCTGGGCAACCCCTATACTCCTCCCCAGCATGGAAATTGGTTCTCACCCAAGTTCTGTATGCTGCAGTCACAACATAATATTGTATACTGAGCCTTAAAAATAGTAGGTTTCTTGTCTTGTATGGACTTCAGCAGCATCAAGCTGAACAAACACTTCAGAAGTCACTACTGGAAACTCAAGATTCAGACTGAGCAGAGATTTACTTGAGGTTGACAAAATTACTAGGAACTGTCCTCTTGCAAAAAAAAATTAAAAAAAAAAAACAACCTACATCATACACATATGTTGGTTTGCTCAGAGAAAATTACTGGAGTGTCAGAGGTCATTCTAATTTTAATTACTTCACATAACAGCAAAATGATATAGTAGAAGAAAAAAAAACCACATTTAAAATACAATCAAGAGTTGTTACACAGCTTTGTTGTATTTTTTCCACGTACAGTAAAAATGCCACAGACATTACAAATGACCTATTTAAGTTGTGCAAGTAAATGACACATTGCAGGCATTATAATTATCTTTTTCAAATTCAGTAAATCAGAACAGCAGCAAGGCCGAACCACATTTTTCCTCTCTGTTACGCATTTTTTCCTTGAAATGAGGTAAAGCATGGTACCAAGTGCAATGCTTATTTGTGCTACATGAACAGAACAGCGCAAAAAAAAAAAAGCCATAAAAATAAAAATGCAGCATAGTTAGGAGGACTGTTTAAAAGTACAGTATAACAGGAATTAGATAAAAAAAAAAAAACAAAAAAACAAAACAGGTTCATGCCAAATAACCCCCACACTGTTTATGATGAGCCTGTGTGGTTGCTTTTGAAGATGGGTTGCAACAGTCCACTTACACTTGTGCTTATAGCATGTCAAGTGACTTCTATCCCAACCTTCAAATAATCAGATTTAGGTCTTAATAGCATACACTGTCCAATATCAAAATCATATCAGCTGTAGGGTAAAACATAGAGATGTACAACATGGAAACTAATACGAATTTTCTGTCTCAAAGGATAAAAATATTTCAATGAGGTCACAATGGAAAAAGTTACGGCATTTAAAACATTTAAAAACGCACCAGCAGCAGAAACTACTTTATAGTCAGCCACTACACATTTCAGTTTCTGAATTCATAGGTTTTATCTAGTAACAAAGTGATCATTAAACTATTCCGAAACACAGAGCAAGTTCAGTTAATTTTCTTTGCATCAAAATACTCTGTAAGCCTTTTCTGCAGTTTCAGTTACCTGAAAACCCTGAGAATCTATAACCTTGTAACAATCAGTAAGAAATTTTAAGTGTTCAAAGATCAGCTTAAATTTTAGTTTTTCCTAATGCAGTTAAAACTATTTAAGACTTTGTAGATGGTCTGATTTTATCTGCTGATTGAAGTCTGGACAGAAGTAGAGAATTGTTAACATTAGTGATCCTGTATGTTCTCTAAGAAACTTCACTCCTACCAGAAAGAAAACTTGAAATCAGGTTTGTTTTTTTTTTTTTTAAACAAAACCAAACCAAAACACCTAATTCAGATTTTTCAAAAGTACATTGTTTTGACTGCATCTTTACACTGTTTCATCTCATTTACATTTGTTTTATACATACCAAGATTTGTAGGTCTTCTACTTTTCTCTTATTTTCATGACTGATGTGCCGACCAAATGCTGGTTAGTATTTTAATTCTTGGTCTGACTAACAATACTGCTTTCAAATACAAGAACGGTCCTATTTGCAAGATGAAAAATGACCGAGATAAAAAAATACATGAACTTTTGAAAAATGTGTTTCAGAAAAGCTTAATGTCTATCCCTTGTCACTAAGGCATTTATTTTATGTTTCTCTTAAGAAAGCCAGAGCTGACAGTTTTTTGTTTTGTTTTAGTGTGCATTTGTGAGGGAGGGGATAAGGTTTAAAAGCAGGAAATACAGTATTTATTTGTAATTTAATACATAAGACGCAGCATCAAGTTCAAACTATTGTGCTGGAAAATGTTAAAACACCTGCTCTGCTTTCTCAAACTTCAAGCATAATTAACAGGGCAAAATTGCAGCAAACCTCTACTGATATTGGTGGGAATACGAGACCCACAGCTTTTTTTTAAAAGGTAAATTAAGAGGTATTATAGTTACAGTGCAAAAAATTAAAATTTCAAGCATAATATATAAACATAGCACCAAAACAGAAAAAAAAAAAAACAAACAATGCATGAAAAAAAAAAAAAAAAAAAAAAAAAAAAAAAAAAAAAAAAAAAAAAAAAAAAAAAAAAAAAGAAAAAAAAAAAAAAAAAAAAAAAAAAAAAAAAGAGAAAAGAAAAGAAAAAAAGAACTGAGGTATTTAAGTGAAGAGTGCCTACAAAAAAAATCTAATTAAAGAAGTATAGGCAAAGCCTGAAAAATAAAAGTATGATTTCCCCCCCTGCCCCCAGTAGACCAAAACACCAATGAGCTAGTTTCTCTAAATTAAGGACCTAAATCACAGATGTATCAAAAGTATGGCAGTTATATCTCAAACATCAACTTTTCATGTTATTAAACAGCACAGCTTTGGTAGGTGAAATATGCATGCAACTCTGAAAAGTACAGTAAGAAATTTACGTGGAAATATCTCTAAGTGTAAAGGTGCTCTGTTTGTTAAATACGTAACCAATTGACTATAAAATCTGCAGCATATTTTAGGTGTGATATGTCTAAGGTTATTTTGTTAGAGTGACAGTTTGCACTGTGCAATTACTTCCAGTATCAGAACTACTGAGCTTGCAGGCTTGTGAAAAATTGGAATTTTAGCCAAAGACTGTATTTTGTTTATGCTATTAAAAAACCTGTAGATTAACCACCTCCTCAGAATTGTTAAAAATAACCTAATTACATACATATGAATACAATTTCTATTATAATCCTGTAATAAGTCACAGCTATAGTAGTGAGTTGTACTGTAAATATAGAGCTGTATCATTGCAAAATGTGTAACAAAATGAAGGGAATGTAAAACAGCTTGTTCCAAAAAAGATCAGAAATTAAAGATTATTAATGAGGGTTTATTTGTTTTTAAGGCAAGAACCTTTTTTTTATGCGAGACTGTGTGGCATAAGAAAACTGAAGTTTCATTCTACCAGTATGCCAGCCATTTCAGTTAAAATCTGTCCCTAACAAATAAGTGCAATAATGATTGGGAATGCCATCTTAATGTCACAAGATGACATGGAGAGAAAGAAGGAGGAGGAAAACAAACAAAAAAACCAAACAAACAAACAAAAAAAAAAAAAAAAAAAAGAAAGAAGAATACTGGCACACTTATTCTTTCTTATACCAAATCATCCAGTACAGTTTATCAACTGCTTTATGACTGGCACTAGTGCACAGATTGAAGAATTTCAAGATTACTATATATAAATCTAGCAACTGCATTAGGCATAAGCTTCCCTGGCCTTCTAACACTAAGCAAAGCTGTACTGACAATAAAAGTAAACCAAAAAGACCTGACAACAATTATTCTGAACACTTGCTAAATGTCATCATTAAAGCACTCTTGTGATTAAACAAAGCAGAAGTGAGGAAAGAAGACAAGATTGTGTTTGCGCAAAAAACTATAACTACAATTAGTTCCAAAATTTTATACATGTTAAATGTTTTCTTATCTATTCTGCTATCAAACAAACTTTGAATTCTGTCTTCCAATTTGTTCCTCTCAACATCAACATTTAAAAAAACTTGCTTTATTTGTATGTGTTTTTTTTCCTCCATTTCATTTATTTTTAAGAGGAGTCTCAGCTGTTTGGGACCTGAGGTTGGTTTGCTTTGAGGCTTCGTAGTGCTCTTCTCGCAGCTGCAGATTTGGCAATCCTGTAGCTTCTGCCAACACCTTTAAACTTTCCCTTTCCTACAACTTCCACTGTTACTCTGACCTTTCCATCGTAAGTTCTTTCTGCAGGACTGCAAAAGTATACACAAGAATTACTTACTGGCTAGGCAAGTTAATGTGAAATAAGAAACAGAAGTTAAAGCAGTATACAGTTAGGACAGCAGTCACTACTGTTCTCAGTAAATTATGCAAGAAAAACAATGTCTAAAAACAGTGAACATAATGACCATGCTAGCTGTTCAGTGCAAAAGAAATTACAAGTAATTCCTGACACCTACAACTCCTCAGTTGTTTATGAAGCACAGCTTAAAAACATTTTATGGCAGTGTGTGTCAAAGTGCGTTCTTACCTAAATTTGGCTGTTTCTGGCTCCATTTCCAGCAACTCTCGCACTGGGGAACGGGGCACATTAGCGGAAAATTTTTCTATTTGAAGAAAAAACAAAACAGAAAACCAAAAGCAATTAGCTGTATTCTCTTCACAGCACATGACACACAATTCTTTTTCTGAATGCTGACATTACCTATTAATGGTCTCATCATTGGATAGTACACTTGCCAAACCATTTCCAAAGACATTCCACTATCCATGTAAATGGCACCAGCAAGGGATTCAAATATATCCCCCATGGCCTTTGGTACTTCGATGTCTTCCTCTTTTTCTTCATCTTCTTCAGATCTTCTGAGCTGTTTGAAATTAAAAAAAGCCAGGAGGGGGATGGAGGGGGCAGGCAGGAGAAAGAAGGGGAGAAGAAGAGAGAAATTATCCCTTTTTTTGAAATAAAACAAAGATCTTCAGAAATGTAAGCTCTCTTACATCCTATCCTGAGTTGCTTTCCTTAAGTTTCCATTGACATTTTCTACAGTCAAATTGTTCTTTTATTCCCCAGTGAATCCAAGTTGCTGGATATATCAGTTTTCAAATGTGGGGAAAAATCTCAAACACCATTTTGTACCAAGACCTTACATGCTTTGTGAATTCTCTTGAACATTTCTGTAGAATTGCACCATGAGTCTGTTTTTCCCAATAAGAAACAGACTCAGTTCCATTAGTTAATACTAAAAAGCAACTCATAACAAAGGAAAAGTTCATACATTAAACACCTTCTAAAGGAAGACTTAGAAGTCTGTAATTTCAATCTCTGTATAGAAGTCCTTTCCTTACCTCATTTACCCCACAAGACAAGCACAAAACAAGCATTAAAGTATAAGCATAAAAAGTACATAGTACAAGCATAAAGTACAAGCATTAAAAAGTAAAAACAAGCCATTAATAACTGATAGTTCACTGTGACATTATTGGCTAACAGGCAAATTTAGGTATTTTTAAATGTAAGATGATAGTCTAGATTCTCCTCATTAAATCTAAACATTGTACTAACCTAATGCTATTAAAAATAGTTCAAATACATGTAATACACATTCACCTAAGTTCAAACAAAAGATCTAAACCCAAAGTTTTGATGGTTAGTCTCATCTGCCTAAAAAGAAGTACATAGGTACAGTAAGCAGTCTCCTCTAGCAGCTGTCCTCTCATTCACTTGGCCCCTACATGGAGTTTAAAATCTGATTGAGTCCCCTTAAGAGCCACCATAATACTTCATAAACTAGCCCTACCCAACATTTCTACCTAAAATAAATAAAATCTAAAGTCAGACCGAATGGGAACTGGCTGTTAAAAAACAAATTTGACTGTTTCAAACAGCATATTTCACACTAACTGCAAACTGAAGTGCTTCTGAATTATACTGAAATAACAGAAGAGAAAAACTGAGAGCTACAAGGCAAGGGACAACAGATGTTTCAGGAGCGAGATTTGAAAAAAGAAAAGCAAATGATGTGGAGACACACATGGAAACCAGTCTAGCTGGCATGAACTGCAGAAACAAAGACTCTTGCATTAATTCTGATGAAATAAGAGTTTCAGTAATTCAGTGCCAGACCAAGATAGGGAGCAGGCGTAGGGAGAGTGAAACAAGAATTTTATTTGAAACAGCTATCACACAACTTCATTGTAACTTTGGTGAAAGTTTCCAGGCAATTTTTTTGTCTACTAGTAAAAAAAATCCACAAAGCTAGACATCACAACTACAAGTTCTTAAGATAATTTTTTAGCCTTTTCATTCATATTGTGAAGACGACAGATAAGTTTCACCCTGTTATAAAATAACTTATATTATTTAAATTTCAGTGACAGATTTGTCAATGTTTTCTGAATCTCCCCCTAAAATACATGGATTTCAGAGAATCACACAATGTTAGAGGTTGGAAGGGATCTCAAAACGGTCCAGTACAACCCCCTCTGCGAGAATAGGATCACCTAGAGTACCTCACTCAGGAGCACACCAAGGTGGGTTTTGAATGTCTCCAGAGAAGGAGACTTCACAACCTCTCTGGACAGCCTCACAGTGAAAATGTTTTTCCTTATGTTTGTGTGGAATCTCCTATGCTCCAGCTTGCAACCACTGCCCTTTGTCTTGTCACTGGAGATCAATGAGAAGAACCTGGCTCAGCCCTCCCAATGTTTCCACCTTACGTTATTTATTAAATATTAATGAGGTCATTCTCCAAGTTACAGCTCCAAGTCTCCTTCTCTTTATGATAAAGAGACACAGCTCCCTCAGGCCTTCTTTGTAGGGGGGATGTTCCACTCCCTTAATCAGTGCAAAGGGCTACAAACACATAACACAGAAGTATTTTGATTCCCAAGTTAAATTTTAAATTCTCTATCAGGAAGGAGAAGTTACTGAAAACAAAGATAACATTCATATTTAATGTTGGAGGATTCTCGGACTATTTTCTAAGAGAGTTGTCGTATTTTTTTCACATGACAAACTATTAGGGATATCTATTTGATAACTGTGTTAAGGAAAGGATAATGAGAAAGTCTCATCTCTTCCAAGACCATGATTAGAATTTGATTCAGCTTATCCAAGTGAGTTAATTTCAGTCCATTCTCCAGAAAATAGATGTTCATCATCATTAGCTTTCCTTCATAGCACAAACAGGATCTGTGTTTGCAGATTTTCAGTTCAACTATTTTTCAAGTGGCGTCTTTGAAAGATGCATATCGTGTATCCTGGGTTAGCATATAATAAGGTCTTTAAAAGCATGGCGAACACACTTGGGTACAGTGCAGTAATACCTGCTCCAGCAGAAACTATCAGAAGAAAAACAGTGGAAGTATCTGCCAGTGTGCTATGCTAAATAATCTCAACACTGTGCAAAGGTAATACTGTTCATGACGTTTTGCATGAATATCTTAGTAACTCATCACGACTTTATAGTATAGTAGTGCTTCCAATCAGTCAGTGCGGAATGCAAACTAAGCGGTTCCCTACCCCTCTCCTTGTTGTTGTACCATTGCCACATAGCAAAATAATGACTGAAATAAAGTGTCAGAAAAACCTAAAGGTGAACTGGTTTCAGTTTAATTATTTTCTGAATGTTCTTACTGACTTTCTACTTTGAGAATTGTATTTTACTTTGTATATTGCATGCTTTATTACTGGAAGACTATTTCTTTGGCTGCCATGTGTATAGAACAAACAGAAACACACATCATGCTAAGAAATCCAGGGAACATGCTTCAAACTGGATTTTGAACACATTTCTTTTGCTGCCACTAACCTCAGAATCCATTCCTTGCATTTCATTCTTTTCCATTTGAAACTGCACAAAGTCATCAATAACATGAAACAGTTCAGGAGAGACAGCTTTGAAGTACTTGTGGTAGTCATACTTTACAGCTAATGATGCAAAAATGGTATTATTGACTAAAGCAGATCGCAGGTCAGTAAGAACTCCTGGAGAATGTTGCCTTGGGTCTTCATAAAGGTGCTTGGTTATGAGGTAGTCCAAAATTGCATCTCCCAGGAATTCTAAACGCTGGTAACAATCTTGAAGTATTGGAAATAAAAGAATGTACAACAACACAGTTAAGTTTAACAGACATTCTTAATCAGAAAGGCCTGGAAAAATGCCTGGTATGTCACCACGTACCCTCCACAAACCGACCAATGCTTAGAGAAAACAAGCTGCTTTCTAAAACAGAGCTTGTTATTGAATCATAAACACAATCAGAAAACCACTATGTTATATGTGACACTTTTGAACCAAAAATTAACGTCATGCTAGCAAAACATTTGAGTTTATAACCAGTTAATGCTTTACTCAAGATTTCCACATTGTGCCGAGAAACAGTCAAAAAGAAAATTCAAGAGATTCTACCATCACAGTGATCTGAGAACAGTAACAATTAAACCTCTGGAAAACTAATACGGAAGTCAATGTATTTTAAAAGCAGAGGGAACACAGAATCTGAGATTTTTAATCTCATTTGCCACACAGTTTTCTCAAAAAGCCATTAACAAAGATTCCCCTTCAGAATGAGTCTTTTAAACTGAAAAATAAAATTTCCAAGCCTTTGCTGTTTGGAAAATTGACAGGGGATATATGAATGGGGAGCTATGGAGATCTATTTTTAGAATACAAACTAAAGCAAACAACTCTCTTGAAAACAAACAAAAATCGGTGGGTAGAAGAAGACAAAATTATTACAAAGTAACCTCCCAAGAGTGAAATGACTAGTACATAGTTCCTTTTGCAGCAAGTGAACCTAAAAGATGGTGTTGTATCTCAACTACTCTTTTAAAAGTTACCAGCAACAGCAAGTCACATTTGTCTTTCTTGATAAATAGAAATGCAGTGTTTGTGCTATCAAGAACATAATTTCACCTAGACGCTATGCTTCAAGATTTCTATTTGTTCATATACATATTATCTACCTTCTCTACGTCTGTAAAATATTTGTAAAAAGCAACTATTTCTGTGGGCTCTATTACCCAGAATGTTTGAAAAAGCAAAAGAACATCTCAATATTTAGTCAGAACTGCTTCTTAATGTACTAGCATCTCAAAATCATGTATTTCTGTAAAACATGACTTTTCCTCCTTGGAATGTCCCCTTTGAAGAAGAATCACAAAATTAACCAGGTTGGAAAAGTCCTCTAGGATCGAGTCCAACCTATAATCTAACCCTTCCAATTAATTAAACCATGGTACTAAGTGCCTCATCCAGTTTTCTTTTAAACACCTGCACGGATGGTGACTCCATCACCTCCCCGGGCAGCCCATTCCAATGGGCAATCACTCTTTTCCATGAAGAATTTCTTCCTAATGTCCAGTTTAAACCTGCCCTGGTGCAGTTTGAGGCTGTGTCCTCCTGTCACTGGATGCCTGGCAGAAGAGAGCAACCCCTGCCTGGCTACAACGTCCTTTCAGGTAGTTGTAGACAGCAGTGAGGTCTCCCCTGAGCCTCCTCTTCTCCAGGCTGAACCCCACTAGCTCCCTCAGCCTCTCCTCATAGAGCTGTGCTCCAGCCCCCTCACCAGCCTTGTTGCTCTTCTCTGGACAGGTTCAAGCACTTCAACATCTTCCTTAAATTACGGGGCCCAGAACTAGACAGAGTACTCAAGGTGTAGTCTAACCAGTGCTGAGTCCTGCTGGCGACACCATTCCTGATATAGGCCAGGACATCATTGGCCCTCTTGGCCACCTGGGCACACTGCTGACTCATGTTCAGTTAGCTGTCAACCAGTACCCCCAGGTCCCACTCTGCTCCGGACTGCTCACTGCACAGTAATTTGCCATTCACTTCAAAAAGGATTAGAATATTATCATTGTTTGTTTTCAACTGTGTATTACCATAGGAAAGTATTTAATGTTTTAGAATGAATACTAAGTTTATTAGTATTAGTAAAAGTAATTGCAAGATTACAGTAGTAGGAATTTGTACTGTTGTAAAACCTTTTATGTGATCATGTACAGAAACATGAAGCAGTTAACCTGCAATTAATATTTTGTCTGACTTGGTTAATTGCTTCAAATTGATTTTAACTATTTACTCCGTAAACTGCCTGGTCTTTAATTAAGCTTTCCAATTCACAATCTGAAATTGAACTTGTCATATTTTGTTATCCTACAGACTATTCAGCTAATAAAAGTTGTACAGTTTATGTTTAATCTTCACAAGTATAGTCTAAAGGTAGTATCATTTGGAATAAGTTTGCTAAACATATTTGCAAATCATGATCACTTCTTCTAGAAGTACACTGCAATATCTCCATGTTCTACAAGAACTTATTTAATCTAATTGAGGAACTAAATGTGAGACTACTTACCAGTAATAGTATTATAATGGTACGAGGCATGAGTAAACGCCTGTAGAAGATAAGCCTTGTTCTTAAAACTGTAGTTTATTTTCTTCTCAAAGTTTTCAAAACCAGAAATAAGGTGATTTAGGGTTTTTTCAGCATCTGGGTGATCAAACATACACCTTGGTGGAATCTTCAAACAGCCATACTCCAGGTCTTTATACAGAGAAGGCTCTGAATTAGCTACAGAAGCAGAAACAGAGTTTGGTGGAAGATTTTTCTGCTCACTGTTGAAATTTTCTCTGGTAGTACACAAAGTGCCCTCCCAATCGGTCTTTTTAATTACAGGGAGCACCTTGAGCCCCAGTGAACACAGGAAAAGCTGAGCAGCTCTTTCACCACAGCTGGTCAGATAGCAGCCCAAAAGGGCTTCCACACAGTCTGCAATGCTTTTGTCAGCAATACACTGCTCTGTATGCAAGTCATATGAGATAGACTGTTTTCCTGAATCAACACCACAGTTTTCTTCTGATGGATTCCAGAAGCCCACTACAAAATCATCCTCTTCAACAGCCTTGCTGGGATCCAGATAGCACATAGCATCCCAAGAGCTATAGTCAAAATCATCAAAATCTGCTGAAAACTGAACATTACCCAGGGATGACTTTTTGGGTGCTTTCCATTCATAGTTTGAATCAGTGGTTGAAAAGTGAGATAGAGAAATTTTCTTCACAAAAGCCCCAGATCCCATTAACATATTATCGATGAATTTGATATGCTCCTGATCATACTCCAGAAAATCATCTTCAAAGTCTGTTTCTTCCTTGGGTAACCTCCACATTAGGTTTTCATCCTCTTCATCATCATCATAATCTTCAACTTTACCATTAGACAACATGTTTTCCTTTGTCTATGGAAAAACACAAAAAGAGGGTACTGAAGAGGGGAAATTAAAACCTTGTATTCCACAACTGCAATTGTTAGAGACGTACAACAAATAGTTTGGAGCGCACCCTTCTCTCTAGCTAAGTAAGGCTATTGTAACTGCTAAATCATAGCAATTGTGAAGATTCTATAGCCTTCCAGGGCAAATTCTAAAAGGAATTGCAGGGTTTACTATAGTCAAACAATCACAAAAATCTCAGGTTTGGAACACAAACAAAAAAAACGTATTAAGTGAAACAACTGGAAGAACTTATTTGCCCTAGCTCTTCATAATTGTCACTTGAAGAAGCAAAATACATTTATCTATGCTCTAAAACACAGTTGGGCACAAAATTATTTCAGTCTACTTGGGAAACTAGTAGAAAAGAAGCTTAGTGAATCAGTGTGCATGGTTGTTACATTACAGATCAAAACCTGAGTCTAATACCAGTTAGCTGGCAAGAATCTAATGCTTGTGTGGGTGACAGTCTTGACTGCATGTGTTGGGGATTCACAAAGTGATCTTGCTGCTTATTAGACATTAGATACAGGGTAATTTCTGCCTCTGTAAGGACCACAGTATAAGTTAATAGTTCTTAGCTTTAACAAATATGAAATTGCTCCAGTAAGTCATAATACATTTAACATCACCAGGATTTATAGCAGGTCTAAAATTGGAGCAGCAGAGAAAAATAGAACAGTTCTGTAATACAGGTTTTTGCTCATTTTAAAACTGAATATTAACAAATGCATTAAATCATGAAACAGGATAATTCAATTAGTATTAATAATGTTTTTTAAATAAAAGGTTTAAATTCTTGTTTAAAGTCTTGAGTATTTTTTGAGGCTATATTTATAGTCTTAGTTAATTAGAAGTTAAAATTGACACTAATTTTATAATACTTATATACATATCCCAATCTGCTAAACTAATGATGCCTCATGTCTTTTTATTGCTCATATTAAAGCAAATTGGTATGGACTGATGTAAATTATAAACTGAACAGATATGCCCAAACTACACAATGATTTGCCATGGCCCCAATCCAGGAAAGCACTTAAACATATTAGCCAAATGCACAAGTAGAGTCTACCTAACATCAAAATGACTACTACTCACAGACTCAATCCTGCATCACTGATGTCAGCAGGAACTCTGCCACTGAATTTGATAGGAGCAAGATCAGATTCCAAGTACTTTTCTGGATTGGATCCTGAAAGCCAACACCATTTTGAATAAAGTGAAACAGCCTATATCTGCCCTCAATCTATGTATGCCAAATTGTAGGGCTCAGCCACTTCATCTCGTAAATCTGTGAACCAGACGCACTAAGGGGTCTCCGTTAGAGCTAAACACACAATTCTCTAGAGGTGCTGATTAGTGGCAGTTGTAAGGTGCACTAGGGAGCACCTGAAACAATCTCTGGATCAAACAATTACAACGTTCCTCACCAGGACAGAGCACGCTTAGTTTGGTTTAGTAATGAGAGGCGAGATAGAAAAGGTGGGTATAGACATTTATAAAACTTAAACATTTTCCCAAAAGTTTCTGCAGCTGAAATTAGCCATCTCACAGATATACCATGGATTCCTGTAGCTAATTGATCAGAAAGAATAACTGAACGATTTTGAATGAGTTGTGGCCTCTTAGAAGCTGTAGATGAATACCAAAGTGTTTTCTTCATGTTTTTTTGGAAATCAGCTACTTGTCATTATAAGAGATTTGTAGCCCCAGTTACACACCATCAGCCCGTGAATGAAAATGAAATTTACATTCAAGAAAGCAGAATATCTACTCGGTACAAAAACTCCACCACTTATTGCATTACTATCTGCATTTTTGTCTGAAATTGTGTTTTATTTAGAAATAAACAGTGACTAATGAAGAGAAAGAGGAAGCTGAAAAGTTATGTAGAACTGAAAGTTTTTTAAAACCAATGACTACCTCCTGTCCCACATGCACCATATTATTTTTAGAAGGTTATACCAGTAAACCTCTTTGAAACGAAATCTTGGCACAATACAGAACCACAATAATCGGGTTGGTTTATTCTGCAATAAACATTTATATGCACGGTATATCTACCTAATGGTCCTCTCATGTGCCCTCTGGTGGTTCTACAATCTATGTGTTTGGAGATGAGGGGGGAAAAAAAAAAAAAGTCCCTACACCTTTTTTCTCCTGACCTCCAAATCAGTTTGAAAAATTTAGAAGATTATGTTACTGACTGTTGTGATCAATATTTCTTATACATGCACTTCGACTCTTGACATACAATGAGTTCAATCAAAAGCTAATTTGAATCACTACTTGCTAATCTTTTAATTCTGAAGTTTCTGGTGACAGACAGTGAGAGTGTCTAAGCCAGGACTGTACTATGGATGAGAAGTAGTTCTCAGTCATACCCACAGTTTAGATAACAGCAATTAATACTGAACACTTTCTCAAGCCAGTTCTAATCTTCATTTTGCCTCAGCTCTATGAAAAACAGCAACTCTTTTTCATGTTTATAAAGGTGAACTCACTTATTAAGAAGCAGTCAAGTTTTCTGCCTATACATATTGCAGCAAAAACAGCAATGGTTATTTCCATTTTGAAATTAAAAATTTCAGAAAATATCCCAAGAGCATGCTAACTACAAGAGTATCTTCTCCTCTGCTTTTCTGTTAATATAGACACTTGCTAGGGATGATATTTAGTGTATTTCCTTACATGTTCTACTCAGGATCAGTTCTCCTCTCATAATCCATTAGTCATAGTGAAGTTTTAGAAAGGAAACAGATTTCGTTTTTTTGCTGAAAGTACACCCAAACATCTGGGAAGTAGGAAGAAGTAGGGATGAGAAAATACTTGAAATTCCTCAGCATAGTTATATAAAGTCTTACCATTTCATCTTTCTCCCACTTATCAGTGTTGCTCTTGTCCTGGTTTACTATGTAACCAGGAGGAAGCCAGTTGACCGGGGGATCAAAAATTGATACCACCATACGACTGGGCAGTCCTTTCTTTTTTCCGAGGCGATACAAGTTACAGTTGCTGACCTTCAAGAAAAATATTCTGATAAACCTCCAGACATACATTTACATAAAAAACAGGTTAAAATAGTTTTACATGCCAAGCCATATCTTGTACCTCTATCCATGTTCTCTAATTCTCAAAAGGGAGTTCAGCATTCTTTATATAGTACAACTAAGCCACAGAAAGGTACAGGTTTTGTTAAGGTCAGAAGACAATTAAAAAAAAAATCTCATAGATTAAATTGTATTTGCAAAGTAAAATCATTGCTACTTTTAAAACAACAGTAATATCTAATCTTTACAATTGTCATTAGCTGCCAGTATTAATGGTCAACATTCAGACTTGGTTTGGAATGAAAAATTATTGCTATGATGGGTAGACAGACCTAAACCTTAGCAATGGAAAGTGTTAAACAGTTCCACATAACAAATCTTATTAAGGCATAATCCAGATGTTATTTTGATAGACTCCAAAATTCTTTAAAATATTTTAAAGGGAAGGGAAAAAAAAGCAGGTCTCACAAACAAAAACATACTTCCTCTTGCTTTTTAATGATTAACTCCTGATCTTCATTTCTCATTTTTAAACACATTTTCTCTGTTTTTACAGCCTTGAATAGTGAATCACTTCCTTTATTTGACCTGTGAAATTTATTTATCCCTTCTTGTTTTCCAAGATTAAGCTACTCAATCATTTAGTTCTCTGACTAATGCATTTTATCAGGAGGTAGACAATCAAATTCTTAACATTTAATTCAAGTTACCACATTATGTGGGGGGAAAAAACCCAAACCAAACTTCCACATGATTGCTTATCCCAGAATTTAAAACAGCAGCAGTAGAACTGAAGACTCTGTTCCCAGAGTGTTTACATTTACTTTAAAAACACTTTCAAAAGTTTTGCTGTAACAAAAATGCTTTTTCCTTCTGATTCAAATGCTGGCAAATCAGAAGATTAAATCTAGAAACCATTAAATGGTTCTGTAAGAATTTTTTTCTTGTTTCGCTCTCAGTGTTCCTATAAGATCATGATAAAATTTAAGGAGAATAACTTATTGAGGAAACAAAGGAAAGGTCAAATAAAGCTACAACCCAAGGCTCTGTGATGCTAACTCCATCTTTTATTCAAGTACCTCTGTTAAGAGTTTCTACTCAACATAGCTCTAGCCTTCAGTCTACCAAGCGTCTGCACCAAGTCAGAATCATTAGCTCTGTTTATTTCTGTTCTTTCTTAGGTTGGTAATCAGCTGATTAAAATTTCAAACTGAAATGCAGAAAACAATTTCAGTAAATTAATTACGGCAACATTAGTCATGTATCATGCTATAATCAGTAAAGGTGTAAAATTAAATCAGCTGCTGCTGTTCAATCTTCTAACTTGTTACAATATGCCTTCTACCCAGTATCACTGGATTGTTACTACTTACTTTTTTGCTTCTCATATATGACAGCCGTCCCTCATGAGCATCAGGGTAAGTGCAAAACAAGTATGTAGTGATGGCATGCTTTAAAAATGAATCACCAAGCATTTCTAGTCGCTCCAGATTAAATCCATCGCTAGCATTTGAAAGAGTCAAAGCTTGAAGAATGAGACCAGGATTAGGACCAAGAGTTTTTGAGGAGTACCCATTGGAAGGGTTCTTTTCAAAATCTGCTGTGTCTTTTGAAAGATTAATAGCTTTTGAAGTACTGGTGGTCACTGCCATTACAGGGCATTCATCTGAGGTAGATCTGTTAGCATTTCCATCAAGGTATTTATTACTCAGTAGAGTACATTCATTGCTGGGCTTGGGCTGGTTCTCAACATTGTATAAATTCTGAATGGGATATGAGGTAGTTGGTTGTACAGGTATTTCCTGCCTGCAGTAATTCAGCTGATTTCCTTGGCAAAAGTCTCTATTAACTAAATCACAATTGCCATTGGCAAGATTTTTATTACAAGTAACACCATTAATTGCTGCAAGTTCTGCCGAGACGTCAATTTGGAGTTTACTGGGTGACTCATTGAGCAATGTTCTGTAATTCACAGACATTTGGTCATGGTTTTCTGCAGAAGAGGCTCTGTTAGCACCTTGATGTGCAGCATTTTCAGGGACTACAATTGTGCTGTGCTTACAATAATTCTCATTCTCTACTAAAGAGGAGTTAGGAATAGAGATGAAGGATTTGCTGTCAATAGACTTTTTCCATCCGAAGTCCAAGTTAGGATATCTGTAAAGATACGTGCAGATTTGGTTACCAAGAAAAGACCACCCCATGTGTACATATATGTTTAAAAACCCCACATCGTTCTGAAAAGAACAGTGACTGTAGCATCTAACTTTGCCATTCACAATAAAGTCTTTTTAAACTATGTTTCACTGGAAACTGATAAAGGGTATCAGTGTTAAATTTACACATTAGCAGTTCAGTTTCCACCTGGTTCTCTAGTGAAGTCAGGTATCATACTAAAAATATATATATTGGAAAAATACATGCCTGAAATCTGCAGGAAGTGATTTAACCCCTACACCAGCATCAGTGGCTGTTTGAGCTCTTAGTTCCTCTGCTGTCAAAAGGCAGTGCAGGCGATAAAGTATGCTGGGGAGGCAAACTGCTTTTCTCCACAATGATGCTGGAATAGGATGTATAGCACAGAGCTCTGGAACCAGTATCTGGGGAGATGAAGTGGGGAAAGAGAAGAATTTTTTCTGTAAAGGTAGTTATCAGATCCCTTCAGAGATGTAACTTGAAATAGATTCTATTTTACCTGCTTATTCTGCAAACTTTCCCACTTTGCTTTTCTCTTCTCAGCACTGCTTAGTGGAAGTGCTTTTCCCTTCTGATTCAAATGGCGAGGAGTCAAAAGATTAAGTCTAAAATTCATATGAAAATACTTTAATGTAAGTACCTAATTAATGAATAGAACTAACTAAGCCTGCATTTTCTGATGTGATAAATTATTCTTAGTATTCAATGCTAACGCACTGTGAAGAGACAGCAGTTACCTCTGAAAAAATTGACTCAAGTTACAGTTGTTGGAACCTAAGTTAAGCACCCTTCAAAAAAACCAACAAAACCCACCCAGTAATTATTTCGGAAAATGTAAGCCCTCAGCTTTATGTCATAATTTAGTAACAGAAGCACTAATGTCAACCTATGAACATCAGACATATGACTGTTGTTACCTTGAAGATGTGTGGTCCACATCCAGTAGCGGTTGGTTAAGATTTGTAAGGTCGAGATTATACTTTGTTTTATAATACTCGGCAAAAGTTTCATATTCAGGGGACGGGAATTTACTGAGTGGAGTAAGATCGGTGTATACATCAGCTACATAGAATCGATGAGGCTGATCAAAATTTCGATACCTAAAAAAAGACAACCAAAGTTAAATATTTGGTCATATGTTATAGCATAAGTTTTGTTAAGTTCTTCAGAATCTAATGTGGTCAGGTGATAAAATGTAAAGTAACTCATTTGAGGGTTTCAACTGGTGGTTTTTTGTTGTAGAAACTATTTCTTTAGCTAACTCAAATACTAAATAAGTGTGCTGCAGGATGAACAAAGTCCATCTATAATCTATGAAATCCCCAAGAGTAATGCTCCCAAAATAATTTCTAGTCTCCTATGTTGTACAATCAGTAGGAATGAAGTTCTATTGTATATATTGTACTACCCATCTAAACTAGCATTTTAACTAAGTCATTCTCCAAATAAAGTCCAAATGCAAAACTCCAAGTACATAGTAAATTCACAAACCATTCAAAGACAACACAGTTGTTGCAATGCAGACTTAAAGCCAGAATGCTGCAATAATGTTATTGTGACTACCATACACCTTTGATACCAGGGTGATAAACATGCACAGAAAAATAAGTACTTAGAAGTAGTACTTGAAGCTTTTAGATTTCTTAATGCATGGAAGAAGGTTAAAGATTGTTTTTTGGCTTCTCCTAAGCCTGAAGCTTATCAGATGACAACTTGCAATTCTCAAAGTGAAGGGGGGTGAATCTGTGACCTGATTTTCAGGGACAGGTGAAATACCACAGCTTCAATGAAGTCCACTAACTGTGCTAATTCATACCACCTACAAGCTACTTCTACAGTGTTAGCTCTGATCATAGGAAGTAATACTTATACACTTTGATGGTCAAGCACTGCTTGGAATTTTTATCACAGTACAACAGTACCACAGTATTATCATCACTGGAAGGAAGACAAATATATTTAACTTCAACTTCCATACATATTTTCCCACTAGTGTTGTTTACAAGATACTAGGTGTCAGTCAGCCTGTTTCCTTT
Source organism: Eubucco bourcierii (assembly GCA_013396675.1). Taxonomy (NCBI): domain Eukaryota; kingdom Metazoa; phylum Chordata; class Aves; order Piciformes; family Ramphastidae; genus Eubucco; species Eubucco bourcierii. Next base: position 4,063 of record VWZE01026247.1, on the reverse strand, counting down.
TTTGCCACATGATGCCAAATATGATATACGGAACAATTAAGTCCTCATGAGACATATCGATTCTGGATAATCTTTGCATATCCAGTACATAAAATTCTGTAAATTTCTCCTCTAAATGCCACTAAATAGAAAGACTCTTTCAACTGGACTTTTTCACTTGTTCATTTTTGCCATCTACCATCATACCTTCCTTTAGCAAGTTCTTCCTGTAAATAAGCAGTAAACATAAAATAGGACTCCCACTCAATCTGACAAATTACAATTCTTTCCAGCAGGCCAGTTCTTGATGTAATCACAACACTTTATTCAGAATACAATGTAAATTTTGTCACAAACTATCATTCCTCATTAAAAGGTAATGAATCTTCGGTGGCCTAAAGATTTAAACCCTACTATACATGGTTAACTACTGACTGAAAAATATCTCTAAATTACTTGATACACTAAGACACAATTAACAGCATAGGTTTCTGAAAAGCAATTGTGTTCAAACACTTACTAGAGGTGTTCCTATTAATACAGTAATAGCTATGCTGCAAAAGTTTGTAGACAGCACTCACCGTGGAATGATAACTGCATCCTGGTAATCTTCTAGCTTGAAAATAAAAGGCATTTCTTTTGTATATTGTGTACTGGGTATGCCTGTACGTGCCTCTGATTTCTCAATGTCTTCCATAAACTTAAAGTCAATGTCCAAAGTGCTGGAGTCATCAACTGGAAAAAAAAAATGCTCAACTCAGCTATATGGAGGAGTTTTCCAGGTTGAACTTTTTGGGGAAGTTGTAAATAACCAAATTGTTTTCCTTATTCTATCACATATTTGATTATTAAAAAAAAAAAACAAACTATAAACCACAGACCAAAACATTTCAAAGACAATTGTTGTGGTAGGCTTGAATAGGCCAAAATAGGCTTATACATGTCCTGACTTGCCCAGACACGTTTTTCTACTCTCCCTCCTTCTGTTGTGGGGAGAAGCAACCACAGAAAAGAGGACAAAGAACCTGGAGCCACTGAGTTTAAAGGCCCTGGCTTACCCAGACTTGTTTTGCTCCTTTGCTGTTTACATCCTGTGGAAAACAAGGTACATACACTTGGCTTGTGCCTATCATGCAAGGTCTATGTTTTTCCCAAATTTGGGTAAAGCAAGTCTACGGTTTCACCTAATACGGTCAGTCTTGGCTAACTGCCATTCTGATTGGTTATTCTGTGTCCAAAGGCCCATAGTCTTGGGTTGTACTGATAAAAACAGATGAGTAGGTAACACAATGTGCTCTGCCGTTGTATTCATGCTTGCTTGCTTGCCTGCTGCCGCTGCTCTGTGCTTCTAGCAGTGCTCTGCCTCACTGCCTTATTACATCCTGAACTGCTTGGAAACTGTGTGCCTCGAGTTTACCAGGAACAGGGTCTAAACGTCTCCATGCGACAGGCCCGCAAGCCAGCGTGACACCCGTGCTGAGACTGCACATCACAAGACATCCTGCCTACACTTGAAAGTCTCCTGCCAAGATAGAAAGTCCTGGAGGTACACAGAACAAAGGAGCCAGAATAAGGTCAGAGATGGTCTGCCTCCTTTCCCCAGCACCCTGCGAGGCCTGGGAAGAATCAGAAGCCTCAGTGGCTTGCAAGACATTGACAGAACCCTCTGCAAGTGTTGGGTACTGTTTGAAGCTGTAGTTAATCCCTGGGAATCAGGAGACTTATGTTTTGTGCGTAAATACTCAAAGCCTCTTGTAATTCACTAATCACCTTCTGCCATAAGCAGAAAGGAGTTTCTCAAGTCCCCTAGTGGGCAATAGGTATAATTGAAACTAAGAACCTCTTTCCAGTTTTAATGTTTGCATTTGGTAGTTATTTCTTAAGTTGTTCTAGTTTTGCCTGTTCCTTGTGTGTACAAGTATCCAAACTGTGTGTTTCAAACATTGTAGATAAGTTTTCTAATGAGATTTAATGTTAATAAACAATATTCATAGTTATTAACAATCTTCACCTGGATATCAAAATCAGTATTGATTATTCATTTTGCATAATTTGTAACGACAACATATATATACACATTTTTGACACGGTGCCAGCTGAAACTTACTATAAGTAACTCACTTAAAACTTAAAACTGAACTTGAATTGTGAAGTAGCAGTAAAACAATTGACAATTTCATGGTACCATATATGACACTGCTTCTACAGCTAATACTTGAAATATAAAATAAACAAATGCACTGCTAAAGAATTCAAAGTGATTATTTATAAAACAAGAGGTCTGTTCTTACCAACGTTAAGAGGTAGAACACAATAGGCTGAGTCAGCTTCTGTAGGTTTGAACTCTAGTGCAGGTTTCTCAAGACGAAGAATATGTGAAAAAATGTATTGATGCAGTCGTGTTATCAGCTCAAGCATTTGCAGAGACAGAGTGAAACCAGATTTCTTAAGCTCAATAGATATTGTAACCTCTCCAGAGCGAGTATACACAGGAAAGTGAGGAATCTAAGTAAGGAAAAAAAGAAAATGAAACCACAACAAATGAAATCCAGAGAACATCAAGAACAGGATTGCTTTACAGAAGATCAACTGATTAGTACAGATGCTGAGAAGTGCTTGTTTGACCCCATAGCAAATTGTCACCCAAATTCTGACCTTTGTTAACCTTCAATTATAGACAAGATTGAAAGCTTTAAGAATGACAAATTATTCTTTTTAAAAATAGATCTCCTTGTATTTTAAAAATTAATTTAATTTACAAATTAAAATGTAAGTCTTTTCTTGTATGCAGGAAGAAATCTGTAAACCAGGAATATTAGTGAAATATTTTCTTCATCCACAGTAAACGCCTACTAAATTTTTTACAAAGCAAGAGGTGCCAGTTTCAATTGAGATGGCATATGTCTTCTACTGCTGCAGACTAGGAATGCTGAGAGGACTTGTTACCACAGCTTTCACATAGGTAATGTAGTACTCCAGGTCATCTCTGTAGCTAATATGCCACTCCTATAACAACTCACAAAAACTGGTACATTTTTGACACATCCAAATAAAAGTTACATTGCAAACCAACAGCCTGACAAAAAGACAATAGGTCATCCTATCACTAAAGACATTAAAAAAAAAAGTAGTGACCGGACTGAGTGGATATTGTTGCTTATTTTCTGGAAGTTGTTTGATGGAAGCAGCACTTGGGACAATTTCTGACTCTTCAGTTTGGGGTGGGGAGTAAGTGGAAAATGACAGGTTGCAAGGCATGGAGAATAAGAGAGTGAGACAGATTCATTACCTGAGGTATAGGTTTGGCTGTCAATATGCCAAAACACCTTGTTGTATCCTCAGGAGGATATAGCTTTCGTCTCCTGAAGTTGAGCTCGTCAGGTAGAGGAGTTGTTAACACCATACCTATTACATACAGGTAACAGGGCTGATCAGGTTTGGGATAACTATCCCTCAAACATTCTGGAATCTAAAAATAAAAACAACCCAAAACATTAATATGATAACAATCAGCAAAATTCATGTAGAGACTATAATTTGAACAAAGCCTCACTTGCTTATTTGAAAAGATACTGCAAAAAAAGGGAATTAAAAAAACGAATCAAGACTTAAGTAATATTTTTTCTTATGCAAAAAGATTTTGACAGTAGGCTGGCCTGGCCACCAGATCTGGCCAAACAGCTGCATCAAGGGAGCAGGTCTTCTGAACTGCCAAGAGACAACTTCCATTACATCCCTAAATGTCCTCTGTATGTATCCTGTATTAGAAATGGAAATCTAGTTGTAAAACACAGACAGCATTTGACCATAAATACAACTGAAGTTCTGATGCCTATTTCCATGTTCAGCCAACAACGTTGCAGCACATTTTATGTATCAGGCCTTTGGAAGGCAAAATGAAAGTATAGGTGCACAGGAAAAAAACCTACATCCCAGTAATTCAATTTTCAATACAGCTTGGTTGGACTTACAGCTTCATTAATGGATATTCTTTAACCTGGTAGAATTGCACTTGACTATCAAAAATGGGTTTTCTATACTGTGCTGGTTTGATTTATTGCTGGTTCAGTCTGGAAGTTATGGG
>VWZE01026246.1:68897-88297 GCA_013396675.1 Eubucco bourcierii | reverse complement strand
TTGAGGTGTGCATTGTGGTGTGCATTGAGTGTGCATTGAGTGTGCATTGAAGTGCCACCAGTGCAGCATTCTCTGGTTGCCCGCAGGTGGTGGAGTCTCCATCCATGGAGCTATACCAGGCCCACCTGGAGCACTCTGTTCTGGCTGACCCTGCCTTAGCTGAGAGGTTGAACTAATGATCTCCAGAGGGCACTTCTCAAAACCGCTTTCAGCAGACAACGCCCACTCCCCACCCAGTCATTACAGGCCTGTTGGTGCCCACTTCTTAGGGCAGGTCTCCGGGAGTTGGAACAGAATTCAGCCAGAGTGGCAATTTTCTGAGTTGTTCTGTTGGGAATGGGAACAAACATGGCTCTGCAGCTCATTCAGAGGGTACTGAGGGGATCTGATGGCTTTTCTCCAGCAGGATATCCCCCAGAGAAAGAAGGACTACACAGCACCAGCTGCACCAGCTGTGCCAGCTGCACCAGCTGTGCCAACTACACCAGCTGTGCCAGCTGCACCAGCTGTGCCAACAAGGGTGCCCATGAGTGCTGACCAAGACAGGCCTGCATCACAAGAAGAACAGGTACCAAGGTGGGCTGGGGACAGCCAGAACAGGGAGCAGGAGAGAGAATGGCACCTGAGGGGCTGTGTTTCAGCCCTGCAGGGAGCAGCAGGCTGCAGTCATGAGCAGGAGAGGCTTTGGAAGGGGTGAGGTGGGAAGCACAGGGATGGTGCTGGGACATGGCTGCACAGCACCTTGCATCATCAGACAGGCTCTGGGGCTAGGTCAGTGCTGTGGCAGTACCTTGAGCTCAGGTCCACGAGCCGTGAGGGTCTGCCCAGCAGTGCCAGTTCAGCGGCTGAGATGTTTCCCCACGGAGCAGAGAACAATGCTCCATTGGTGCTGTGGCAGCACTAAAGGCATCTGCAGCAGAGCAGCATCCCTGCTGCTGGGTGCTGTGCAGCCAAGGCAGAGTTGTCTGCAGTGGGATGCCTGCAGGTGACTCTTCTGTCACTTTCTCACTCGATGGCAGGAGACCAAAAGGGAGGATGAGGAAGTGCCACCCATTTTACCACCTAGACCAGCGGATCTGGGTGAGGAGCTGTGTCAGATCTCCAGTCAGGATCAGCCCATCTACAGTGAGACCTTGGATGTTGGTGGGGACTATGAGGAGCTGCTAGACCCCTCTGACTACTGCGATGGTATCAGTGGAGGTGCTGACTACGAGGAGCTGCCAGCACCCTTGGAAAAGCCAGAGGCCATCTATGATGATGGAGGAGATGGAGGTGAAGAATACGAGGAGATCCTCCCCGAGAAGCTCAGCCAGAGCCAGCCCTGCCTGGGTGAGTACTGATGGGAACTGCCACATCTCAGGGAGCTGCTGGCTGTCTGCACACCTCACTGGGTGTGGGGGACAGACTCCAGAGGGAATTTGTTTCCTGAAGGCTGCTGTGATCAGGGTAGCAGCTCACGATGATGGAGACCTGGTTGTCTCCCACTCCCTTGCCCTGCTCTAAGGTGTAAGACCAGCAGCAGGGGATGCTGGGCTCCAGCAAGTCTCCATAGCAGAGCAGCTCCAGTACTCTGAGCATCCTTGTAGCCCTTTTCTGGACACACTCCAGCATGTCCAGATCCTTCTTGTAAGTACTCCAGGTGGAGCCTCAGCAGAGTGGAGTAGAGGGGGAGAATCCCCTCCCTTGCTCTGCTGCTCACACTGCTCTGGCTGCAGCCCAGGATCTGGTTGCTCTCTGGGCTGCAAGTGCACACTGCTGGCTCATGTTGAGCTTCTCATCCACCAGAATCCTCAAATCCCTCCCCTCAGGGCTGCTCTCCAGCCAGGCACTGCCCAGCCTGTATTGGTGTTTGGGATTGCCTTGACCCAGCTGGAGGACCTTGCACTTGGTCTTGCTGAACTTCATAAGGTTGAGCATAAGCCCAGGTCTGCAGCCTGTCAAGGTTCCTCTGCACCCTATCTACCCATCTTGTCTTCTGCAGAGGACAGGTACAATGTCTATGAGGTGGAGGGCCCTGGGACCTGTGCAGTGGCTCTCTACGATTTCCAAGGAGGTGAGTCTGTTGCCCATGCAGTGGGGAGAGGCTCTGTGAGCTGGCTGGGGGTGGTAGAGCAGGGAGGTGGTGGCTCCAACTTCATGGTTTAAATGCCTTCCTCTTGGAAAGCAGGATGAGGCTTGGCTTGGAGACACAGAAGATTTCCTGTCTGGGAAGCTTTGCTGCTCCTCAGCTTTTGTCTGTGCTGTTTGATGGGGATGGGGATGAGCTGAGCTCTGAGGGCTCTCAGGCTGTGCTGTTTGATGGGAATGAGCTGAGCTCTGAGGGTTCTCAGGCTGTGCTGTTTGATGGGAATGAGCTGAGCTCTGAGGGTTCTCAGGCTGTGCTGTTAGATGGGAATGAGCTGAGCTCTGAGGGTTCTCAGGCTGTGCTGTTTGATGGGAATGAGCTGAGCTCTGAGGGTTCTCAGGCTGTGCTGTTTGATGGGAATGAGCTGAGCTCTGAGGGTTCTCAGGCTGTGCTGTTAGATGGGAATGAGCTGAGCTCTGAGGGTTCTCAGGCTGTGTGTTCAGTGTGCTCCTGCCAAGGAGGGTGGCTGAATGGCTGTGGCACCAGCTCTCTCTGGGCTCATCCTTGCACTGCCACTGTCTTTCTGCATTGTCACTGTCTTTCACTGTGTTTGTTGTTTGCAGATGGAGATGATGAGATCACTTTTGATCCTGATGACACCATCACAAACATCGAGATGGTGGATGAGGGCTGGTGGAGGGGACAATGTCGGGGCAGAGTAGGCCTCTTCCCAGCAAATTATGTGAAGCTTCTTCAGTGAAAACAGCCTTGTCCAAGCTGCTGCCATCCAAACGTTTTCCTCTCTCTGCTTCAGCCTTTTGTGTGTTGCTAGCTTCCTTTGCCTCACCCTGGTGTGTCTCTGTGGCAAGGAATTCATAGAATCATAGAATGGGAAGGTTGGAAGGGACCTCAAGGGTCAGCTAGTTCCAACCCCCTGCCATAGGCAGGGACACCTCCCTCAAGAGCACATCCAACCTGGCCTTGAACACCTCCAGGGAGGGAGCAGCCACAACCTCCCTGGGCAACCTGTGCCAGTGTCTATCTGAGCAGGTTTCAGGGATGGAGTCTGGGAACATCTGACCCATCACAGTGACCTTTCCTACTAGAGACACAAGCTTGGCTGTGGGGAGCTGTGCCATTAAAAGTGTGCTTGCTCCAGGAGAACCTACGGATCATCTTGCTGAGGCAGGAGATTGCCCCATTGGTTTCCCCCCCCGTTTGCCAGGAAAATGTTGGGAGGCATTTCAAACCTTGAAACAAAGGAAACGTGGAAATCAGATTATTTTGTGAGGAAAAAATCCTTCTGGAGCAAGAGAAACAAGTACTAAAAGGCTTCGTTAATAAGGCATGTTAATAGCTGCCTTGGTCCTAGTCAAGACAGTCCAGAAGAGGAATGTTCTGCTAGGGAATATCCTCAGGGATGGTCCTTTCTAGCTGGCAAATGAATCAGGATGAATGTTGCTTGAAACAGACAGGAGAATATTTTGGAGAGAGCTTCACTATTGCTGTTAACTGCTCTGGCAGTGTTAGAACGAAGCCCTGCAGTGGGGCAGGAGCTGCAGTCCCACAGCTCCTCACTTTGCTTTGCAGTCAGTGTTCAAGGTGGGTTCCTCCATCAGTCTCTGTGCTGTCTGCTGCTGGGTGGGTTTGAGCCCCTGCAGACCTCACTAATAAAGAATTCTTTTGCAAGTAATGGTCTCAGCAGTTTAATTACACACAGAGAGCATTAGGGGTTGGAAGGCACCTCTGGAGATCAACCAGTCCAAGTCCCCTGCCAGAGCAGGGTCACCTGGGGCAGGTCACACAGAAACACATCCAGGGGGGTTTGGAATGGCTCCAGAGACTCCACAGCCTCTCTGGGCAGCCTGCTCCAGGGCTCTGCCACCCTCCCAGGGAAAAGGCTTCTCCTCCTGTTCCTGTGGCACCTCCTCTGCTCCAGCTTGCCCCCACTGCCCCTTGTGCTGCCCTTGGCCACCCCTGAGCAGGGCCTGGCTCTGCCCTCCTCACACTGCCCTGAACATCTTCATCAACATGCATGAGGGCAGCCCTCAGGCTGCTCTGCTGCCAGCTGCCAGCCTCAGCTCCCTCAGCCTGGCCTCACAGGAGATGTTCCACTGCCTGCAGCAGCTCTGGGGCTCTGCCCTGGGCTCTCTCAAGCAGTTTCCTGAGGCCCTTCTAGACCTGAGGAGCCCCAAACTGGACACAGTATTGCAGGTGTGGTCTCAGCTGGGCAGAGCAGAGGGGCAGGAGAACCTCCCTAACCCTGCTGGCCACACTTTTCCTGATGCCCCCCAGGCTGCCATTGGCTCTCTTGGCCCCAAGGGCACATTGCTGCCCCACGGAGAACTTGCTGCCCACCAGCACTCCAAGCTATTTCTCCAGAGAGCTGCTTCCCAGCAGGATGAAGAAGATTATTTGTGGCATGCTCCCAATACTATTATGTTTTTGCAGCCCAGAAGGGTTTGTAGGAGGTAGAACTGGCTGAGGTGCTTACAGGCTCTGGGTAGAAGCATCAGGCCATGCACACACAGGACTTACAGGACTGTTTTATTCCCTGAAGAATCAAACCAGACTCTTCTTGTGCCCTGGCAAACTGCTCCTAGCAAGTGTGTGCCTTTTGTTTCTCTCCAGCAGGTTTCCCTGGAATCAGACTGGATTTTGCTGGGTGTCTCTTGGTGGCTGAGCATGTTTTGGGCCCTTCCAGCTAGCGGTGCCCCTCCCTGGCACAGCTGCAGGACACTGTGGTGGCTGCAGGCATGCACAGCCTGGCCCAGCTTCCTTCCCCATGCAGACCTCCTGCTTGTGGCTGGGTGCTCCTGCCTGCTGCCGTGGTTTGGGGCACTGTGCCCACCTGCAGAGCTGGGCACCTATGGCATTGCCCCAGCACCTGTGCAGCCGTTTGAGCTCAGACTGCAGAACCCCTGTAGGAGGAGATTGAGCTGAGGCAGTGGCAGCTGCAGGGCAGTGACTGCTCCATGGCACCAGCCAGCCCTCAGCCACCTTCATCCACAGCCACAAGGACTTCTGTTTCTTTCCATGGCTATAAAGCAAAGCAAGCATTTCTGCTGAGGATTTAAGCAATGCCAGCTCACAGTGCCCTGCTGGCCTGCTTAAACTGCTGGCTGCTATGCCAGCGTCCAGAGTGCTGCAGGGCATCCATGGCAGCCTGGAGAGACCCAGCAGGCATCATCCTCGGGGCCAGAGTGCCTGTGGGGGCAGGGTGATGTTGACAGCCCCTTTGCAAAGGCCAAGCTTTGCAGTCCAAGAGACCCCTTTTGCCATGCAGGGCTTGGCTCAGCAGCTTGGGTACCCCAAGGCAGACAGAGAAAGAAGGGAAAGGAAAAGAATGGAGAGAGAGCAGGAGAGGTGGAACACAGAAAGAAGGAGAAGAAAAGGGAGAGATAATGGTGAGAGAGCAGGAGAGATGAAACAGAGAAAGAAGGAAGAAGGAGAGGGAATGGAGGAAGAGTGTAGGAGAGGTGGAACAGAGAAAGAAGGAAAAGAAAAGGGAGAGAGAGGGAATGGAGAAAGAGAGAGAAGAGAGGTAAGTACCACCCCATGGTCCTTCTTCGGTGGGGTGTGTATGGGGCTGTGTTCCTGGGCTGCTGCCTCCAGCCTGAGATGTCTCAAGTGCCATTCCCCTCCTGAGGTGGCACAGCCCAGGATTTTTATACTGCTCCACCCACCCTACAGCCTACACTACAATGCATAGTAGCTGTGCTACCTGGGTGGGCAGAGCTGGGAGAGGGTAATGTGAAATATGTACACCTGACTTGTGTCAGTGTGGGACAATGTCAGGACAAAGGGATGAGATGTGTCTTTTCTTTTGCATAAATTGAGTTTCCTTTATACTGTGAAGTGTACCTCTCATACTGGCTAGAACTAGTCTGTTGCTAACTCCCAGCGTTAGAAACATCCAATGCACATGAGCGAAGTCTGGAGTCATCCAAGGGAGGAGCTGAGGAGGTGAGCAAAGTCCAGAATCATTGGGAGTCATCCAAGGGAGGAGCTGAGGAGGTGAGCAAAGTCCAGAATCATTGGGAGTCATCCAAGGGAGGAGCTGAGGAGGTGAGCAAAGTCTGGAGTCATCCAAGGCAGGAGCTGAGGAGGTGAGTGAAGTCTGGAGTCATCCGAAAGGCAAATTGAGGAAGACTACGAACTTCATCCCAATGACCATCAGGTGGAGATGGAGAAGACCCCAACAGGACTAGAGAACATGTGTGTAGAGGTCCATGCCCATCTTGGCAGAGGGAATATAAACTGAGGGGAGAAGCGTCATGGTGTGTGGTGTTGGTGGGCAGAGTCTCCCCTATGCACCCAGCACTGTTTGCTTGTTTTATTCGCTTAGAAATTAATAAACTGAGTTTTCTTTGCAACTCTATACAGAGTTCACAAGTCTCATTCATCACAGTAAGAGAGATGTGGAGCTGCTGGAGCAGGTCCAGAGGAGGTAATGAAGATGATCAGCAGGCTACAGAACCTCCCCTATAGGGACAGGATGGGAGAGTTGGGGTTGTTCAGCCTGGAGAAGAGAAGGCTGTGAGGAGCCCTTAGAGCAGCCTTCCAGTACCTAGAGGGGGTCTACAAGAAAGCAGGGAAGGGACTTTTTACAGGCTCCATCAGGTCCAGGTCCTTCCTGTGCTGAGGGCTCCAGAGCTGGATGCAGCACTGCAGGTGAGGTCTCCCCAGAGCAGAGGAGCAAGATCCTCTCTCTCCATCTCTGGTCATTCTGCTTTTGCTGCAGTCCAGGCTTCTGGGGTGCCACCTCACACTGCTGCCTCCCGTCCAGCTTCTCACCCACCAGCACCCCCAAGTCCTTCTCTGCAGCGCTGCTCTCAATCTCATCCTCCCCCAGCCCATATAGACAGTGAGGATTGTTCTGCCCTCAGAACACACTGTCTTACAGTCACATTGTGACTTACATTCGGGACACCATTCCCACAGGCTCTCCCAGGGCTGCTTAGGAGGCCACTGTGCCTTTTCTGCCCACCAGCTTCTGCAGGGCCCCCAGCACCTCGCGGTTGCGCAGGCTGTAGATGAGGGGGTTCAGCATGGGGGTGACGACGCAGAAGAGCGCGGACACCAGCGTGTCAGCCATCGGCCAGGAGCCGGAGCTGGCCCGGTTGTAGTTGAGGTTGGCCATCATGAAGTAGAGCACCACCACCAGCAGGTGGGCACCGCAGGTGGAGAAAGCCTTGCGCCGGCTGGTGGCTGTGGGCATCCTGAGGATGGCCAGCAGGATACGGACGTAGGAGGCGAGGACCATCAGGAAGGGGCTGAGGCCCACAAGGAGGCTGGCAGTGTGCAGGGCCAGGCGGCTGAGGCGCGTGTCGCTGCAGGCTGCCCTCAGCAGTGGGGGCGCGTCACAGAAGATGTGCTGCAGCCGCACGACCCCGCAAAAGGAGAGCCTGGAGGCCAGCAGGGTGTGCAGGGCTGAGTCCAACAGCCCCCAGAGCCAGCAGGAGGCGGCCGCCGCCACGCAGAGACCGCGGCGCATGGCGTGGGCATAGCGCAGCGGTTGGCAGATGGCTGCGTAGCGGTCGTAGGCCATGAGGGTCAGCAGGGCGCACTCGGTCCCGGCGCACCACATCAGGAAGAACATCTGGGCCAGGCAGCCGCCGTAGGAGATGGTGGCTTGGGGGCGCAGGGAGTTGGCCAGGATCTTGGGCACTGTCACCGAGGAGTAGCAGAGGTCCAAGCAAGAGAGGTGGCTGAGAAAGAAGTACATGGGGCTGTGGAGGTTGGGGTCCAGGGACACCAGGGCAAGGATGACAGAGTTCCCCAGCAGTGTGACCAGGTAAATGAGCAGGAAGAGGACAAAGAGGAGAGGTTCACCATGAAGGCTCAGGAGCAGGAACTCTGTCACCTGAGTCTGGTTCTCAGCTGCCATGGGGTTGGCTGGGTCAGTCTGTGGACAGAAATGAGTGCTCTGAGCAGGAGGAGCGGGTAGGCACAATCCCAAGAACAACTCCAGGCTGGGTGAGGAATGGCTGAGGGGATTCTACCCTGGTAGTGATCTCTGGAGGTCCCTTCCAACCTCTAAGGTTCTGTGATTCTGTGATACCTGACTGCAAGAGAATCAGGCAGAAGAACCAGAAGGACCAGATGACCTTTGGCTGTCCCTTCCCACCACCCAGGCCACTCGATGCTGATTCTATGAAGGAACCCAAAGCAGTGAGCACTTAGGCTAACCCACATCGCCTGGGCTCTCCTGCCACCTCCTCCTCCTCTTTTGGTTTCTTTTCCTCCTGGCTGCACTTATGGTGACCACACAGACGTGGTCACATTTTCCTTTAGATGCTACAACCACTAAGCTTGCTCTTCCCCAGCCCCTTGGTGAAGGAACTTCAGCAGAACTCTTGTAACTCCCCCAGTTAAAAGGATTCTTTTTGTCTTCCTCCTGTGTCCTGCTCTGCCAGCTTTGAAGTGCTTTGCTCTGGGATCACCAGCCCTGACAAACTGATGGCTTCCAGCTGAGGGTGACTCTCCACATGGTGTTTGTCCAACCACCAGGGATGTCTCCTGGCTTTGGACCTCCTGACTGTTCTTCCATCATCCTATTCCAGTTTTCACAGGCTGCCCAGAAAGGTTGTGGAGTCTCCTTCTCTGGAGACTTTCAAAACCCACATGGATTTGTGCTTGTGTGAACTACCCTACAGGGATCCTGCTCTGGCAGGGGACGGGGTTGGACTTGATGGTCTCTGGAGGTCCCTTCCAACCTCTAAGGTGATTCACCTGACACAAGGGTTTTGTTTCCTGGCTTGTGGAAATAGGATCACCATGTCCACCGTGGATGAGACATGGAGAAGCAGTTAAAGCTCATAAACTTCAGCTCAGGGGCTGGTAAGGGAGGTGCCTGCTGAGTGCTTGCAGCTGTGGATGCTGCTACCCACCCTGCAGATGCAGCCTGGGGCAGTTGCCCCTTTGAAACTGCTGAAGAAAAGGGGCTGAGAGACAGGTTAAAACCCACTTGCAGTCACCTTGGGGTGCAGATCTGTCCCATCCATGGCCTCTGCCAGCCTGAAACCAGGGTCTGGGTGAGGAAAAGGGTGCAGAGAGGCTGAAGGTTGTGTGTGCAATGATAAGGTGGCAAAGGGGGTTGGGAAGCACTGTGGCTGTGTGGTACCAGAGGGCACCTTCATAGAACCACAAAATCAGGCAGGGTTGGAAGTGACCACAAGGATCAACCAGTTCCAATCTCCCTGCCATGCCCAGGGACATCCTACCCTAGATCAGGCTGCCCACAACCTCATCCAGCCTGGTCTTAAACACCTCCAGGGATGGGGCCTCAACCACCTCCCTGGCCAACCCCTCCCAGGCTCTCACCACCCTCATGCTGCAGAACTTCCTCCTCATGTCCAGTCTGAATCTCCTCACATCCAGCTTTGTTCCATACCCCCCAAGTCCTGTCACTCCCTGACAGCTTAGAAAGTCCCTCCTCAGCATTTTTGTAGCCCCCTTTAGACACTGGAAGGCCACAAGAAGGTCACCTGGGAGCCTTCTCCTCTCCAGACTGCACAGCCCCAACTCTTTCAGTCTCCTCACAGCAGAGCAGCTCCAGCCCTCTGAGCATCCTCATGGCCCTGCTCTGGACACACTCCAGCCCCTCCACATCCCTCTTGTCCCAGGGGCTCCAGAACCATGGGAAAGCAGGAGTGATCCTGGGGTTGTGCACAGGAAAATCTCAGCACAGCTTTCTCCTTGGGTCCTCTGAGCAGCCTCAGGAGATGCCAACACTCCAAGCTCTTCCTCAACCAGGGAAGAAGGCAATTGCCTTGTGCTGCCCGTGGCTGAGCAAGGGAGCTGTGTTGGGACCAGTACTGGTGTCTGGGCAGGTTCTCAGTGACAGCCCTGGGTGGGACCTGACTGGGGTGTGAGGGAGGATTGCAAATTCACTGAGAAGTTTAGTTCCCTGCTGTTCCAGCTTGGAAATGTTCCACCTGGGAGCAAGCTCTGCTTGCCTGGGGAGATGGGAGCAGCTTTTTCCTCACTGGTAGCTCCAACAAACCTGTGGTCAGGAGCTCCATGGCATTCCCTGGCAAGCTGTCAATTCCTGTCACTAAAGGTGTCACCTGGTGCCTCAGAAGGTGCCCACAGCCATTAGCTAAGACCCAAGTGAATATTACTTTCCTCTTTAGAGGCTGGAGAGCAGCCCTGAGGAACAGGCCCTGGGGGTCTGGGGTGATGAAAAGCTCAAGCTGAGGCTGCAGTGTGAGTGCAGCCCAGACAGCAACTGTGTGCTGGGCTGCAGCAAGAGCAGTGTGGGCAGCAGGGCAAGGGAGGGGATTGTGCCCCTTGGCTCTGCTCTCCTCAGACCCCACCTGCAGTCCTGGGTGCAGGTCTGGAGCCCCCAGCACAGGAAGGATATTTCTCCTAGGCAGAGCCATACCTGTATACATACTGAAGCTTAGAGAAGAAGAGAAGGGGAAAAAGTTTTAAATTATTATTTAAATAATAAACAAAACCCAAAACTAACTAAAAAAAAAATAAACAAAGCAAAACAAACTAAGGTGTTGTAATGCCAGGACAAGGAGTAATGGGTGTGAACTGGCAGAGGGGAGATTGAAAGTGGATGTTAGGAGGAAGTTGTTTGCAGTGAGGGTGGTGAGACACTGGCACAGGTTGCCCAGGGAGGTTGTGGCTGCTCCCTCCCTGGAGGTGCTCAAGGCCAGGTTGGATGATACCTTGAGCAACTTGTTCTAGTGGGAGGTGTCCCTGCCTATGGCAGGGGGTTGGAGCTAGATGAGCTTTGAGGTGCTTTCCAACCTTCCCATTCTATGAGCCTATGAAGTGTTTTCAGGAGCCAAGGTCAGTCGTGATGGCTCCTGGTGAGACAAAGCACCATGCTTACACCTGAGCTTGGCACCCTTGCCTGAGCCAGAGCTGTGATTTGAAAACACTGGAGCAATGGAGAATTTGCTGCTTCTGGAGCCAGGTTTCCTCCTGGAGCTGCTTTCTGAAAGGAACTCTCAATGCACTGTTAAAAATGGTGCACTTGGCCCTGTTGGAATCACTCTGGCACCAGCTCTCTCTCACCCATGGTGTCCAGGTCTTTCTTTGCCAGCCCAAGGACCCTCTGCTCTAATAATATTTTCCCTCCTCATGTGCTGCTCACTGTCTGCTGAGCAGAAGAGCTAAGCTGTGCTGCATTTCTCTTTGCCTCTCCAGTTTCCCAGTTGCCTTAATTCCAGTTTTAATAGTGAGAGGAAAAACTTCTCTCAGAAGATTCATTCTTCTTTTCCTGCCACGATGGCATCCAAATTTGTTATTCCACCTCGGGTCTAGGGGCTACAAGGCTGAGAAACCACTGCTTGGCTGAGCTCTCCAGCAGTCTCCCAGACCAACAAATTCTTCCTTAGGGGGTGTGTGGTGTTTTTATTGCTGCTTTTGCAAGCACAGGAGACATGCATAAGGACCACAACACCCAGTGTTCTGGAGACCCTGGATCGACACTCTTCCTCCCAGCCTGAGCCCAGCTTGAGTGCTGCAGCCAGGAGAGGAGTGAGAGCTGGGAGGGATGGCAGCAGGAATGGTTCACTGCCTCCAGCTGTCACAGAATCACAGAATGTTAGGAAGGGACCTCCAGAGATCATCCAGTCCAACCCCATTGCCAAAGCAGCATTCCCTAGGGTAGTTCACACAGAAATGCATCCAGGCAGGGTTTGAAAGTCTCCAGAGAGGGAGACTCCACAACCTCTCTGGGCAGCCTGCTGCAGGGCTCTGTCACCCTCACTGTAAAGAAGTTTCACCTCAGTGGTTGGGGTGAAACCTTCTTTGTTCCAGTTTGTAGCTGTTGCTCCTTGGCTTGTTGCTGCTGACCAGCCAAAAAGAGCTTGGCCTCAGCCACTTGGAACCCACCCCTCAGATATTTCTACACATTGCTCAGATCCCCTCTCAGCCTTCTCTTCTCCAGACTGAACAGCCCCAGAGCCCTCACGGTCTCTCTCCATAGGGGAGATGCTCAAGTCCCTTAATCACCCTCTTGGCTCTCTGCTGGACTCTCTCCAGCAGGTCCCTGTCTCTCCTGAGCTGGGGAGCCCCAAACTGAGCACAATACTCTAGGACTGGGTTGCACCAGGGCACAGAAGAGAGAGAGAAGCACCTCCCCAGTCCTGCTGGCCACACTTTTCTTGCTGTGCCCCAGTGTACCTCTTGGCCACAAAGGCACATTGCTGTCCCACTCAGAACTTGCTGTCCCTGCCTGCAGAGCTGCACGAGGTGCACCTTGGGCTGTGTCCCCCCACAGTGATGTACCTGAGAACTTCCACAGAGTGGCTGGTGGTTGTACCAAGGCACAAATACCACCAGGGTGTAGGTGTGAGAGGGGAAGATTCTGTCCAGGACCTTGTTGGATGCGTTTCCTACTGACCATGGATCAGATGCTTGAGCTCCAGAGGCCCCTTCCAGCCCCCACCACTCTGTGAGCTGTCAGCCAGGGCAGAGGTGAAGCCAGCACCAGTGAAGGTGGGGACCTGCCTGTTAGATAGGGCAGGGGACCTCAGAAACTACAGTGATAAGAGGCAATGTAATAGGAGGAGGTTATGCAGGGCAGGGTTAGTCACCTCCAGGCTGCTGCCCAGCAGATGGAAATAGAAGCAGGAGGGCAAGAGTTGTGTGAGCCCACCCCGTGATGCCAACAAGCCCCTGGCTTGATGACACAGTGGTGACATTGGGGGCTGGCCCAGGTGACCTCTGGGGGTCCTTTCCAACCCAAACCATTCTATGAGCCTTGCCTCAGCTCCTTTCCTCTCTCTCATTTGCACTAAAGTTTCTCCCAGTAACTAAGGACTTACCAAGTATTGCCCAGTGCTGACCAGTTCAGAAGGGCTGAAGGGAGCCAGAGAGGAGGCACTGATGCCACCAGTGCTAGGGGGGCAGCTGATTCCTGCCCTTCCTCCAGGAGAGGGAAGATGTCCCCAGCCAGTGCAGCAGCCTAAGCCTCAGCTCTCCCTGAAGCAGGGTGCCCAAGGGGGCACTTCTGCAGAGCTCCAGCATTTTGGGGTGCACCACATTGCCCTTTCTCCTTCAGGGAGCCAGATGTGCTCCATGCCTACCCCAGGAAGCTCCTACAGGAGGCTGTGGCCTTCCCCAGCCAGCCACCACATCCCGTTGGCTCTCAGGGAAGCAGAACAACCTGAGGCATCTAAGCATGGGAGGAAAGGTTCTGAGCCCTGGGCACATTGCAGTGCCAACCCTGGCTGGGCTGAGGGAGCTGGCAGTGACCCAGGACTTCTTTCTCCTGGGTAGTTTGGTTGAGGTAGCAGCAGCAGTCAGAGCCTGCTTGCAGGGCCAGACCACCCAGGAGCCCTGAGGACCATCGCTGAGTTTGCTCTGCAGTAGTGTGCCCATGAGGAGCCCTGTGAGGGTCCTGCCACGAATGAGATCCTACCCCAGCACAGGCAGCAGTCCTGCCCTCCCAGCCCTCCCTTACCTCCGCTTCCAAGAGCACCAGGTGCTTGCCAGGAGGGAAAAGCCAGCACTGCCACCACTGGGGAGGCTTTTAACCCTGCCAGGGCCCTGGGGGAGAGGCTTCCAGAGGCAGCCCTCGTTCCGTGGCAGGAGCAGGGAGCAAAGCATTCACCCAATCAGCTGAACAAATGGGATCTGAGCCCACAGGACCCTGTTCTGCTGCAAGCCAAGTGCAGACCAGCCAGAGCTCTCTAGCCCTGCTCTCCTCCTCCAGCCTGGTGGTAGCTCTTGGGGCACCTGGGCTGCAGTAAGCTGCCCATGCCAGGTGTGCTGGGCTACAGGAGGGTGGCTGGGGGTGTGTGTGGGGGGTGGAAAGCTGCAGTCTCTGTGCCTTCAGGTCCTTCTTTGTGACACTGCTTTATCTGTTGAAGGGCTATGAGGTGCCCACAGCGGCCAGTGCCAGAGAGAAGTGAGGAGGACTTGCAAACACAGTCAGAAGGTGACTTGCACTTGGCATCTGCACCTCATCTGTGCTCCCACCCCCTACTGTAACCATGCACACCTGCCCAGTTGTGCAGAGTTCTCCACCCTGTGTGGTCCAGGGTATTGTAGGCAGCAGGACCATGGTGGGGCTGTGATGTGGCAGAAGCTTGCTTTACACTTAGCTAAGGCACCAAACAGTCCTGTGAGTGCTTGAAGAGCCGGGCAGGAGGATTCAGTGGGCTTAAGAGGGTGAATGCTGCCTGCTCTGAGCATGGAGCAGCTCCTGACCAAAGAGCAAGTTTAGCTGGAGTTCACCAGGAGCCAGCAGTGGGCACTTGCAGCACAGGAGGCCAAGGGCAGCCTGGGCTGAATCCAAAGCAGTGTGGCCAGAGAAGGAGAGAGTGGATGCTGCCTCTTGGCTCTGCTCTGGGGAGACCTCCCCTGCAGTGCTGCATCCAGCTCTGGAGCCCTCAGCACAGCAAGGACATGGATCTGATGCAGCAGGGCCAGAGGAGGCCATGGAAATGCTCAGGGGCTGGAGCAGCTCTGCTGTGAGGCCAGGCTGAGGTAGCTGGGGGTGTGCAGCCTGCAGAAGAGAAGGCTGCAGGCAGAGCTCAGAGCAGCCTGCCAGGAGCTGAAGGGGGCTGCAAGAAGGCTGCAGAGGGACTGTTTGCAAAGGGCTGCAGGGACAGGCCCAGGGCAATGGTTTGAAATGAGAGCAGAGCAGCTGCAGATTGGCTGTGAGGAACAAGTTCTGTAGCAGGAGGCTGCTGGAGCACTGCAGCAGGTTGCCCAGGGAGGGAGTTGAGGCTCCAGGCCTGGAGATGTTCAAGGGGAGGCTGGAGAAGGCTGTGAGCAACCTGCTGCAGTGGAGGATGTCCCTGCTGAGTGCATGGATGGACATAGATGATCTCTGCAGGTTCCTTCCATCTCAAACCATCATTCTATGATTCAGGTCTCTTTTTGCCTCTTGTACCTGATGATGCAACTGGCTACAGCAGATGTAAACAGCTTCAAAGTTGGAGCCCCAGTGGCTGCCCCAAACTTTTAATAGCCCACAAGGTGCCTTGTTTGCAGCTCTCACAAAACCCCAGGTGAGGAACTGAAGGACTGTAAACTTCCAGTAATTGGTGCTGAAGCTCCAGATGCACGTTGTCTGTGGAGAGGAGCCTATGGGGCTGGGCACCCAGAGGAGAAAGAGGGAAACAAGAAACAGAAGATGCTATTTAAAGCATCTTCACTAAAGTGCACAAATTGGCCCCAACAGCTTCAAACCATTCCCCTCTGTCCTGTCTCTAGACACTCTCAGGAAAAGTCCCTCTGCAGCCTTCCTGTAGGATCCCTTCAGCTATTGGAAGATCCCCCTGGAGCCTTCTCCAGGCTGAACACCCCCAACTCCCTCAGCCTATCCTCATAGCAGAGGTTCTCCAGCCCTTGACTCATCTTTGTGGCCTACTCTGGACTTGTTCCAACAGCAAACGGCAACTGGCTGGACAAGAAGCTCAACATGAGCCAGCAGTGTGCACTTGCAGCAGGACACTGGACAGCAGGGTGAGGGAGGTGATCCTACCCCTCTGCTCTGCTCTGGTGAGACCCCACCTGGAGTACTGCATCCAGTGCTGGAGCCCCTGGGACAAGAGGGATGTGGAGATGCTGGAAGGTGTCCAGAGCAGGGCCATGAGGATGCTGAGAGGGCTGGAGCTGCTCTGCTGTGAGGACAGACTGAGAGAGTTTGGGTTGTGCAGTCTGGAGAGGAGAAGGCTCCCAAGTGACCTTCTTGTGGCCTTCCAGGATCTGAAGGGGGCTACAAAAAAGCTGGGGAGGGACTTTTTAGACTGTTGGAGAGTGACAGGACTGGAGGGTATGGAACAAAGCTGGAGGTGGNCTAGGGTAGGGTGTCCCTGGGCATGGCAAGGGGCTTGGAACTGGCTGATCCTTGTGACCCTTCCAATCCTGCCTGATTCTGTGATTCTGTGATTCTGTGATTCTATGACTCTGTGACTATGATTCTATGGTTCTATGATTCCATGATTCTGTGATTCTATAATTCTATAATTCTATGACTCATGATTCTATGATTCTGTGGTTCTGTGGTTCTATGGTTCTAGCTCTGTGTCCTTGTGATGGGGAGTACAAGAAGAAGAAGCAGGAAGACTCAGTGACCTGCAGCTGGTGCCAGGCCTCCACTTCCCATTTGCAGGTCTTTTTTGCTGCCCCCAACCCCACAAGGCAGGGTCAGAAGTCACTTCATGCTTCATGGTGATGGTGTTTGACTCTGGAGGCTCTTAGTCCACGCCAAAGACAAAGAAAGCAGGCCAGATCTGGTTCACCTGTGTGCCTTTTGGTGTGAAATATGAAGGCAAGTGGTCAACTGAAGTGAGATCTTCAGCCAGAAAACAACAACCCCCATGTCCTTTTCCAGTAGGGTGGAAAAGTCAGGCAGTGATCCATGGCCACTCTCACAAGATGCAGTGTGAGGGTGTTTGGCTGGCTTTGGGGAGGCCAAGCTGGAAATGTCTGAGGACATCAATGGGAAAAGACCAAACCCAAACCCAAACCATTGTTCTTACAAAATCTGGTGAAAGTCTCATTCCAGAAATCAGCCTGAAAGGAGCCCTTAGTCCACGTTCTACTCAGGACCCACCAGCAGAGGTTGCTTGTGTCTGTGGCCAGGTGACTGCTGGGTGCCTGCAAGCACAGAGAGTTGATGGCCTTGCAGGGCTTTGAGCCAAGGATTTTTCCCATCTAAGTGAAGATGTTCCTTGCTAAAGCCTGTGTCTCTTGACCCTCACTTCAAGAAAGACATCGAGGTGCTGAAGCTTGTGCCCAAAGAGGGGCAATGAAGCTTGTGAAGAGTCTGGTGAGGAGCACCTGAGAGGTTGTTGAGGGTGAGGGGAGACCTTCTGGCTCTCCACAACTCCTTGAAACCAGGTGGGTTTGGCCTCTTCTCTCCAGTGACAAGTGGCAGGATGAGAGGAAATGGCCTCAGGTTACATAGGGGGAGGTTTAGGTTGGATATTAGAAGAAACTTCTTCAGTTTAGGTTGGACATTAGAAGAAACTTCACTTTAGGTTGGACATTAGAAGAAACTTCTTCACTTGAAGGGGCTCTCAAAGACTGGCACAGGCTGCTCTGTGTGTGTGTGTGTGTGTGTGGTTGAATCCCCATCCCTGGATGTGTCCCAAAGAGGAAGGATGTGATGCTGAGGGACATAGGTTAGCAGCAGACTTGGGAGAGTTAGAGAATGGTTGGATTCAATCATCTTAAAAGTCTTCTCCAGTCAAAATGATCTGAGGATTTTAGGGCTCTCATCACCACCCAGCTGTGAGAAGACTTCACAGTAAGGTGTCCTTCCACCTTCTCCTGCCCAGGCTGAACACAACAGTCTCAACCTTAACTTGTAGGTCTTGTGCTCCAGTTCCAGCCATCTCTGTGACCTCCACAATGCCTCCTCTGCTAGGGCAGTGTCTGGCTGCTAGAAGGGCTCTGGGAGCTGAGTTTTGTTGATACCAGACCAAACCAAGACACTACAATGATCAGGGGCCATAAAGATGCTGCGTGGACAGGCTGAGGGAGCTGAGGGTGCTCAGCCTGGGGAAGAGAAGACTCTGGTAGGACCTCAGAGCTGCTTTCTAGTACTTGAGGGAGGGCTCCAGTACAGCCTCCTGTCCTGCTGTCCCCAGCATAAGGACACAGAGCTGTTAGAGCAGGACCAGAGGAGGCCAGAAAGAAGATTTGAGAACTGGAACACCTCTGCTATGAGGATAAGCTGAGGGAGCTGGGGGTGTGCAGCCTGCAGAAGACTCCAGGGGAACCTCAGCCCTTGGCCTCCTGGGCTACCAGTGCCCACTGCTGGCTCCTGCCCAGCTTCTCCTCCACCTGCAACCCCAAGCCCTTCTCTGCAGGGCTGCTCTCAATCTCCTCATCCCTCAGCCTGTGCTGACATCATGATCTTTGATCACGTTGGGTGCTTCTGTGCTCCACAACCTCCCTGGAGGTGTCCAAGGCCAGGTTGGAGGAGGCCTTGAGTGAGCTGTGCTAGTGGGAGGTGTCCCTGCCTATGTCAGGGGGTTGGAACTAAATGATCTTTGAGGTCCCTTCCAACCTTCCCATTCAATGATTCCATTTAGATGCTCCACTCATTTGAAGCACTCTGTCTCAGTCAGTTGCTTTTAGTAACTCAAATTATCATTTCTGACCTGTGTTTCAGGCTTGGGAAAGCCCAGAATGTAGGTTCTGCCCATGCCAGCTGTTCAGTGTGGTTTTTAAGCACAGCTGAACACCCTGAAGTGCTGAATTTCCATTAACATGGTTTAGTCTGGTGGGCTAAAAATGAAAGGCACTGTCTTGTCTGGTTTAAAAAGCTAGATGGGGGAGTTTTAAAACCATAAAAAAGTCAGTTCTGTGTAGTGTGACATCCAAATCCTTGGGTATTAATGGAAGAGCAAAGTATGAAATTGTAATGTACAGTTGCTGCTAGAACCAAGGAAGGGCAGAATGATTTTATACTTCAACTCAGGGAGCCAATTGCTGCTGGCTCTCCTTAGGAATAAAAATAATTAAAAGAGGAGGAGGTGGGGAGAAAGGGAGAGAAAGAGAGGAAAAGAGGGAGAGAGAGAGAACAGGAGGCTGCAGGTATTTGTTTTAAAGCCAGAATATCTGTGTGTTATATGAATCATAACCACAATTAATTTACCCCCTCCCTTTTCTGAAGGCAAAGATTATTGCAACAAGCAGTCATGCTTAAAAAAATAAAGAAAATCCCATTGGTACCTTGCACAGGCAGAAACAGCCTGAGAAGGAACAAAAAATCACCCAGGTGGAAAGCAAAAAATAGATTTCCAATATCATTTACTGCAGAAGGTTTCTGCAAGGCCTGATCTCCCCCAAGAAAGGGACCAGAAGCAGACAGCAGCAGTCTGACAAAAATCAAACCCACATCATTACCTCTGTAATGGTTTGAAATTCTCTAATTCTGTGAAGCACAGGACAGAGATTTTGTTGTGGGCTTTATTGCCTTTGAGTCTTTTCTAATGTATCCAAAACATTATCAATGCTTGACAGAGCATAGTGTACAGGAGGGGAGAAAAAAGGACAGAGAAACACAGGTAGGAAAGGAAAAAAAGAACAGAGAAAAACACTTATGAAAGGGGAAAAAAAAAGAATAGAGAAAAACAGGTATGAAAGGACAAAAAAAAAACCCAAACCCCAAAACCAGAGAAAAATAGGTATGAAAGGGAAAAAAAGCAGAGAAAAAAACAGGTATGAAAGGGGAAAAAGAAAGAACAGAGAAAAAGAGGTATGAAAGAAAAATAACAGAAAAAGGTATGAAAGGGGAAAAAAGGAAGAGAGAAAAACAGGTATGAAAGGGGAAAAAGAACAGAGAAAAACAGGTATGAAAGGGGAAAAAGAACAGAGAAAAACAGGTATGAAAGGGGAAAAA
>VWZE01026246.1:43540-60717 GCA_013396675.1 Eubucco bourcierii | reverse complement strand
CTAGGGTAGGGTGTCCCTGGGCATGGCAGGGGGGTTGGGACTGGCTGATCCTTGTGGCCCCTTCCAAACCTGACTGATTCTATGGTTCTATGATTCTATGATTCTGTTTCTATGAATCTATGATTCTATGGTTCTATGGTGCTATGATTCTATGATTCTACAGTTCTATGGTGCTATGATTCTATGGTTCTATGGTTCCATGGTTCTGTGACTAACCACAGGCCTTCTAATCCACCNGGCATGGCAGGGGGGTTGGGACTGGCTGATCCTTGTGGCCCCTTCCAAACCTGACTGATTCTATGGTTCTATGATTCTATGATTCTGTTTCTATGAATCTATGATTCTATGGTTCTATGGTGCTATGATTCTATGATTCTACAGTTCTATGGTGCTATGATTCTATGGTTCTATGGTTCCATGGTTCTGTGACTAACCACAGGCCTTCTAATCCACCCCAGAATCATAGATTCATAGAATCATAGAATGGTAAGGCTGGAAGTGACCTCAAGGATCATCTAGTTCCAACCCCCTGCCACAGGCAGGGACACCTCCCACTAGTACAGAATGGCATTGCCCCTCCTGGCCACCAGAGCACACTGCTGGCTCATGCCCATGCTGCCATCCACCAGGACTCCCAAGTCTCTCTCCCTTTCACTGCTCTCCAGCAGGTCAGCCCCCAAGCTATACTGCTCCATGGGATTGTTCTCTCCCGGGGGGAACTGTGAATACTCAGCTCCTCACAAAAGCAAAGCAGTGTTGTCTCCACAGTGCTGTGACTAGCTGTTGTACTCAGACTCTGGCAGGTGATGCAGCCATAAAAACGAGGCTATTTTTGGCAGCTGGGATGTTTTGATGCTCGTGGGATTTAGGTGTTTGGTTGATAGGTTTCTGCAACCCACTACAGAAAGAGGTGGTGCTGGGGAGCTCAGCCAGCTGCAGACACTTGCCAGAGCTGTAGATACTTGCCAGAGCTGTAGATTTCATCATGCTGAATTGGATCTGAGGGCCACTCTCCCTCCCCCTTCTATAAAGTGTTTGTTCTTCAGAATGATTTCATTCTAACTGATAGGCTTGGACTTCAAACAAAAGGATCAGTGTGTTAGCAATGTGCCTGCAGGTAGCTTGTCAAGAGCCCTCCCACACCACGCAAGGGGAGTCAGAAGTCCTGGCTCACATCCATTGGGAACCACAGAGGTGTTGCAGGTTGTCACTTCTGCTGCCTGTGTGCTTTAACAACATCTTTGATTCAGACTTCTGAGCTTTGGAAAGATTCAATACTGTGGACACAAAAAGACACAGCACGGTATAGTTATGTAGCTGCTGAAAGTGTAGAGTACAACGAGACAGACAAGCAAAGCATAAACCCCAAAGGATAAAGTGCTGTGGAGTCTCACTCTGCCCATGCTGTGCTGTCTCACTCTGCCCAGTGGTGCTGTGCTGTGTCACTCTGCCCATGCTGTGCTGTCTCACTCAGCCCATGCTGTGCTGTCTCACTCTGCCCAGTGAGGCTGTGCTGTCTCACTCAGCCCATGCTGTGCTGTCTCACTCAGCCCATGCTGTGCTGTCTCACTCTGCCCATGCTGTGCTGTCTCACTCAGCCCATGCTGTGCTGTCTCACTCTGCCCATACTGTGCTGTCTCACTCTGCCCATGCTGTGCTGTCTCACTCTGCCCAGTGGTGCTGTGCTGTGTCACTCTGCCCATGCTGTGCTGTCTCACTCTGCCCATGCTGTGCTGTCTCACTCAGCCCATGCTGTGCTGTCTCACTCAGCCCATGCTGTGCTGTCTCACTCTGCCCATGCTGTGCTGTCTCACTCTGCCCAGTGGTGCTGTGCTGTGTCACTCTGCCCATGCTGTGCTGTCTCACTCTGCCCATGCTGTGCTGTCTCACTCAGCCCATGCTGTGCTGTCTCACTCAGCCCATGCTGTGCTGTCTCACTCTGCCCATGCTGTGCTGTCTCACTCTGCCCAGTGGTGCTGTGCTGTGTCACTCTGCCCATGCTGTGCTGTCTCACTCTGCCCATGCTGTGCTGTCTCACTCAGCCCATGCTGTGCTGTCTCACTCAGCCCATGCTGTGCTGTCTCACTCTGCCCATGCTGTGCTGTCTCACTCTGCCCAGTGGTGCTGTGCTGTGTCACTCTGCCCATGCTGTGCTGTCTCACTCTGCCCATGCTGTGCTGTCTCACTCAGCCCATGCTGTGCTGTCTCACTCAGCCCATGCTGTGCTGTCTCACTCTGCCCATGCTGTGCTGTCTCACTCTGCCCAGTGGTGCTGTGCTGTGTCACTCTGCCCATGCTGTGCTGTCTCACTCTGCCCATGCTGTGCTGTCTCACTCAGCCCATGCTGTGCTGTCTCACTCAGCCCATGCTGTGCTGTCTCACTCTGCCCATGCTGTGCTGTCTCACTCTGCCCAGTGGTGCTGTGCTGTGTCACTCTGCCCATGCTGTGCTGTCTCACTCTGCCCATGCTGTGCTGTCTCACTCAGCCCATGCTGTGCTGTCTCACTCAGCCCATGCTGTGCTGTCTCACTCTGCCCATGCTGTGCTGTCTCACTCTGCCCAGTGGTGCTGTGCTGTGTCACTCTGCCCATGCTGTGCTGTCTCACTCTGCCCATGCTGTGCTGTCTCACTCAGCCCATGCTGTGCTGTCTCACTCAGCCCATGCTGTGCTGTCTCACTCTGCCCATGCTGTGCTGTCTCACTCTGCCCAGTGGTGCTGTGCTGTGTCACTCTGCCCATGCTGTGCTGTCTCACTCTGCCCATGCTGTGCTGTCTCACTCAGCCCATGCTGTGCTGTCTCACTCAGCCCATGCTGTGCTGTCTCACTCTGCCCATGCTGTGCTGTCTCACTCTGCCCAGTGGTGCTGTGCTGTGTCACTCTGCCCATGCTGTGCTGTCTCACTCTGCCCATGCTGTGCTGTCTCACTCAGCCCATGCTGTGCTGTCTCACTCTGCCCAGTGGTGCTGTGCTGTGTCACTCTGCCCATGCTGTGCTGTCTCACTCAGCCCATGCTGTGCTGTCTCACTCTGCCCATGCTGTGCTGTCTCACTCAGCCCATGCTGTGCTGTCTCACTCAGCCCATGCTGTGCTGTCTCACTCTGCCCATGCTGTGCTGTCTCACTCAGCCCATGCTGTGCTGTCTCACTCAGCCCATGCTGTGCTGTCTCACTCTGCCCATGCTGTGCTGTCTCACTCAGCCCATGCTGTGCTGTCTCACTCAGCCCATGCTGTGCTGTCTCACTCTGCCCATGCTGTGCTGTCTCACTCAGCCCATGCTGTGCTGTCTCACTCAGCCCATGCTGTGCTGTCTCACTCTGCCCATGCTGTGCTGTCTCACTCAGCCCATGCTGTGCTGTCTCACTCAGCCCATGCTGTGCTGTCTCACTCTGCCCATGCTGTGCTGTCTCACTCAGCCCATGCTGTGCTGTCTCACTCAGCCCATGCTGTGCTGTCTCACTCTGCCCATGCTGTGCTGTCTCACTCAGCCCATGCTGTGCTGTCTCACTCAGCCCATGCTGTGCTGTCTCACTCTGCCCATGCTGTGCTGTCTCACTCAGCCCATGCTGTGCTGTCTCACTCAGCCCATGCTGTGCTGTCTCACTCTGCCCATGCTGTGCTGTCTCACTCAGCCCATGCTGTGCTGTCTCACTCAGCCCATGCTGTGCTGTCTCACTCTGCCCATGCTGTGCTGTCTCACTCTGCTCAGTGGTGCTGTGCTGTCTCACTCAGCCCATGCTGTGCTGTCTCACTCAGCCCATGCTGTGCTGTCTCACTCTGCCCAGTGGTGCTGTGCTGTCTCACTCTGCCCAGTGATGCTTCCAGGAGACCTTGGAGTGGCCTTCCAGGATCTGAAATGGGTTACAGGAAGGCTGTGGAGGGACTATTGCCAAGGTCTTGTAATGCCAGGACAAGGGGAATGGGTTTGAAGTGGCAGAGGGGAGATTGAAAGTGGATGTTAGGAGGAAGTTGTTTGCAGTGAGGGTGGTGAGACACTGGCACAGGTTGCCCAGGGAGGCTGTGGAGCACAGAAGCACCCAATGTGATCTTTTGATCACGTTGGGTGCTTCTGTGCTCTACAACCTCCCTGGAGGTCTTCTGTGCTCCACAACCTCCCTGGAGGTGTTCAAGGCCAGGTTGGATAAGGCCTTGAGTGAGCTGTACTAGTGGGAGGTGTCCCTGCCTATGGCAGGGGGTTGGAACTGGATGATCCTTGAGGTCCCTTCCAACCTTCCCATTCTGTGTTTCTACGATTGAGAGACACTGATTATTCCAAACAACTGAAGCAAGCAGATGACCTCTGCAGATGAAGGAGCAGGTGATATCTAAGGTCCCTTCCAATCTAGACCATTCTCTAATTAGGTGGCTCAGTGACAGTCCAGGAGAGAGCACTGCACATTCAAGGTTCCAGTCTCAAAGACCAATGCCCTTCCAGTCTGTTTAAATGGAGTCAGAAAATGTTTCCATAGTCTGAAAAGTAGCTCTCCTCTGTTCCATGTTGGATTAGGTAATCTTTCCTATTTAAGGAGAGCTGCCCAACGCCTGCTTGCTCCACACCTTTAAGAGTTTTCAAAGGAAACACATGTTCACTGGTATTGTCATCAGAATGGCTTTTAAAAGGAACTTTAAAACCTTTGGGGTTGCTTCTATAATCAGAACCAAAGTTAATACTCTGAAACCCAATACTCTATTTAAAATGAGAGTGGGATAGTAGGAAATACAATACCCATTAATAAACCTTTACATCTAGAAAGCCTTTTTCTCACATGCCCACTTACTGTAAATGGGGATCAGAATAGCTTCATGCTTGAATCTTAAAGTTATTTGGAGAAAGTGAAGGTGAGGTGGTATTTTAATTTGGGGAGTGTTGCTTTTCCTCAGATATTATAACTCAAACATTAAGCTGAAACAAAAATTAAAGTTATTTGCTGCAGGCTGTGGAGTCAGTGCAATATTATGAGTTAAAAAAATAAATAAATTGGCAAATGTAAAGCTTTAAAAACTGAATAAACAAAAATGTCGCCAAGGGCAGATCCTGCCTGACAAACCTGGTGCCCTTCTATGAACAGGTCACACCATGAGTAGCTGAGGGGTGAGCAACTGATGGCATTGACCTGTGCCTGAGCAAAGCCCTCAGCACTGTCCCACACCACAGCCTGGTCTCCAGGCTGGTGACACATGGGTGTGACGGGTGGGCCATGAGATGGATAAAGAACAGGCTTGATGGCTGCACCCAGAGAGTGGCTGTCAGTGACTCCATGTGCCAG
The DNA here is from genome assembly GCA_013396675.1 of Eubucco bourcierii. Lineage (NCBI taxonomy): Eukaryota > Metazoa > Chordata > Aves > Piciformes > Ramphastidae > Eubucco > Eubucco bourcierii. Next base: position 55,452 of record VWZE01026246.1, on the reverse strand, counting down.
AGGAGGCAGTGCCAAGTGGAGTCCCTCAGGGAGCAGTCCTGGGACCACTCTTGTTCAACATCTGTATTGGTGCCAGGGACAGAGGCACTGAGTGCAGCCTCAGCAAGTTTGCTGAGCACACCAAGCTGTGTGGTGCAGCTGGTAGCTGGAGGGCAGGGATGGCATCCAGAGGGACCTGGGCAGGCTGCAGAGCTTGGCACAAGCCAACCTCAGGAGGTTCAACAAGACCAAGTGCAAGGTCCTGCAGCTCAGTCAGGGCAATCCCAAGCACCAATCCAGGCTGGGCAGTGCTTGGCTGGAGAGCAGCCCTGAGGAGAGGGACTTGGGGTTGCTGGTGGAGGAGAAGGTCAACATGAGCCAGCAGTGAGCACTTGCNCAGAGAAGGGCCACAAGGATGAGCAGAGGGCTGGAGCTGCTCTGCTGTGAGGAGAGACTGAGGGAGTTGGGGCTGTGCAGTCTGGAGAGGAGAAGGTTCCCAGGTGACCTTCTTGTGGCCTTCCAGGATCTGAAGGAGGCTATCAGAAAGCTGGGGAGGGACTTTTTAGGTTGTGAGGTAGTGACAGGACTGGGGGGAATGGAACAAAGCTACAAGTGGGTAGATTTAGACTGGATGTTAGGAAGAAGCTCTTCATTACGAGGGCGCTGATAGCCTGGAAGGGGTTTCCCAGGGAGGTGGTGGAAGTCTCATCCCTGGAGGTGTTTAAGGCCAGGCTGGATGAGGCTGTGGTCAGCCTGATCTAGTGTGAGGTGTCCCTGCCCATGGCAGGAGGGGCTGGAACCAGATGATCCTTGAGGTCCCTTCCAGCCCTGGCTGATTCTGTGATTCTATCATTCTACAATTTTGTGAGTCTATGATTCTGTGTCTGAAACACTCTCCCAGACTAATAGCACCAAATGCATGCTGTGGCTCCTTATTTTGTGGGGATTTGCAGAGCAATTTTAAGTGAACAGAGAGGGCACTTGGCCCCAGCTGAACCCCTCTCTGATGATAAAGGTCTAATCTTCTTCCACAGGAGCCTTCAGAAAGATGCACAAACTTCAGTGCTCTCTGAATTTACTCTGTATGGAAGAACCACTCAGGCTCCTACTCGGTCAGTTAAGGAAGCTCTAATTTAAATAACACTTTCACAGCTCTTCAGGAAAATTGTTAAAACTTTAATGACTCTCACTTAATGTGCAGGATAATAGTTTTGTCCTTTGGTGTACATTCAAAGGAAGCAGCATCTTGTTCATGTAGCAAATCCCTGTGCCCAGGTGCAGCCGCTTGACAGTCAAGTGGGGTTGGTTCAATTGCCTGTGACTGTGACTCTGTGACTGATTCTGTGACTCTGTGATTCTGTGACTCTGTGACTCTGTGACTGTGTGATTCTGTGATTTTATGATTCTGTGATTCTGTGATACTGTGACTCTGTGATTCTGTGACTCTGTGACTCTGTGATTCTGTGGCTGTGATTCTGTGACTCTGTGACTGTGATTCTGTGATTTTATGATTCTGTGATTCTATGATTCTGTGATTCTGTGACTCTGTGATTCTGTGATTTTATGATTCTGTGATTCTGTGATACTGTGACTCTGTGATTCTGTGACTCTGTGACTCTGTGATTCTGTGGCTGTGATTCTGTGACTCTGTGACTGTGATTCTGTGATTTTATGATTCTGTGATTCTATGATTCTGTGATTCTGTGACTCTGTGATTCTGTGATTTTATGATTCTGTGATTCTGTGATACTGTGACTCTGTGATTCTGTGACTCTGTGACTCTGTGATTCTGTGGCTGTGATTCTGTGACTCTGTGACTGTGATTCTGTGATTTTATGATTCTGTGATTCTATGATTCTGTGATTCTGTGACTCTGTGATTCTGTGATTTTATGATTCTGTGATTCTGTGATTCTATGATCCTGTGACCTGATAGGATGGCAGCATAGCCTGAGGGGTGTCAGCCACCTCCCCATTTCTGTATCACCAGGGAACTTGCTGAGGGTGCACTCAGTGCCCTCATCCATGTTGTTGGTAAAGCTCTTGAACAAAACTGGAGCCAGTCCTGATCCCTGGGGCACAGCACTGGCTACAGGCCTCCAGCCTGACTCTGTGACCTCTGTAATCTCTTGCAGCTTCACATGCTGTGTTGTTTTTGTACTCTGGATCAAATTTTAATTCTATTTACTTGTGGGTTTAGATTTCAGTCATGAGTATTATTTTTTATGTTTTAGTTCTTTTCAATTTTTAAAGTCTAGAGAGGTTTATTTTTTTTTTTAATAACAACACTATTCCCAACCACTTCACTTTTAATTGTTTTCCCAGCTTTAACTGTGTATCATTTAACTTAGGTCAACTTTCTTTTAGGTTTCAGATTCCTTTGAAGGCTCTTTAGCTCTGAACTAAATCTGCCTCTTTTTATTTCCTCCTTCCCTTATAAATTCTGCTCAATTTATTCTAGCCAGCCTGGTTCTGATTTATGTTTCATTTATTTACATTTCATTATTTTCACCTTTTAAACTTCTTTCACTCTGTGATTTCTCATTTCCCAATTCTTTTCAACTCCTTGGAAGTGCCTCCTCCACACCTATTAAAAAACCTTACTTTTTATTGTATTAGCTCATTTCCCCCCTCCCCCTTTTTCCACCCATGCTGGAGGAAGTCTTCCCTCAAAAATTTATTTTTATTTTTTGTTTTTTTTTTTTCAAACACATTTTGTTGTATTTTTAACTTCTCTGCCTGGTAATTTTGAACACAGTTGAAATCTAACGCTCTTGAAAAGCATCCTTGTGACTTTCATACCACAATTTGCACCCAAGATTTTAGGCTTCCTCCAACTGACCCTGAGAAACAGTTTAAGATTTTACTGGCAACTTGCTGTAGGAAAAAAAAAAAAAAAAAAAAAAAAAAGAGAGGGTGGGAACATACCAGTCTGAGTTTGGCATGTTTCTGCTCACCAGCTGGAAGTGTGTTAGGAATGAAACAAAATTAATAATGGATATTCATTTTGATATAGACTCATAGAATGGGAAGGTTGGAAGGGACCTCAAGGATCATCCAGTTCCAACCCCCTGCCATAGGCAGGGACACCTCCCACTAGCACAGCTCACTCAAGGCCTCCTCCAACCTGGCCTTGAACACCTCCAGAGAGGGAGTAGCCACAACCTCCCTGGGCAACCTGTGCCAGTGTCTCACCACCCTCACTGCAAACAACTTCCTCCTAACATCCACTTTCAATCTCCCCTCTGACACTTCAAACCCATTCCCCTTGTCCTGGCATTCCCAGCCCTTGTCAATAGTCCCTCCTCAGCCTTCCTGTAGTCCCCTTCAGATCCTGGAAGGCTACTCTAAGGTCTCCTGGAAACTTTCTTTCTCCAGGCTGCAGAGCCCCAACTCTCTCAGCCTGTCCTCAGAGGAGAGCTGCTGCAGCTCTCTGAGCATCTTTGTGGCCTCCTTTGGTCATGTTGGGTGATTCTACGGTCCACAACCTCCCTGGAGGTGTTCAAGACCAGGTTGGAGGAGGCCTTGAGTGAGCTGCACTAGTGGGAGGTGTCCCTGCCTATGGCAGAGGGCTGGAACTGGATGATCTTTGAGTTTCCTTTCAACCTTCCCATTCTATGAGTCTATAAGAACAAAAACCCCATCAGATTACATGTCCCTTCATGGTAGGTGCACTCAATCCACATAATAAAATGTGAAATTAAATAGACTCCATAAAAATATTAGGCAAAATTCTCTTTGGCTTGTGTTGCTGTATATATTACATCCCCATACAAGTATAGCTGGATAGACAGGAAGATAAACACAAACCAAAGCCAGAGACACTCAGCCAGGGAGCAGTCTACCACAACAGCAAGAGAGAGCTCAGTGGGAAAAGGCAGTAAAAAGATCATCTCCATAAGATGCAAACCTGAGTTTAAAGTTTGGTGAGGAGTTCCAGCAGGGATGGGAAGCTCACTGCAAGACACTCCTGGCAGAGAGCTTTGCTCATTCCTTCTGTTGAGTGCTCTGGCTTTCATCTGAATTAAACATTTGGACAAACCCAGGTTTTGCCTGAGGGCAGGTTTCTGAAGGGACAAAGTGATACTGGAGGTACTGTTGATTTTCTTCTTCGAACAGCATCCCCTCGTGCCAGAAAGGTGAGGTTAGCAGTGTGTAAAACAGGGAAAGCTCTGCTTTGATTTTAGTAGGGTATTACTTTCTTGGGTTTTTGAGGTTTTTTTGCTGCTCACTGCTGATGTAACATCTGTTAAAGAGGGTATAAATGCCTCCCCTCTTCTGAGGGAAGTGTAGGTAGCTTGTTTGTGCTGCTTAGGAAATGAATGTCCCAAGTAGAATCATAGAATCATAGAATGGGAAGGTTGGAAGTGAGCTCAAGGATCATCCAGTTCCAACCCCCTGCCATAGGCAGGGACATGTCCCACTAGTACAGCTCACTCAAGGCCTCATCCAACCTGGCCTTGAACACCTCCAGGGAGGTTGTGGAGCACAGAAGACCTTGAGGGAGGTTGTGGAGCACAGAAGCACCCAACGTGATCAAAGATCACGTTGGGTGCTTCTGTGCTCCCCAACCTCCCTGGGCAACCTGTGCCAGTGTCTCACCACCCTCACTGCAAACAACTTCCTCCTAACATCCACTTTCAATCTCCCCTCTGCCAGTTTAAATCCATTGCCCCTTGTCCTGACATTACAAGACCTTGTCAATAGTCCCTCCCCAATTAAAAAGACTTTGATCCATAATTGCTTCAAGATGGGAGCAGCTCACAGTGAAGGAAGTCAGCAGTGTTCCAACTCCTCTGCTCTCAAGGGAGCACAGCACCAATGCTAGGAAAATGTTGTCTTTGCATAGCTAAGAGCTGTTTTCCAACCACTGTACCTGACCACAGCCTCATCGCAGGGGCACCTATAAAAGTGACAGAAACAGCTACCCCAACATGTGGATTTGCTGAGGTGCAGAAGAGAAGGCTTCCAGGAGACCTTAGAGTAGCCTTCCAGGATCTGAAGGGGGCTACAGGAAGGCTGAGGAGGGCCTATTGGCATTGACAGCCACTCTCTGGGTGCAGCCATCAAGCCAGTTCTTTATCCATCTCATGGCCCACCCATCAAACCCACATCTCACCAGCCTGGAGACCAGGATGTGGTGCAGGAGAGCGCAGAAGGCTTTGCTCAGGGCCAGGTCAATGCCATCAAGACATGAAGTGAAGAGGTATGGAAGTGTTTGTTGGCCTGGCCAATGACCAAATTTAGGGAGCTTCAACCCATACTATTATAATTATGAGATATCTTCTGTTTCTCAAAAAGGGTTTTAAATGAGGAATTTGACAGCGAAGTTGGGAGATTTAGGCAGGGATACTTAAGAAGGGACTGCAGTCAGGTGTTGGTTCTCCAGCTCTCTCCTTTTTCTTTTTTTTTTTATTAAATTTATATTTAAGTCTCAATTTCAAAACACACATGAACACTATCCAAACCCTCTGGGAGGATCTGAATCTAGGCCAGAACACTGAGCCAACAGGAGAATCACAGAGTCATAGAGTCATAGAATCACAGAATCACAGAGTCATAGAGTCATAGAATCACAGAATCACAGAGTCACAGAGTCATAGAATTACAGAATCACAGTCATAGAATCATAGAATCACAGAATCACAGGCACAGAGTCATAGAATCACAGAGTCACAGAGTCATAGAATCACAGAGTCACAGAGTCATAGAATCACAGAGTCACAGAGTCATAGAGTCATAGAATCATAGAATCACAGAATCACAGAGTCATAGAGTCATAGAATCACAGAATCACAGAGTCATAGAACCATAGAGTCACAGAATCACAGAGTCATAGAGTCATAGAATCACAGAATCAGAGAGTCTTGGAAGCAGAGTCACAGAATAATAGAATCATAGAATCACAGAGTCATAGAATCATAGAATCATTGTCATAGAATCACAGAGCCATGGTAGCATAGAATTAGACAATCAGACTCGTAGGATCAGTCAGGGTTGGAAGGGACCACGAGGATCATCCAATTCCAACCCCTTTGCCATGGGCAGGGACACCTCACACTAGATCAGGCTGGCCACAGCCTCATCCAGCCTGGCCTTAAACACCTCCTGGGCTGAATCTTCCACCACCTCCCTGGGCAACGCTTTCCAGGAAGTCACTTTCATGGTGAGCTCAGAGGGTGTTTGTCAAGTAACAGAGGAGCTGCAATTCCTTTCCTACCTGCTGAGATCCTTGGTTGTGTGACTGGGAAGGCAGCAGATGGGCTGGTTTGCAGGACAGTGATGGGAAGGTGATGTAGTAGAACACAGTAGAATGACATTAGGAAGATGCTAGGGAGGATGGGAGGAAGATGATTGTGGACTTGCAGGGAATGCAAACACTAAGTGAAAATGTAAGACCTTTGGCTGGGAGCATGATCATTAAGTAGGAAAGAACAGCACCTGGCTAACCAGAAATGAGGGGGCTACCTGGACACTGCTTCCACAATTAGTCATAGTATTGTCCTGAATCTTGTCACGGTCACAAGGTGAGGAGAGACAGCCTGGAAAGTGCTGTGGGGCCACCAGTTAGATGCCTTTTGCCTCTGCTGCAGTCCCTTCAGTCTTCATGGATGAGGCTGATGTCTCAGGAGCAAGTCATCATCTGTGAGAGTAAGGAGACCACAGGTTCCTTGGCTCAAGTTAGAGATGTAGAATGAGGCCAGACATGTAATTCCCCTTCCCCTTTCACCTTCCCCTTCCCTTTTCTATCCCACTTCCCCCTTTCCCTTCCTATACCACTTCCCCCTTCCCCTTCCCCTTCCCCCTTCCCCTTACCCTTTCCCTTCCTCTTCCCCTTGCCCTTCCTTTCCCCCTTCTCCTTCCTTTCCCCCTTCTCCTTCCTTTCCCCTTTCCCCTTCCCCTTCCTATCCTACTTTCCCCTTCCCCTTTCCCCTTCCCTTTCCCTTTCCTATCCAACTTCCCCCTTCCCCTTCCCCTTTCCCTTCCTCTTCCCCTTGCCCTTCCTTTCCCCCTTCTCCTTCCTTTCCCCTTTCCCCTTCCCCTTCCTCTCCCCTTCCCCTCGAGCAGGCAGCATCTCACACAGAGTGTTTCTGAGCTTCCCAGCTCTTCAGTAAGATAAACCAGACTGAATTCTTACACCCAGCCCTATCCAAACCAAACAACATTTAACACACACTAACTGCAACTTCTGTCAGCCTCTTGGATTGGCACAGCAGCTAAATGGTAAACTCAGAATGCACTAATGCCAAACAAATGCTTATGAACCATCTAGAATCTTCTATTTATGGCAGGGGGAAAAAAAAGAAAAGAAAGATTTAAAGAGATTTGTGTAATTAATGTCTCACCACGTGGCTGAGTTCCATTAAGTGTGCTGTAAAGAATGCAGCAGCTCAGAGCAGTTTGTGGTCAGATCTCAAGTTCCCTTGTACGTGTGCTGAACCCTGCAGTCAGCACTGAAGTCAGAGTGTTCCAAATGGAATATAATAGAGAGTTACATTTTGAACTTGTAGATGCTGCCCTAATCATGTTTTCTGCAAAGTTATCTAACAAACAGCTGAAAAATGAAGTGATTTCATTTCTCCTGGCTAAAGTGTGCCTATCTGCAGTGCAAAAAGTTAAACCTTGAGACGAGGATTTACTAATTTTGCAGGAACTCTTAGAACTGACCTGATCAAATGAGGTTCAACAAGGCCAAGTGCAGAGTCCTGCATCTGGGCAGGAAGAAAAAACGGCAGGACAGGCTGGGAGGGGATCTGCTGGAGAGCAGCCCTGTGGAGAGGGACCTGGTGGAGAACATCCATGGGCAGCAATGTGCCCTGGCAGCCAAGAGGGCCAATGGGAGCCTGGGGGGCATTAAGCAGAGTGTGTCCAGCACATCCAGGAAGGTTTTCTTCTCCCTCTACTCTGCCCTGCAGAGACCTCATCTTGAGTACTGCCTTCAGATTGGGCTCCCCAGTTTCAGAGGGACAAGGGTCTGCTGGAGAGTGTCCAGTGGAGGGCTACGAAGAAGAAGACTTAGGAGAATCTTGGGAGGCTCACAAAGATGCTGAGGTGGCTGCAGCAGCTCTGCTGTGAGGTTAGGTTGAGAGGGTTGGGGCTCTGCAGCCTGGAGAAGAGAAGGCTTCCAGGAGACCTTGGAGTGACCTTCCAGAATCTGAAGGGGGCTACAGAAAGGCTGTGGAGGGACTGTTGACAAGCCCCTGTTGACAAGGGCAGGGGGTTGGAACTGGGTGAGCTTTGAGGTCCCTTCCAACCTTACCATCCTATGATTCTATGATTCTATGCAAATGTGATTTCTCAACCTGTGTTCTCTGCCTTCTGGGTGCAGACAGTCACAAAGAGGTCTGTGGGTGCTAGCAAGTAAGGAGACTTTTCTGAAAGTCACCAAGAGGGACTTACAGGAAATTCGTTTTGCCTTCAGTTCTACTCAGACTGAATATAAAGGAATTTCCACTCACCAATTCAGTAATACTAAAGCAGGAGAAGCAAAACAACCTTCAGATACAGGCAACATTCCACAGAGTCACAGAGTGTCAGGGGCTGAAAGGGACCTCCAAAGCTCATCCAGTCCAACCTCCCTGCCAGAGCAGGATCACCTGGAGCAGATCACACAGGAACACATTGAAGATGCTGAGGGGACTGAGCACTGCCTGGTGAGGAGAGGCTAAGGGACCTGTGGCTGCTTAGTCTGGCGAGGAGAAGACTGAGAGAGGATTGAATCAATGTTTAGAACTATCTGAGGGCTGGGGGTCAGGAGCAGGGGACAGGCTCTGCTCACTGCTGCCTGGGATAGGACAAGGAGCAATGGATGGAAGCTGCAGCACAGGAGGTTCCAGCTCAACACAAGGGGAACTTCTTTACTGTAAGGGTCCCAGAGCCCTGGCACAGGCTGCCCAGAGAGGTTCTGGAGTCTCCTTCTCTGGAGCCTTTGCAGGCCTGTCTGGATGTGTTCCTGTGTGCCCTGAGCTGGATTGTCTGCTCCTGCTCTGGCAGGGGTTGGACTGGATGAGCTCTTTGGATCCCTTCCAACCCCTGACATCCTGTGAGCTTGTGGTCAGTTTAAAATCATTTAATAGAGTGAAATCATCTGATGATGAGTGAAAACCTCATCCCTCCAAGTAGTCAGGGAAATTATAATTAGTTGTACCACGAAGATAGCTCTTGGAGAAGGAATGCTTGCAGCTGCAGCAAATTTTGTCTCATCAGCATTCATCGCCATAGGAAAAAATACAGATGGTGCCTTGCAGCCAGCTTGGAGAATGTCACCAAAGGATGGCTAATGCACAGCACTTCATTCATCACAGCCTCCCTTCTCAGATAAAGTAGATGAACAGTTGAAAGATATCCATTCTTGTTTCTTTTCCTTCGAAGGGGATAAGTAATCCTTCATGGTGATTTCCAACCTGCTCTGTCCCACTTGCATTCCAAACAGCTCTCCAAAACTACACACAACTCCAGAGTGGTTTGCTGCCTGAGCAAAATATGTACCTTAGGCACAAACTGGTCAGCTTTTTGCTTTTATCCTGAGTTTTCTCACACATATCTGCTTTTCAGAACTCATAGGTAACCCTGAACACATGGAAATATGCTTGTGGCCCCCAACACCTCCCTGCCCACCCTGGCCATTAGATAAGTTTCCAATGAGCTAAGCACCACAATTAATCTCTAAGAGACACTGTAAACCAAATATCTCAGGCCTAGGGAAGTTTCATAGAAACATGAGGAGGAATTTTTTCCCTGTGAGGGTGACAGAACCCTGGCACAGGCTGCCCAGGGGTGTTGTGGAGTCTCCCTCTCTGGAGATATTCCAAACTTGCCTGGATCTGTTCCTGTGTGATCTGGTCTAGGACATCCTGCTCTGGCAGGGTGGTTAGAGTGGATGAGTTTTGGAGGTCCCTTCCAGCCCCTGACATTCTGTGATTCTGTGATTTACTCATCCACTAAACAACTCTGTAGAGTGCAGAGACTCTGAGTGTTTCCTTCTCCTTTCTCAAACTGTTCTGAATCTTAACATTCATGGAAGATTTTAGACCACCATATATCATATATCACACATCATATATCACACACCATATATCACATATCACATATCATACATCACATATCATATCATATCATTTCTGACCTTACCGTTCTATGATTCAGTGTGGGAGGTGTCCCTGCCTATGGCAGGGGGTTGGAGCTAGATGATCCTTGAGGTCCCTTCCAACCTTCCCATTCTATGATTCTATGATTCTGTGCTGTAAAAACTCAAAAGAGACAACTTGACCTATCTCGTTTGGGGGCAAAGATGCACAGATTTCTTTTATGATGATGATTATTTCAAAATGATTGAAGTGTGAGGCAGAAGTCTTGACTTGTCACTGACAAACCTCTTGGTATTGTCAAAAATGTGTAGTCAACAATGTAAGTTTCTATCAATTTAAAATGATATCCCTAAGTGACAGGACAAGGACAAACTTATCTCCTTTCAGCCCAAAGCAGACTTCTTTGGGTATCTCACCGTGGTAAGCAGAAGATTTCAAACCAGCAACCCAGCCTCCAGAGCTGGATAGCACTTCTGAGCAGAGTTTTCAATCACTGCTGCAGCCAAGGGACATCCAGGACTGAGAGTTTCATTTAAACCTGAGGAGGAATTTTTTTCCCTGTGAGGGTGACAGAGCTGCCCAGGGGGGTTGAGGAGTCTCCTTCTCTGGAGAGATTCAAGGCCTGCCTTGATGTGTTCCTGTGTGATCTGCTCTTTGTGATCGTGCTCTGGCAGGGGGATTGGGCTGGATGAGATTTGGAGGTCTCTTTCAGCCCCTGACATTCTGTGTTCTGTGATTCTGATTCTGTGATTCTGTGATTCTGATTCTGTGATTCTGTGGTTCTGTGATTCTGATTCTGTGATTCTGATTCTATGATTCTGTGATTCTATGATTCTGTGGTTCTATGGGCTTGTCACTCTGTGATTCTGATTCTGTGATTCTGTGATTCTGATTCTGTGGTTCTGTGATTCTGATTCTGTGATTCTGATTCTATGATTCTGTGATTCTATGATTCTGTGGTTCTATGGGCTTGTCATTCTGTGATTCTGATTCTGTGATTCTGTGATTGTGTAATTCTGATTGATTCTGTGATTCTGTGACTCTGTGATATTAGTCACATTTTAAAGCATCTGCTGAGTGACAAGAATGAAGTATCTCTGCCTTATGCCTTTCATTTTTGACTGCTCCTTCACCCCCTCAGATGAATTCACCCTAAGAAGGAATTACTATTTTTATGAAGTTTACTCCCCATCACTACCTCACTTACTTAACTTCCCTGGCTGAGGAGTGGGACATTGACTACAGATGTGACATGCATGTTTCTAACACTGTTTATAGACATCAATGCCTAGAGGTGAGTAGGGCCCTCTGGAAGTTGTCTGGTCCTACCACTCGCCCAAAGCAGGGTCAGCTTAGATTAAGCTGCACAACTTTCAGAGCAGCCAGAAATGGGCTCCTGCAATCCATTGTTGTCTAAGTAAAGAAGACAGATAGAAGATTCAGCTAGAAAACTGCTGCATAGGAGGATGTTTCCAGCTGTCTTTTTCATTAGAACTTAGATGGATTTTTCTTATAGCCTGGGGGGGAAAGACTTCCACATCAGGTCTTGAAAAAGAGTCCAATGAGTTGCAGGAGCCTTTCAAATTGTTCAATTGTTCAACTGTTCACTTATTGTTCACTTGTGCAATTGTTCATTTGTTCACTTATTGTTCACTTGTTCAATTGTTCATTTGTTCGCTTGTTGTTCACTTGTTCAATTGTTCACTTGTTCAATTTTTCAATTGTTCACTTATTGTCCACTTGTTCACTTGTTCAATTGTTCACTTGTTCAATTGTTCACTTGTTCAATTTTTCAATTGTTCACTTATTGTCCACTTGTTCACTTGTTCAATTGTTCACTTGTTCA
>VWZE01026246.1:14928-26796 GCA_013396675.1 Eubucco bourcierii | reverse complement strand
CTTTGAGGTCCCTTCTAGCCTAAACCATTCTGTGATTCTGTGATCTTTGTGTTAAAGCAACCACTGAACCATTTAGTAAGCATCTTACATGATCTTGCTTTGTTCAGCCACAAAATTTACTTTGTGGCTTTCACATATGGGACAAATGGAAACAGCTTTTTATAGCAAAACTCGGTGGAAAAGAGTTTTCTCATTTGTAACTTAAAAATCCTGCAAGATGCTGCAAAAGTTGACTGTGTCAGTACCAACAGATGGAATTCACAGGTTTTAGACTGCTGAAAGCTATCCCCAGGATAACTTTGCAGAAGAAAATTATGCATTGCTCATTTCTAGCAGTAGAAAATTAATCTGCTTCAGCATCGTTTTGCAGAACAGAATAAATGTTTTAAACCACAGCTTTTCTAGAGAGCATTTTTAAGATCTTGGTTTATTGGTGTAGGTTTTTTTGTGGTTTTGTTGTTGGATTGATTGGTTTGGTTTGGTTTTTGGTTTTTGGTTTGGTTTGGTTTTCGGTTTGGTTTGGTTTGTTTTCATTTTGTTTTGGTTTATTTTGGCTTCTGGTTTGTTTTTGGTTTTGTGTTGTTTTTGCTTTTGCTTTTGCTTTGTTTTGTTTTGTATTATTTTGTGTTTTGGTTTGTTTTGTTTTGGTTTTGGTTTGGTTATTGATTTAGTTTGCTTTGTTTTATTTTGCTTTTTTTGTTTGGTGTACTTTAGTTTTTGTTTTGGTTTCTGTTCTGTTTTGTTTTGTTTTGAATTGGTTTTTGTTTTGTTTTGTTTTGGTTTGGTTTTATTTGTTCTGGTTTTGGTTTTGTTTTGGTTTCTTTTGGCTTTTCATTTTGGTTGGGTTTGGTTTGTTTTGATTTGGTTTGTTTTGGGTATTGGTTTGGTTGTTTTTTGTTTCTGGTTTGGTTTTTTGTTTCTTTTGTTTTTTGTTTTGGTTCAATTTTTGTTTGGTTTGAGTTTTGTTTTATTTTGATTTGTTTTGGTTTATTTTGATGATTGGTTTGGTTTTTATTTTGTTTTGCTTTGATTTTGTTTTGGTTCAGTTTGTTTTGGCTTTAGGTTTAGTTTTGATTTGTTTTGGTGTGGTTGGTNTTTTTAACCTCTTTACAGATAGATTTCCTAGCACTTTGGCTAATATTTTACTGCTGGATAATATTTTACTCCTCCACACATTGCCCAGGGAGGTTGTGGCTGCTCCCTCCCTGGAGGTGTTCAAGGCCAGGTTGGAGGAGGCTTTGAGTGCCCTGTGCTAGTGGGAGGTGTCCCTGCCTATGGCAGGGGGTTGGAACTGGATGACCTTTGAGGTCCCTTCTAGCCTAAACCATTCTGTGATTCTGTGATCTTTGTGTTAAAGCAACCACTGAACCATTTAGTAAGCATCTTACATGATCTTGCTTTGTTCAGCCACAAAATTTACTTTGTGGCTTTCACATATGGGGCAAATGGAAACAGCTTTTTATAGCAAAACTCGATGGAAAAGAGTTTTCTCATTTGTAACTTAAAAATCCTGCAAGATGCTGCAAAAGTTGACTGTGTCAGTACCAACAGATGGAATTCACAGGTTTTAGACTGCTGAAAGCTATCCCCAGGATAACTTTGCAGAAGAAAATTATGCATTGCTCATTTCTAGCAGTAGAAAATTAATCTGCTTCAGCATCGTTTTGCAGAACAGAATAAATGTTTTAAACCACAGCTTTTCTAGAGAGCATTTTTAAGATCTTGGTTTATTGGTGTAGGTTTTTTTGTGGTTTTGTTGTTGGATTGATTGGTTTGGTTTGGTTTTTGGTTTTTGGTTTGGTTTGGTTTTCGGTTTGGTTTGGTTTGTTTTCATTTTGTTTTGGTTTATTTTGGCTTCTGGTTTGTTTTTGGTTTTGTGTTGTTTTTGCTTTTGCTTTTGCTTTGTTTTGTTTTGTATTATTTTGTGTTTTGGTTTGTTTTGTTTTGGTTTTGGTTTGGTTATTGATTTAGTTTGCTTTGTTTTATTTTGCTTTTTTTGTTTGGTGTACTTTAGTTTTTGTTTTGGTTTCTGTTCTGTTTTGTTTTGTTTTGAATTGGTTTTTGTTTTGTTTTGGTTTGGTTTGGTTTTATTTGTTCTGGTTTTGGTTTTGTTTTGGTTTCTTTTGGCTTTTCATTTTGGTTGGGTTTGGTTTGTTTTGATTTGGTTTGTTTTGGGTATTGGTTTGGTTGTTTTTTGTTTCTGGTTTGGTTTTTTGTTTCTTTTGTTTTTTGTTTTGGTTCAATTTTTGTTTGGTTTGAGTTTTGTTTTATTTTGATTTGTTTTGGTTTATTTTGATGATTGGTTTGGTTTTTATTTTGTTTTGCTTTGATTTTGTTTTGGTTCAGTTTGTTTTGGCTTTAGGTTTAGTTTTGATTTGTTTTGGTGTGGTTGGTTTTGTTTTGATTTGTTTGGGTTTGGGTTTTGGGTTGGGTTTGTTTATTTTGGTTTTCCTTTTGTTTTGGTTTGGTTTATTTCGGTTTTTGGTTTGGTTTATTTCAGTTTTGGTTTAGTTTTGGTTTAGTTTTGGTTTGGTTCAGTTTGTTTTGGCTTTGGTCTGTTTTGGATTGGTTTTTTTTGGTTTTTGTTTTGTTTTGGTTTGATTTTTGTTTTGTTTTAGTTTGGTTTAGTTTTGGTTTGGTTTTGTTTTGGTTCAGTTTGTTTTGGCTTTTGTTTTGGTTTGTTCTGGCTGGTTTTGGTTTGGTTTATTTTGTTTTTTTGTTTTGTTTTTGGTTTTGTTTCAGTTTGACTTATATTGGTTTTGGGTTTGGTTTGGTTTTTTGTTTGGTTTGGTCTGGATTTTTTGGGTTTGTTTTGGTTATGGTTTTTGGGTTTTTTTTGTTTATTTGGTTTGGTTTTGGCTTTTGTTTGGTTTTTTTTGTTTGTTTCGGTTTGGTTTTTGTTTTGTTTTGGGTTTGGTTTGTCTTATTTTGGTTTTGGGTTTGGTTTGGTTTGGTTTTTTGTTTGGTTTGGTTTGGGTGTCATTTTGGTTTGGTTTGGTTTGGTTTTGGCTTTGGCTTTTGTTTTGCTTTGGTTTGGTTTTCCTGCCCTGCATTTTGCAAAACAGGAACCTCATTTATTTTAAATTCTCCATTGGCACGACATGGAGGACCAGAAGATTCTACACTACCTCAGTCACATCATTAAGAGGATACCTCAGAATGCATTTTGAAGTGGCAAGCCACAAATAATTGGATTCTTCCCTCAGAGTAGCTCAAACAGTTGCCATCTATGCTTCATTCTCACTCTCATCAAGGAAAGTAATAGAACATATCAATGGATTTGCTTTCATGAGTACCAGTCAGTCTCACGGACTGCAGGAAGTAAATTCCCTTACTTTGAAAGTGATATTGTCAGTCTCAAAATCAAAAGGCAGAATTCAAATAATATGCACCTGAAGCGCTACAGACACTGCATATGCCTGACATCTACTGAATGATTCATGACTTTTATATCTTCCATCCTTACTCACAAAATGAGGTAAAGTTTGAATGAATAATAGCTGGCTAAGGTGAACCTTCAGCAGACGACTTCTTATTGATGCCAGAGAGAAGGAGAAATGAATTTTTCATACAGTCAAAATTTAATGGACAAAACAAGCAACATTCATTCCCAAGCATTTCAAAATTGACAGGTAAAAAGACTGTTTGAGGCAAGTGAGCAGTAGCAGTGATGCTAGAATCTATACCAAGGGGAAGCCCCTTCCAGACTACAGAAAATACAGAAAAAAATTGCCCAGGTAGCGTTGTTACGAACGATGCAAAATCAATAATCATTATTAAATTTGATATGCAGGCAGAGATTGTTAATAACTACAAAATTGTTTATTAACATTGAATCTCACCAGAAAATTTAGTTACAAGGTTTGAAATGCATGGTTGGGAAATTTATACACGTAGGGCATAGGCAAAACTGAAACACTGTAAGAGGTTAACCACCAAAAGCAAACATTAAAACTGGAAGAGAAGGTTCCTGTGGTCACTACACTGCTTGCGGTTCATGATGCTGCTTGTGCACTAGATGGAGACAGAAAGCTCCTTTCTGCTTATGGCAGAAGGCAATTACTGATTACAAGAGGCTCTAAGAGACTCAAAATTGTCTCAGACAATACCCAAAACTCAAAGGGAATTCTGCTGGTATCTTCAGAGTCATTGCAGGCAAAGCAGAGCATAACGTGGCAGGGCTCAGCTGGCACAGCAAAACGAAAGCAAAGGCCCAAAGCCATGTGGCCAAAGCCTATTTATTGATTGCCTGAAATGTGATGGCCTCTTGGACCACAGAGATTCACTGTGATGGTTTGGGAGTTCCCTGCCCCACACACCCTTTGTAAAATGCCCCAGACCAGACTCAGGCAGCTGGCAGTTAAGGACTGAAGCTCTATTCACAGCTCAGCACAATGGACAAGCAGAGATACACACAACAGACAGGAATAGTTACAGACATAGACAAGGTAAAGGCAATACAGAAACACAACTCCCCTCCCAGACATCAGAGTCCCCAGGAGGGGCTCCCAACCACCCTTGCACCTTCTTCCCACCCCTCTGCCTTACCCCAGGGTCTACCTTACATGCAAGGTGGATTTGGAGGATGGACAAGGTGGGGTTAGAAGCAGAGTGGTGAGTTAGGTTACGCAGCAGAGAGGAGAAGACACAGCAGTTGCCAGAGAGACTGAGATACTCTATCTTATCTACGTGTTCTTGTTCTTATCCATCTCAGCAAGCCTATGAGTGAAGCAGACTTCACCACTGTTTGCTTTTCACTGCCTGTAATATATTTTTTTAATTAAAATATTCCAATTAGCCTCAAACCAGCACAATCACCAATCAGAATGGTATTTTGCCAAACCTGAGCATACTAAGTGAAGTCAGGAGCTTGCCTTCCCTTATTAGGGAACTACAGGTCTGGGTAAGCCTTGTTTGCTCCCTGTGCTCTGCTTTCACTCCCAGCAGAGGGAAGGGGGAGGGTGGGATCATGCCTGGGCAAGCCAGAACATGGACCTGATGCAAGAAACTCTGAGTTTGATTGCAAAATCTCAGTGGATCTGCTGAACTGGATCACTGACACACAGATTTAAGAACTAAATCTGTCTGTAAAACTTCAAGGCCTGTACATGTAAATTAGTCTTTTTTCTTCATTCTGTCTGAAAAGTTATTCTCTGCCACTGCATATTGTGGAAGCCTGGAGAAGAGAAGGCTTCCAGGAGACCTTGGAGTGGCCTTCCAGGATTTGAAGGGGGCTCCAGGAAAGCTGGGGAGGGACTATGGACAAGGTCTTGTAATGCCAGGACAAAGGGCAATGGGTTTGAAGTGGCAGAGGGAAGATTGAAAGTGGATGTTAGGAGGAAGTTGTTTGCAGTGAGGGTGGTGAGACACTGGCACAGGTTGCCCAGGGAGGCTGTGGAGCACAGAAGCACCCAACGTGATCTTTGATCACGTTGGGTGCTTCTGTGCTCCACAACCTCCCTCAAGGTCTTCTGTGCTCCGCAACCTCCCTCAAGGTCTTCTGTGCTCCACAACCTCCCTGGAGGTGTTGAAGGCCAGGTTGGAGGAGGCCTTGAGAGAGCTGTACTAGTGGGAGGAGTCCCTGCCTATGTCAGGGGGTTGGAACTGGATGGTCTTTGAGGTCCCTTCCAACCTTCCCATTGTAAGATTCTAAGATTCTAATACCTGTATGCCTGAGCTGCCTTTTCTTGGGCATTCACTTGCCTAAGTTTCTCTTTCTACCACTTGCTTTGCCATGAATAATGCATAGGTACAGACTAAGAATTCCCTCTCCATTTTTCCCTTTCAAATGGGCTAATTGTTCAGCCTTGCTTGCCGCAGTTTAACACCGTGGGCTGTCAGTGTGAGTAATTGTTAATTGAAAGTCTATTTAATGAGCTTAGAGATTCATGTTATGAGGACAGAAAGTTGATAAGCTTGTTGGAGGGTAATTGCTAACCAAATCAGCTATGTTCCTCCTGTTGCAGTTTCTTGCTAGTGGCATATAAACAAGCCGTGCTGACAGCCCGCTTTAAAATAGCTCTCCCTCCTTTTTACTTTCTTTCTTTTTTCCCCCTCCCTTTTCTTTGTGAATTCTACTTCCATAAGGTTTAGCTAACACTGCCTGTTACAGGTAAATCCCCCCCAGCTCCTATTCCAGATGCTTTAGAAGGTTTTTGAGTTTGCTGAAATGTGAAATGGTTATTTGCTGTTGTAGACCAAAATCATTATGGAATTATAGTTTAAAGTTATGCTTCAAGGTTCAAGAGCAGGAAAGTTTGACAATATATAAAAGCATTGGACAAGAACATTGGGCTGAAATGTACTTAAGACTAACTGTGTGTCTGAGAGGGGACCTTATTCACTCCTATAAATATCTGGGGTGGGTGTCAAGAGGAAGGGGACAAGCTCTTTTCAGTGGCACCTGGTAATATGACAAGGAATAACGGATCTAAGTCAGAACATAGGAAGTTCCACCTTAACGTGACAAGAAATTTCTTTACTGTGAGGGTGGTGGTTTGGGAGTTCCCTGCCCCCCCTGCACTTTATATATGGGTTGGGGTTCTGCAACCTGGAGAAGAGAAGGCTTCCAGGAGACCTTGGAGTGGCCTTCCAGTGTCTGAAGGGGGCTCCAGGAAGGCTGGGGAGGGACTATTGACAAGGGCTTGGAATGCCAGGACAAGGGGAATGGGTTTGAAGTGGCAGAGGGGAGACTGAAAGTGGATGTTAGGAGGAAGTTGTTTGCAGTGAGGGTGGTGAGACACTGGCACAGGTTGCCCAAGGAGGTCTTCAAGGCCAGGTTGGAGGAGGCCTTGAGTGAGCTGTACTAGTGGGAGGTGTCCCTCCCTATAGTAGGGACTAAATGATCTTTGAGGTCCCTTCCAACCTTCCCATTCTATGATTCTATGATTCACTCCTCCTTTCCTTTCCTCAAGACTATCTACTTTATGTTGACTGCTTTGTCACTTTGTCAGAATACAACTGTGCAAGGTGACCCCCTCCTGGGTGATGTCAAATTGCTAAGGTCCTAAATAGATCTTTCTGTAGTGCTGCTTACTGTGTGCATCCTTCTGATCACCGCTGTCACTGTACCCTGAATTAGATTTCCTTAGTGCCTGATGGAGCACTCTATAGGTTTTATGTCTTTGGAAATGCCTTCAGTGTCTGATTGAAATAAAATAAAAAAAACCCCAAAAAACAAACAAACAACCCCCCCAACAAAACAAACAAACAAACAAACAAACAAACAAACAAACAAAAACCAAAACCCAAAAAACCAAAACCCATGAAGGATGATTTAGCCAGGCTAAACCTCATTTACAGAATGAATCTGCAGAAAAGCATTCGGAAGGGAGCTAAGGGTCGTATCTATCTGAGCAGTTTCTGCATGGTTTGCTCTGTGTACTCTCACTTCCATCAGGTTTGCCTGTCTGCTTTCAATAATCCTCATTTCAGCACGCTCTCTATGCTCTCCATTTCCTTCCATCTATTCTTCTTGTTCTTTCATCTTTTGCTTTAGCACATTTTCCCCTGACAGGCTTTGACTGATGGCTTTTAAACACCTGAATCTGTCTTTTCCAAATCACAGAAGTAACTCTATACAAAACATCAAACCCATTGTGACTCTGACTCTGTTCTCTACCTCATTTTCCCCAATGTTTGATTTTCTGTTAAAATATAAAGGGTTAGAGCTCTATGATTTTTCCTTCGCTGGACCCTAGTGGAAATTATAGAATCAAGGAATGGGAAGGTTGGAAGGGACCTCAAGGATCATCTAGTTTCAATGCCCTGACATAGGCTGGGACGCTTCCCACTAGTACAGGTCACTCAAGGCCTCCTCCAACCTGGCCTTGAACACCTCCAGGGAGGTTGTGGAGCACAGAAGACCTGCAGGGAGGTTGGGGAGCACAGAAGCACCCAACGTGATCTTTGATTCTGTGCTCCCCAACCTCCCTGGGCAACCTGTGCCAGTGTCTCACCACCCTCACTGCAAACAACTTCCTCCTAATGGTAGTAATTCCTCCTCATATGGTAGTAATTTTGCTGCCTGCCTGAATTCCACCACCAATAACTCAAAATAATGCACAAATGGAGAGATGATGGCATACATTTATGGCAGAGTAAGTCCTGGTGAATGTTTGAAAGCTCAGCAACACTTCCACAAATACTTTACTGTTGCCTGAACTGTCTTGAGTAATGTAAAACCCCATGAAGAACTGCAGCAGAATTATAGTTTTAGCTCCCCCATTTTATTTTTCATTTCTTTGTCAACTCTGCTGCATTATATGGGCTTAAGAATTTAAGAGCACAGGAGCTTATTTGTTCCTCTGTTTTCAACCCTGTGGAAATCAAGCAGGCATACAGGAACCTTTAAAACCAAGAGTGCAAGTTATGTGTCTTCTGTGGTCTCTATGAAATGCTAGTAAATATGCATGGATCACAGGGCCTTAGAGGAAGGCAGCTCCAGGGATCATGGAGCTTAACACCCCTGCCAAAGCAGGAACCCCTAGGGTAGTCTGCACAGGAATGCATCCAGGTGGGTTTGGAAAGTCTCCAGAGAAGGAGACTCCACAAACTCTCTGGGCAGCCTTCTCCAGGGCTCTGGTACCCTCACTGTAAAGGAGTTTCTTCTCCTGTTGAGCTGAAATCTTCTATGTTCCAGTTTGCATCCATTGCTCCTTGGCTTACTGCTGCAGACCACTGAAAAGAGATTGGTCACATCCACTTGACACCCCTCAGCTATTTACAGACATTGATCAGATCCCCTCTCAGCCTTCTCTTCTCCAGGCTAAACTGCCCCAAGGCTCTCAGTCTCTCTCCAAAGGGGAGATGCTCAAGTCCTCCAATCATCCTCATGGTTCTCCACTGAACTCTCTCCAGCAGGTCCCTGTCTCTCTTGAACTGGGAAGCCCAAAATTTGACACAGTATTCCAGGTGTGGTCTCACCAGGGCAGAGTAGAGTCCCTAGCCCTGCTGGCCACACTTTTCTTGATACACTCCAGGCTGTCATTTGCTGTCTTGCCCACAAAGGCACATTGCAGGCCCACGCAGAACTTGCTGCCCACCAGCACTCCAAGAACGTTCTCCATGGAGCTGCTTCCCAGCAGGGCAGCCCCAACCTGTACTGGGGTCTGTTGTTATTCCTGCCCAGATGCAGGACACTCTGCTTGTCCTTATTGAACTTTATATGGTTAACCATCCCCAAAATAATTTCTTTCTTTATGGTTTGTCATTTGCAAAGTATTATAATGTAAGTTTATAACTGAAATTAAATAGATTTTTCTAGGCAAAACCATGGAGACATTCCAATCTGCTTCCAGGGATAGATCAAAGGATTCTGTAAAGGCAAAGATACTCCATGAGCACCCAAGCAATTAAACCACATGCACAGTGTAGAGATGTGGCTTGAACTGCTGAAGAAATAAGAGGGCTTGGCATATATTTAAACATTTATTTGGTCCTTAAGATTAATTTGAAGCATTTGCCCTCATCTGTGTACAACAGAAGAAGTCAGCCATGATGTCCAGTCTGAAAGCATTTGAAGCATTTGCTGTCATCTGTGTACAACAGAAGAAGTCAGCTATGATGTCATGTCTGAAAACACTTTGGAAGTAGAATACTGTTATGGATATGTATGTTATGGAGAAGTGCTTTAGAGCAGGTGAACTTAAGGTTATCTCTATGGTAGATATAATCATAGAATCACAGAATCATAGAATGGGAAGGTTGGAAGGGACCTCAAAGGCCATCTAGATCCAACCCCCTGCCATAGGCAGGGACACCTCCCACTAGTACAGCTCACTCAAGGCCTCATCCAACCTGGCCTTGAACACCTCCCTGGGCAACCTGTGCCAGTGTCTCACCACCCTCACTGCAAAAAACTTCCTCCTAACATCCATTTTCAAGCTCCCCTCTGCCACTTCAAACCCATTCCCCTTGTCCTGGCATTCCAAGCCCTTGTCAATAGTCCCTCCCCAGCCTTCCTGCAGCCCCCTTCAGATCCTGCAAGGCTACTCCAAGGTCTCCTGGAAGCCTTCTCTTCTCCAAGCTGCAGAGCCCCAACTCTCTCAGCCTGTCCTCAGAGGAGAGTTGCTGCAGCCCTCTCAGCATCTTGGTGGCCTCCTCTGAACCCACTCCAACAGTTGCATGTCCTGGGGAGCAGTGTACTCTCAAAAACTACTGCATGCAGAAGCAGATTTCTGCTAATTAGGAATGCTAGGAGCAGGATTCTTTTACCAGAAACTACCTCTAATTCAAACTGGGGGATGTTACTGTCAAGCTCAGGGCTGAGAAGAGAAATTCATCCAGGCAGGCTTTTGCCTGGGGCAGAATGACTTAGTGGAAAGGCAAGACCGTGGCTAGAGGCATTCCATGATGTCTTTTTTCCAGTTTTACATGAAAAAAATAATAATAATTTTTAAAAAATATCTAATATAGTACCAAAGAGGCACAGAATAATCAATCATGGATGAAGTTATCCACGTTCTTAATATGCACTGTGAGGTCATTTACGGTCAGCTTGGAGAATTAGCTCCTTAAAACAGTGCACTGCCAGTTCTGTCAGGAGAGAGCCTGCTCTCCCTTTCAGTGGGATTGAGGCACTGCATGCACAGTAATTCTAGTGACAAGTGGATATAAACTGCAATGTGATCACTTAATGCTTGGAATAATTTCACTAAAGATGCTCTCTGATAGTCTTGAGGCGCTGGAAGAGTTCAGGCAAGAGAAGAGTCCACTCCCAAATGCTGAACTGGATGAGAGTTTATGTCTTGCTGTCTCTTGTCACAAATACAAAGAGCAAAAGCCACCAAAAGGGAGCTAATTTCAAGGCAGCTTCAATGGGAATTTAGTTAGTAGGAAACTATTGAGATGTCAGCCAGAAGAAGGCTTTTCCTAGTAACCTGACTCTTATTGACCTCTTAGCTCTAGGTGACATGCACTGATGTAACTTTTAGTTTTATTATTCTGGAAACACACAGGTTGGCTTTTGCCAGTAACAACTGGAAAAAGTCTTTACTTGCTTTTGGAAGCAATCTTGGCTGTCTTTTGATTCATTACAAGAACTGGCCCCTACTCCCTGATTGGACCTCTGGGCTCTACTGCAGTGCATAATAATAAAACTATGGTCTAGGTGGTACTAAGATTTCATCATCTAACAGCATCAGTGTATTAGTGTATCCCAATCCCCTTCTCTCTCCACCCAAGAAGAAGATATTCAAGCTAAGCAAAGCAGTGTTGAAATGCAAGGGGAAAAAAAATCCAATACTTCTGTTAAATATATATCACACCAGGGAATTCCCTCAGCTCCTCTTCTCACTTCATTTGCACTGGGTGTAGTGGGGCAGGCAGACATCCAAGCTCGAGGCATTCTGCTGCAGGCAGGCGCAGCAGATAGCTGCACAAGGGGGAGAAAGGAAAAGAAATCCATTACTTGCTGGGGTGGAATTTACTATGCTGGCTCCACATGTCAGTCAAGGCAGTCTTTTTCCAGTCTTCATCAGTGCTATGAGGCTGCTGTATAAACTCAGCTCAACTGGAGAAAATAAAATGGACTATCCTCTTTTTGATGCATGGGTGAAAAGAGAGAAAGAGAGAAAGAGAGAAATAAATAAATAAAGAAAGAAAGAAAGAAAGAAAGAAAGAGAAAGAAAGAAAGAAAGAAAGAAAGAAAGAAAGAAAGAAAGAAAGAAAGAAAGAAAGAAAGAAAGAAAGAGAAAGAAAGAGAGAAAGAGAGAAAGAAAGAAAGAAAGAAAGAGAGAAAGAAAGAGAGAAAGAAAGAGAAAGAAAGAGAAAGAAAAAGAAAGAAAGAGAAAGAAAAAGAAAGAAAGAAAGAAAGAAAGAAAGAAAGAAAGAAAGAAAGAAAGAAAGAAAGAAAGAAAGAAAGAAAGA
>VWZE01026245.1:270503-286155 GCA_013396675.1 Eubucco bourcierii | reverse complement strand
TGTCCCGGGGCACAACAGCCACAGGAAAAATAATTTCCAACCCGAATTTGTTATTTATTTATTTGCCATACTGATAACGTCACCAGCAGGCTCAGGGGCCGGAGCCTCAAGCTCGGGCTGCCACTGCAGAGCCGGAACGCTCCGCTGCAGGCGGCAGCCGAGCTACGCCACTGGCAAGAGGCTGCTACCGACTGCCCTAAGCCCGACCCGCCCGGTGCTGCCCCTCGCTCCGGCATTCCCCCTACCCCCGCCACCGGTCGCACACCGCCACGTGCGCAGCGGCGGCCCGGCCGTTGCATAAGCCCGCTGATGTCATGCGCTGCCTCCGGCACCGGGCGCCCCTCTCCAGCCAACGCCGCCGGTCTGCGCCCCCCATTCCTCCCGGGCGCCCGTGGGGCCGCCTGCCCCATAGCCCGACGATGCCTCCCCCAATACCCCTTCCAGGGGCAGGTACCTTCCACAGTCTCCTCCAGCGTCTCCTCGTCGCTGTCCATGGCGGCGGCGGCGGCGGCGGCAGCAGCGGGCGGGGCGCAGCCGCGGTATCCCGGGTGGGCGCGCGCGCCGCCCCGCCTCTCACGCCCCGCAGGGAGGGGCCAAGACCATGGCTCCGCCCCTTGGGCAGGGAGGGGCGGGGCCGGGTAGGGCTGCGGGGCGGCCGTGAGGCAGCGGGGCCAGAGTCGAAGACCCCCGGGCTGCAGCGAGGTGACCGAGGGCAGGGGGTCTGGGTGGGTGTCAGCTGCTGGGACAGCGCCGGCAGAGACCTGCGGTGGGGGGAGCGCACGGTGCAGGAGAGAGCGGTGCTGGAGACAATGGCCACAAACTGGAACACAGGAGATTCCGCCTGAACATCAGAGCAAAAACCCTCCCTTTGAGCATGGCAGAGCGCTGAAACAGGCTGTTTGCTCGGGAAGTTTCCGTCTCTGGAGGCATTCCAGACCCACCTGGACGTGTTCCTGTGGGTCTTATTCCAGGTGATCCTGCTCTGTCAGGGTGGTTGGACTGGGCGATCTTGAGACATCCCTTCCTACCGCCACCAGTCTGTGAATGCCCGAGGCAATCGTTAGATTGGTGTTAAGAATGTGCCCAACATGCCACAAAGCAGCACAGGGTATGGGAAAATCTCAGCCCATCCAGTGCAGAGCTCCCAGGGTGCCGTGTCTGGTACAGGGCTAGCACAGCACCCACCATCTGTTGCTCCAAACCTGCATCGCCGCAGTTCAGTTCATAAAGCAGACCTCTTTATGGAGCCCTAACGAGCACTATGACACCACTTCTCCCTCCTCATAGCAAGAATCTGCTGTGATGGGATATAAAGGGACATAAAGGGATTTTTAAGATGGAGCAGGTTGGACAGAATAAGAAAGCTTTTTACAACGAGAGAGGTGTAAGACTGGAACAGGCTGCCTAGAGATATGGTTGTCTGGAGACATTCAAGATCACTTGATGTGGCCTTGGGTAGCCCAATCTAGTTGGAGGTGTCCCTACTTGCTGAAGGATGACTTTTGAGGGTCCCTTCCAAACCAATGCAGTCTGTGACTCTGGATTTAACTGCCACAGTACACAGACTCTTGGGTTGCAGCTCTGCAGGATGGGTGACAAAACCTAAGCAGTGGGTGCAGTTTGTGAGGTCTTTCCTGGGGGCTGTGAGGGTGGTGCTCCATCACCACACACCTCAGCCTGCTGCAGAAACCTCACTCCCTGCCACAGCTCCACAACACAGAGGAATCACCTTAGAGGAAAGTCATGGTTTCTAGGTCTTCCAGACAAGCTGTCTTGGGAATGAAGGAGGTATCTCCTTCATCGTGCTGGAGATGACCCAGACAGTCGGAGGCTGGAACACGTGCTCTGAGAGGTGAGACTGAGAGAACAGGGCTTGTTCAGCCTGGAGAGAAGACAGTTGTTTTTTTTGGGGGGGTGGGACGGGGGGTGTGGGGAGTGGGACACCCTGCAGCAAACAATCAGCACTTAAAGCAGTGCTAACCAAGAAAACAGGTTCTTCACAGTGGTGAGAGAACAAGAGGCCGCAGGCATTGCTGAAAACAAAACAGGTTCAAACATGACATAAGGAGAGGCTTGCTCCCTGTGAGGACAGCCAAGCAGTGCAGCAGGCTCCTAAAGAGGTTGTTCAGCCTCTATCCTTGGGGCTGTTTAAAAACCCAGCCAGATAAAGCAGCCTGATCAGACCTCATAGCTGACCCTGCTGCGAGCAGCAGGTTTGAGTTGAGACCTCCTGGGGTCTCTTCCCACATGGAAGATTCAGTGTGTCTGCGCTGAGTCAGCCCCGTGCTGCCAGGCAGTGTTACTGAAGTCTGGGGCAACATCACACCAGGGAAACAGGACGGCTATAGCTTAGTGAAGCCAAATAATTAGATTTGTCTGCAGAAAGAGAGTTTAGAAATCTTTAAACAGGAGAATAATGAGGTTAGTATTTGACCTAATTGACATGAGAACTCATAAAATATTAATCTTGAGAGCTTTGGAGAAAATTTGAGAAGTACAGAAAAGCTTGCACAGAATAGAAAGGCTTGGTTCTGTATCATAGGTGATGATGATGATCTTTGAGGTCCCTTCCAACTTTACCATTCTATGATTTTGGTTGGAAAAGACTTTTAAGACCACCAAGTCCAACCCCTCTAACTTTTCCAAGGTTGGTGCTAAACCATCTCCCTCAGCACCAAATCTCTGCCTTTTTCAAAGCACCTCCAGGGATGGGCATTCAACCACCTCCCTGGGGAGCCTTGCAGGAATTTTTTTGGTGGTGAGCTTCACTTTTTCAATGTGATTTGGCCACTTCCTTCTGTGATTCTGTGTTATCATTTCTATAGGGGGAGAACCAGGAGCCTTGGGCTGGAACTATTGAAGTGTCTGGCGAATATCAAATGTCAGATCATTGTCAAGAGGTCTTAGCACTACCCAGCATTTCACCTATCCAAAGCATCACTTGCATTAACTTCAAATACAGCTGAGAGAACAGCATGGGGACAGTCAGTTGAAATGGTGATAAGCATCCTGGTGCAGCATTTCATGGTGGATATTGAGAAGTGGGAGGAAATTTAATATTTAACCATTACTCACAACCTGGCTGCTGCAGAAGGGCAAAGCCCTCTGCTGAGCTGTTCCCAAGTGTCCCTGGTGGAGCAGAAAACAAGTGGTGATCAGCTGCAAACAGCTGAGCTCAGCCAATGTGCCCACCCCAGTAACAATCCCCAGCAAACCCTCAGTAGGCTGCAGCATTTAGGGGTCTCACCCATTGAGATGCAGACCAGTCCTGGCAGGCTGCAGAGGCACCTCCAGGCGGCTCTTCAGCTTTCTTAATTGTCTAAACCCACAAACTGAAGTGCTGGAACTCACAGCATGTTTTCACATCATTAAGCATTGTTTGAGTTTGTTCCAGCTGCTAGCAACTGGTTGCCTCTTTTATTTTCTTCTAAGCAGGGACCTGATGCTACCTTGCCCTCCTTAAATGTTAATTCTGCATCCTATAGTCTAATCTTATTATTGTTTACCTGATCCCTTGCTTTACTTATTATTTAATGCCAACCTTTAGGAGGAAAAAAAAAAAACAACAAACCACAACCCAGCCTAAATCATAGAATGGTAAGGTTGGAAGGGACCTCAAGGATCATCTAGTTCCAACCCCCTGCCATAGGCAGGGACACCTCCCACTAGCACAGCTCACTCAAGGCCTCCTCCAACCTGGCCTTGAACACCTCCAGGGAGGGAGCAGCCACAACCTCCCTGGGCCACTTGTGCCAGTGTCTCACCACCCTCACTGGAAAGAGCTTCCTCCTAACATCCAGTCTAAATTCTCCCCTCTGCCAGTTCAAACCCATTGCCCCTTGTCCTGTCATTGCAAGACCTTGTCAATAATCCCTCCCCAGCCTTCCTGTAGCCCCCTTCAGATACTGGAAGGCTACTATCAGGTCTCCTGGAAGCCTTCTCTTTTCCAGGCTGCAGAGCCCCAACTCTCTCAGCCTGTCCTCACAGCAGAGCTGCTGCAGCCCTCTGATCATCCTTGTGGCCTCCTCTGGACCCGCTCCAACACTTCCATGAATCTCCCTGCACTACTCTGACTGTGGTTAAGGCTCCTCTGGAAACAAACAGAACACAAAGAATAATGTGGTGAGTTTGGACAGGCAATCGCTGTCCCTTTGCCTTTCAGTTTGGAAGAGCAGCAACATTCTGTTTTAACATAAGCTCATAAACCTACTGATTAAAACAACAAAAAAGCATGACACTGTCTCCTAGCTATGCTCCTCAGCAATGCAGGAACTGGTACCATAAGGAGATTGGCACCCATGGGAAGGAGATGGTGGGGAGAGGAGGACTGACTTTTCAAAGTGGCCTTGGAGCTGCTTGCTGAAAACCACAAGAAGAATGAGAGATTTGGTCTCTCTAAGGAGATTTTGGAAGGAAATGGCTTTTGCTGATTCTTTTCAAGTCTGCCTTTCTGCCCCTTCCTCTTACAGCTTTCCCTTCCATTCTCCTCTTCTGTTTCTTTTCCCTTCCCTCAGCACTGAGCCCTGCCTGCTCTTGCCCAGCCTGCCTGTGTGCCCTGCTCAGCTGCCCTTTTTGCCTCCTGCAGCCCAAGCAGAGCCCAGGTACAGGCTGCCAGCTGGAAACAAATGTTTTTTGGCATCTCTAAGTAGGACAAGCTTTATTAAGACACAAAAGGGAACGATCACTTCCTAAAACTTCTTGAAATGCTAAAATAAGAAGTAACTCCTTCAACACTCCAGGCTTCTGCTTATTTAGCCTGCCCTGCTATGTGTTTACAGGATCCTCTGTTTTTTCAAGGACAGTACCTGAAGGCCAGATTGAGGCACAAGTGTGTTGCCCTTTGGTGACTCCTGACCTGTGCATGATGTTCCTTCAGGCAGAAATGGCTCCTCTAACACATGAAAAGTTTTGCATCTCTGTGGCAAAGCAGCAATATCATTGATTAACCCAATTTACATGCAAACCACTCTCATTTTATTCTTGCTGCTGAAGCTGCTTATTGTTGCTCCTTTGTCAGAGAAGACAAAGTGGCTGTGGTTGATACATCTGGCCAGGGCTGTGACAGCCTGGGTATCTGCTGAAGGGCTCCAGCATTGGGACTCTCCTCAAGTTGCAATGCCAGCACATGTAGAGACAGCCATTTGTGTCCCATCTTTTTGTTAGGAGGCTTCCAAATTCAGAGCTGCTCTGGATGGTCAGGCCCTTGGAGCTGTGTGAGTATGAGTGCCTTGGGACAGTGGGTTTGAATGGATGGCTGGATGGAGGTTTTCTCCAATGCCTCTGCAGCAGGAAGCTCAGAGCTATCCCAAATAAGGCTTTGAAAATCCCAGAGGCTGGGTAGGTCAGGAAATACCTTACCATGCCCAGGCAGATCTAGGGCTCCCACTGGGATGAAAGTACACCTGATTTTGTTTTGTCCAGCCCAAGCTAGGCCATGCTGATGTAGGGAAGACTGAATGGTTCAAATTGCAAGCTGTGGCCCCTGCCCTGAGCCTATGGTTCCTACTACCAATTACATCCATCTTTTCTCTATGATTTCTTGCTGTGTGCATCAAATACCAAATTCATATGAGATGGTTACTGAAGGTGTCAGTATTTTTCTCTTGCATATTTCAATTCTCTCTGTCCTCGGAGACAGCAAAGGAATAAGGCAGAGGAAGAAGTTGTTCATCATGAGGGTGGTGAGACACTCAAACAGGCTGCCCAGGGAGGTGGTGGAAGCCTCATCCCTGGAAGTTTTTAAGGCCAGGCTGGATGTGGCTCTGGGCAACCTGATCTAGTGTGAGGTGTCCCTGCCTATGTTGGGGAGGTTGGAGCTTAGATGATCCCTGAGGTCCCTTCCAGCCTTGACAATTCTATGATGCTATGATTCTATGAATCTCACAAAAAAAATATTATGAGTTACTCTTAAGATTTTTTCCAGTTTCTTTCCAGCAAAAAGTGCCCACACCTTGCTATATCCCAGTCATTTGCCTGCCTGTAACAAACTCCTGAACTCAGAATTGGAAACACAGAGAAGTGTTCACACTGAGTAACGGAGTAAATGGTGAGGGAAGCTACCAGTGCAAAGCCGAGTTTGAACTTCCAGTCCATAAAGTCTCATCAGTAAGAGAGGTCTTGTGCAACAGATAAGGTTTCCTTGGTGTGTGAATTTCTTACTGTCCCCTTGCCTAACATTTGAAATTACCTCTGATGCCTGAGAGGTAAACTTAGAGAAGTTTATGCTATTTGCCAGCCTTTCAAGCAGACACATTGTCTAGAAGCTGTTCTGCTTTCTAAATCAAATTCCAGCCTAATTGAGCGGCCGAAGAGGCTCTGCATCCGCCAGATGATGTACACGAACCACAGCACGTTGTCAGTAATGACATCCAAGCTGCACTGTTCTCTTGTTTAGCCTGGGAGAGCTGCAATATTCTTTCACAGGCCAGAGGACCAGATGGAAGCAAAACGAGGAATGAAGTAGATGGAAGCCAGGAAAAAGCTGTGCACACCAACTGGGGAAACCTGGTGGAGAGTTCTCTCTCAAAGACAGGGAAGAGGTGTGTCTCTCTCTGTCTTCACAGCATCCCTGTGCTAAGTTTTCTCCTTGGCTTATGCATCTCATTTACACTGTGGCACCTTGTTCCATGTCTAGACTCTTGAGAGAGGCCAAGCAGAAGGCAATGAGGGAGGACATGCACCTGAAATGCTGGTAAGGAGCTCACTTGATTCCAGTTTCCTCATCAGCAAAACAATTAGTGGCTGGCTCCACATAGTGGTTTCTCATGTAAACTCCACTGAGTAGGAGCTTGGGATTTTCTCTCCCAAAATAGCATTGTCTTCCTTTTCCAGTGAGGTGCCATTTGCAAGCCTGATTCAGTCTTGCAGCCTTTGCCTCTGCAGAGCCTCTGAACAGTAGGGCAGTGAAAGCTGG
Organism: Eubucco bourcierii; assembly: GCA_013396675.1. Lineage (NCBI taxonomy): Eukaryota > Metazoa > Chordata > Aves > Piciformes > Ramphastidae > Eubucco > Eubucco bourcierii. Next base: position 279,242 of record VWZE01026245.1, on the reverse strand, counting down.
CAGGAGACCTTCTGGACACTGCCAGTGATGCATTTGTGGCTGGAGCTGATTAGGCACTGAAAAATGGTTGTGTTCTCATGCACACCACTGACTGTGGATTGGGTATCTGCAGAGAGAGGGATCAGTGGGTAAGTTTGCCTTCTATGACCTTAAGGCTGCACTGAGATTCCTTCAAAAACAACTCAGCAGAGAGCTAAATCACAGAATCACAGAAACATACAGGTTGGAAAAGCCCCCCAGAATCACCAAGTCCAACCTATGACCCTGCTCTACAAGACTCACCTTAAACCATATCCCTAAGCACCACATCCAAAGGACCCTTAAACACATCGAGGGTGGGTGCCTCAGCCACCTCCCTGAGCAGCTCAAATGTATGGAAGTGCCATACCAACCCAAGTCAGAGTCTGGCAGTTTAGAAATAACCCTGCATGTGCCACACTCCTGGCTTAGAGGTCTTATGGCAGACAAGTTTTTGTCACATGGTTGTGGAGAAGTACACTGCCAGCCAGAACTCTTACTTTATTTCCTCCTCTGAAGCCTTCTTCCAGGTAGGAAAAAATCTCACAGAAGTTTAAAAACCTCTTTTCTGGTGAAGCTGTCTTGTTTTCCTCAGCTCTTTAGCAATGTTCTGAAGCATACAAACTTACCTCTCCTTCAGTCCTAGAAGTGTGAGTGACTGTATCAAGCATTTCTCTACATGTCAAAGAGAGCACAGCTCCTCCAGCTATGTGTCCAGAGAAGGGCAATGCAGCTGGTGAGGGGCCTGGAGCACAGTCCTGTGAGGAGAAGCTGAGGGAGCTGGGGGTGTGCAGCCTGCAGAAGAGGAGGCTCAGGGCAGACCTCATTGCTCTCTACAGCTACCTGAAGGGAGGTTGTAGCCAGGTGGGGTTGGGCTCTTCTGCCAGGCACCCAGCAACAGAACAAGGGGACACAGCCTCAAGTTGTGCCAGGGGAGGTCTAGGCTGGATGTTAGGAGGAAGTTCTTGCCAGAGAGAGTGATTGGCATTGGAATGGGCTGCCCAGGGAGGTGGTGGAGTTGTCATCCCTGTAGGTGTTCAAGCAAAGCCTGGATGGGGCACTTAGTGCCATGGTCTGGTTGATTGGCTAGGGCTGGGTGAGCTTGGAGGTCTCTTCCAACCTGGTTGATTCTATGCTGATGAGATGTGGCCACTACCTGACCTTTTACGGTGCTACAATGCCAGAGATACTCCTGTGAAGCCTCTTGCCATCCAACCTATTCCATCATTCAACTTACCTTTAACAAAATGAGCCATTTTTCAAGCAGAGGACTAAAAGAAGGTGGCAAAGGAACATGCCCTTTCTATTCCCAGCTTCCAGCTTTGCAGGTGACCTTTTTTCCCCTGCACAGCACCTTCCTGCTGCTCAGCCAAAGCCTGAGCTGCTGACAGGGCTGTAGCACAGCATCTTGTGCAGCTTGCTAAAGCTGAAGCCCAGAGCTTCAGAAGAATTCTCTGGCAAAGGAAAAAGGCCAGAGGCACTTTCAGATCATGCTGTTTGTTTCTGGTTCTGCTTCTACAAAGCCCTTGCCAATATTTATTTGCCCATCTGAAAGGGAGGATTAATTTTCAGCATGGAGTATTTTAAAAGCTATGACATCTGCTAAAAAGATCTCATTGTGGAAGAAGCTGTGGTGAAGGAGATGTGGCCCCTCAATTTTCACTGGTTTTCAAGAAGACCTCTGCATCCAGAAGCTGGTCTGATGTGCTCTCAAATGAGAAAGAAAGGCAAGGTTCAGTCCAGTGCAGCCTTCACACTCTAATTACATCCTTTCAATTAATTAAAACAGAGCCTACACAGACCCCACAAACCAAAACTAATTTCATTTAGGTATTGCAAAAGGCATGTCTAGAGTTTAGGATGGTGTTGCCAGAAGCAGCTAAGACACCTGTATGTTTTTTATTTAGTGTTTGGTCCTCAGATCTATGCTAAATTCTGTAAGAAAGTCTTAATATAGAATCATAGAATGGTAAAGTTGGAAGGGACTTCAAAGCTCACCCAGTTCCAACCCCCTGCCATAGGCAGGGACACCTCCCACTAGCACAGCTCACTCAAGGCTTCATCCAACCTGGCCTTGAACACCTCCAGGGAGGGAGCATCCACAACCTCCCTGGGCAACCTGTGCCAGTGTCTCACCACCCTCACTGCAAACAACTTCCTCCTAACATCCAGTCTAAATCTCCCCTCTGCCAGTTCAAACCCATTGCCCCTTGTCTTGTCATTACAAGACCTTGCCAATAGTCCCTCCCCAGCCTGCCTGTAGCCCCCTTCAGATACTGGAAGGCTACTCTAAGGTCTCCTGGAAGCCTTCTCTTCTCCAGGCTGCAGAGCCCCAACTCTCTCAGCCTGTCCTCATAGCAGAGCTGCTGAAGCCCTCTGAGCATCTTTGTGGTCTTCTCTGGACCCGCTCCAACAGTTCCATGTCCTTCCTGTGCTGGGGCTCCAGAATCGCACACAGTACTCCAGGTGGGGTCTGACAAGAGCAGAGTAAAGGGGCAGAATCCCCTCCCTTGCCCTGCTGCCCACACTGCTCTTGCTGCAGCCCAGCACACAGTTGCTGTCTGGGCTGCACTCACACTGCAGGCTCATGTTGAGCTTTTCATCAACCCAGACCCCCAGGTCCTTTTCCTCAGGGCTGCTCTCCATCAGGTAAACACTGCAGCAGGTGGCTTGGCAAAATGCAGCCAGGAACCCACACAGCCCTCAGCAGCAGCTCTGTGTGCAGTGTCCATGTGAAAAGCTGGAGTTGCTGCAGTCACCAAGCAGTCATGAGGAACTTTGCTTTGTGGTAGCTTAAACTCCCCATGCTGCTGTTGAAAACCTGCCCCAGCAGCACACAACTTAGGCAGCACCACTGAATCACAGAATCAGTCAGGTTGGAAAAGACATTCAAGATCATCAAGTCCAACCTATGGCCAGCATTATCTAATCAACTAAACCATGGCACTAAGCACCACATCCAGTCTCTTTTGAAACACCTCCAGGGATGGTGACTCTACCACCTCCCCAGGCAGCCCATTCCAATGCCACTCTTGACGTGAAGAACTTCTTCCTAACATCCAGCCTGGCACAACTTGAGACTGTGTCCTCTTCTTCTGTTGCTGGTTGCCTGAGGGAAGAGGCAAACCCCCACCTGGCCACATCCTCCTTTCAGGTAGTTGCAGACTGCTGTAAGGTTCCCCTCTGAGCCTCCTCTTCTCCATGCTAAACGACTCCACCTCCCTCAGCCCACTCCTCCTAGGGCTGTGCACCATATGTCAGTGGGGAGTGTCCTGTCCTCCTGTTGCTCAAGCTCAAAAGCAGACAAGGTCTTTGAGCCAACTACTTCACACCAACCCACCTGGGACAGATTTTTCCCTGCCACCTTTCCCCTCCCCCTTTGCTATATAGGCCTTCTTTTGAAATTCTCAGGGCTGTTGGGACATTGTGCAAGCCCACAGACAGTTAATGTTGCATCAGCTGTGCCTTGCAGTGGCAGCAAAGGAAAGCCACTGCTGTAAACCAGCTCTGCACCCTGCTTGCCTTCCAACACTGCTGAGAGCCCTTGCCACTTTGCACTTAGTGTGATGCTTCCAGATGTGTGCTGCCAACGCAGCAGGGAAAGGTTTAGCTCTGACAAAAGGGCTGCAATCGGATCAGCTTGCACAGGGAGCTATGCAGTTGTGTCAGTAAAGCAACTGTAATAAACCCTCTGCTCAGAGTGCCCATGTTAGCAAGGACATCCAAGTGTCCACCTGCACAGAGACAGTGCTCCAAATAACTCAGAACTTGGGTTAAAGTTGCAATTAAAAATGTAGATGTTGAGTCTCTTTCTTCCTCTGAAATGCCAGGTTGGCAGTATGACTGGACCTGAGGGCAGACAAAATGCTCCTTTGATGAAGGATCTATCCTTGGCTGTGTGACAGCTCTGGGGAGCCTGCTACAAGTCATTTCAGGCAACACTTTCCATAGTAGTTTGCCCTGGCTTGGGTCTACTCACTGTCACTGGCTTCCACTTGCACAGGAATAAACCATTTCTAGGTACCTGAGAAGCCTGCACTTAACCCTCCTGTAAGCCTGACTGGAGCTTTGAGCCTGCCATGCTGCTGTAAAGCTACTTTCCCTTTCTTTCTCCCTCCATAGCACACATGTGGCATGGATGTGAAGATGTGGGATCCCATCCACATACCTCTTTTGAAGCTAAACTTGATGTTTGCAAAGCATCAAGATCCTCTCTCATGTAAGCCTGAGGCACCACTAGTAGCTGGGAGCTTCTTTGGCTGCAGACCTATCAAAATAGTGCAGAAAGATGGGGTGAGCTGATGCACACTTAAGGAGATGCATACCTCTGCTGAGTTTCCACTCACTGCCTCTTTCATCTTGGTCAGTCCTGTTCCATTAAAGAATCACAGAACTTCAGAGGTTGGAAGGGACTTCCAGAGACCATCCAGTCCAAACTCCCTGCCAAGGCAGGATCATCCAGGGTAGTCCACACAGGAATGTATCCAGGTGGGTTTGGAAAGTCTCTGGAGAAGGAGACTCCACAGCCTCTGTGGGCAGCCTGCTCCAGGGCTCTGTCACACTCACCCTCACTGCAAAAGAGTTTATCCTCACATTGAGGTGAAACCTTCTCTGTTCCAGTTTGTATCCATTGCTCCTTGTCTTATTGCTGCTGACCACTGAAAAAAGAGTGGCCTCAGCCACTGCACACCCACCCCTCAGATATTTGTACACATTGATCAGATCTCATCTCAGCCTTCTCTTCCCCAGACAAAGCAGCCCCAGGGCTCTCAACCTGACTTCCTAGGGGAGATGCTCAAGTGCCCCAATCATCCTCATGGACTCTTTGCTGGTTTTTTGCCTGTTGCTGCCAGCTAAGCCAAGTGCTGCACTGCAATACACCCTGCCATCCAGAAAGCTTACGGCCAGCCTTGGTGACTCTGCTGGCCAGTGCTTCAAGGGAAACTGGCCACATAACTCATCAAATGAACTGAGTCATTCCCCATGTACTTCCTAGAAGGATTATGACCAATGGTAATTGCTCATAATGAGCAGGCACCCATCTTTTCCAAAAGATTAACCTCCACTGCATGGGGATGAGGTCATCTGCACAGGTTGATCTCATGCCCCTGCTTATGGCCAGCTCAATTTGAAGATGGATCTCCTTTCTCAAACAAAGCTCATTAACTCCCTAGCTCTTGTCTGTCTTTATTTCTAAAGCCTCAGTGGTTTTGCTAAGCAGATGCTTGGCTGCAGTAAAAGGTTATTTTGTGTGTAAAATGGAAAGCACAACAGGCTTGACAGCCCTCAGAGCAGGGACAGGACTCTGCTAGCAAGGAAGGAAGCTGCTCATAGAGGAAAGGTTCCTCTGTACCATCAGAAAGGCCACTGCATGAATATGGAAGGACTGCGATCCCTGACCTTGAGGGAGGGATGAAACAATGCACACCCTAGCTTGTTCTGGCTACCCTTCCTCCTCCCCTGGTACATGTAGGGATAAAAGTTCTTTGATGCACCTGCATAATCAGCAGGACTCTCTGTTGACATAAACTATGAAGGTTGGCATAGCTTCTGAAGCTCCTGATGTCCTTCTTCAGGTGCTGAAAGCCAACAGCTACCACACGCTGGCATCTCAGTGCCATCCCTTCTGCAGCATGCCATGCAGCAGAGGCTGGGGCACAGCTCTTGGTGTGCTTTGCTTTTGCAGCCCTCCATGACACTCACAGCTGGTTTGCTGCAGAGGAATCAGAGAGTCATAGAATGGTTTAGGTTGGAAGTGACCTCAAAGCTCATTCACTTCCAACCCCCTGCCATAGGCAGGGACACTTCCCACTAGTACAGCTCACTCAAGGCAAACCAACTTTCAGATACCAAGTCAGGGGGCTCCATCTTGCCCCCTGGCCTCCTTCTTTCTGCCTTCACTCCCCCTTACTCCCCTGGAAGCAGAGGGCAGCAGTTGTGCACCAGCCTGTGCAAGTGGCTGTGATTATTTCCTTGACCTGTTTTCCTGACAGTCACTTGGGGTTTTTCTACCCTGAGAGATTAAGCATGGAAGGTGACACGAGGCCTTTCTGCAGCCATGCAGATGCACAAACACCCACAAGTGTACTTCCCTGCAGTAAGGATCAGGACTAAAGTATTTAAAGGATCAACCTAATAAGCTTTGGGGATTCCCTAAGTTATGTTACCTCTAGAGCATGCTTATTTTCCCGGTCCTGGAAAGTGCTGCAGCAATTTCAGAGAGAGCTTTGTATTCAAAGCAGTGAATACAGGCTTCAGGTTGAGCTAAATCTCAGCACTGGCCTGAAACATTAAACTGCAATAGAATAACAGCAGCGTTTTGCAGCTGGATCCAACACTAGCAGTGGTACCTAATTAGTTCCCGTCACCAGAGGGCATTGGAGGACAAGCTGATTTTTTAGCAAGCACAGACCCTATCCCTTCAATTAAGCCAATGAATATTAATGAAGATAGTGGGCTTCAGACTCCGTGCAGAGCTGCAGGCTAAGGGGCATCCCCTCCCTCGTCCCCCTGCAGCTATACACATATCTGAGGACAAGCTTGAGAGCAAACCAGCAACTTGAGCAAATGGTGCTGCACAAGATTGCCACACAAGCCAGGTCACAAGTGTGATGAGATGGCTCTTGAGGTACCAACCACTCACTCACAAAGTGTACTAATCTTTGGCAGTCACTGTGAGTCCCCAGGTGTGGCACTGTGGGTTACTGCAGAAGACAAAGTGCAAGAGAAGCAAACCCAACACTCGGTCACCTTCATCCCGAAGGGAGCTCAGCAAGGGGCTGAGGGCAGATAGAATCATAGAATGGTAAGGTTGGAAGGGACCTCAAGGATCATCTAGTTCCAACCCCCTGCCATAGGCAGGGACACCTCCCACTAGCACAGCTCACTCAAGGCCTCATCCAACCTGGCCCTGAACATCTCCAGGGAAAGAGCAGCCACAACCTCCCTGGGCAACCTGTGCCAGTGTCTCACCACCCCCACTGCAAACAACTTCCTCCTGACATCCAGTCTAAATCTCCCCTCTGCCAGTTCAAACCCATTGCCCCTTGTCCTGTCGTTGCAGGACCCTGTAAATAGTCCCTCCTCAGCCTTCCTGTAGCCCCCTTCAGATACTGGAAGGCTACTATCAGGTCCCCTCAAACCCTTCTCTTCTGCAGGCTGCAGAGCCCCAACTCTCTCAGCCTGTCCTCACAGCAGAGCTGCTGCAGCCCTCTGAGCATCTTTGTGGCCTCCTCTGGACCCACTCCAACAGTTCCATGTCCTTCCTGTGCTGGGGGCTCCAGAACTGCACACAGTGATCTGAATTGTCAGTCTGTGTCTCCCCAGCCAAGACATGGAGACTGTGAGGCTCTCCTAGGAGGACTGTGAGGCTCTTCTAGGCTCCAGCAGGTTCCTCCCAGTTCCTAGTCTGATTAATGGAATTCATTGCTATGTTAAACACAGGCTTGGAGGTTTAAGGCAGGAGAAAATGTTCTCATGCTGCTCCACTTGACTGAAGGGTACTTCTTCAGATTGGCAAGGGAATAAAATCACTCTGAGCTTGGAAACAGCGGGGAAAAGTACTGACTGTGCCTGGCGCCAAAACGGCAACAATATTTCAGTCAGCAGAGAGAGGTCCCTGCCACCAGCACCAAACGAGGTTTTCTATGCATTATCAGCACTCTGCTTTCGTATGGGAGGGAGCAGGCCAAGTGGCCCTGGTCCCTTATCACCATAAAATAGTGGTGCTCATTTCTAAGCTACAGCTGTGGCAAATTTATGCCCTGTATCAGACCTCCCAAAGGCTATGAGATCGTTGACACTAATTGCAGAGTGAAGGCTGCTGTGTAACAACTTTAGGGCAGAGTAAGCTCAACACCCTAACAGTAATGTTCCAGGTAGTGGTTTAGCTTGGATCCAATTCTACTGCTTTGTTTTGCCTTTAGACATGTACTCTTTTTTAATCCCAGCTTTTGCTTCACTTCATTCTTGCAATATGCTAGGCAGCTACAACAGTTGAGTGATAGAGGGAAGGCAATGGGGAGCATTAATTTGTTTGCTGGCTAAGATGTGAAGCTTTGTCAACTATGCAGAACACAACACTCAATGTATGGAACTTTCCATCATGGCACTGATTCAAAAAGCTAAATATGTATATTTTATATGGAGCACCTCTCCTATGGGGAGGGACTGAGAGAATTAGGGTTGTTCAGTCTGGAGAAGAGAAGGCTCCAAGAAGATCTTGTTGTGGCCTTCCAGCACCTGAAGAGGGCTACAAGAAAGCTGGGGAGGGACTTTTGTGTCAGGTAGTAACAGGACTGGGGGAATGGAACAAAGCTAGAAATGGGTAGATTCAGACTGGATGTTAGGAAGAAGTTCTTCAGCATGAGGGTGGTGAGAGCCTGGAATGGGTTGCCCAGGGAGGTGCTGGAAGCCTCATCTCTGGAGGTGTTTAAGACCAGGCTGGATGAGGCTGTGGCCAGGCTGATCTGGTGTGAGGTGTCCCTGCCCATGGCAGGGGGGGGTGGGACTGGGTGATCCTTGTGGTCCCTTCCAACCCTGACTGATTCTGTGATCAAGAGCTCAAGCAGCCTGTCCTCAGAGCAGAGTTGTTGCAGCCCTCTGAGCATCTTCATGGCCTCCTCTGGAACTGCTCCAACACTTCCATGTCTTTCCTGTGCTGGGGGCTCCAGAATTGCACACAGGACTCCAGGTGGGGTCTGAGGAGAGCAGAGCAAAGGG
>VWZE01026245.1:257029-270224 GCA_013396675.1 Eubucco bourcierii | reverse complement strand
ATGTCACTGACAAAGATGTTAAACAGCACTGGTGCCAGCACTGACCCCTGAGGGAGCCACTTGGCACTGGTCTCGAGGTGGACACTGTGCCCTTGATCACCACTCTCTGCATGTGACCATCCAGCCAATTCCTTACCCAGCAGTGCTCCACACATCCAGTCCATGTTTTTTTTCAGTTTGGTGACCAGGATGCCATGTGGGACAGAGTCAAATGCCTTACTCTGGTCCAGGTTGATGCCATCAGTTGCCCTTCCCTTGTCCACTGTTGCTGTGACTTCTTCCTAAAAAGCCACCAAAATTGTCAGGCAAGATCTGCCCTTGGTGAAGCCATGCTGGTTCCCACCAATCACCTCTGCTTTGTTTTCCGTTTGCCTTAGCAGGACTTTCAGCAGGATCTGCTCCATGATCTTGCCAGGCACAGAGGTGAGGCTGACTGCTCTGTAGTTCCCAGGGTCATCCTTTTCCCCCTTCTTGAAGATGGGTGTTATGTTTGCCCTTCTCCAGTTAGCAAGAACTTCACCACTGCCATCACCTTATTGAGCGCCCCAACAAGAACCAGGCTGGAGAAATCTAAGGAAGTGCTTAACGCTGCTTGGGAACAGGCAGAAATGGGACAGGTTGTATTTCACATCAGTACAAGACGTGATGTGCAGTTTCCCACTGGCTCCCCTTTCCTCCTCAGGAAAATAACTAATGGATTTGAGGAGCTGTGGGGGGGCTTTTTCTGCCAGAGCGGTGCAAGAGCGAAGGAAATGTGATTGCCATGCGCAGCAGGGAGAAGAGCTACACACTCATGTCAGAGGCCCTGGATCTCAATGGGAGATATTTATAACTCTGCCTCTGAAGAAGATGAAAGTAGTTCTTATGCTGAGAGAGAGAACAAAAAAAATGTTACCTAAAAATAAATGTCCCAAGTCAATGCCACCTATTTCTACATTCCTGGTTTGGGGCCTGGCTAAGTGAACTATATTGAGCAACATTTGGGTTGTTCAAAGAGTAACGAGGCCATTCTGGAACTGGAATGGTTTTCACTCTTCAGGCTCTGCTAATTTATCAGCAGTTCTCTGTACTCAACCTCACTGGGTTGAGAAAGACAATTCAGCCAGCACAAGGATGCTTAGCTGACCCAGACAGTGCCCAGGGTTAGGTGACCAATGAAAGGGTGCATTAATGGCACTCTCACATTACTTAGCTTAACTCCTGCAAGCCTCTTTATCAGTCTCACCAGGTTCTGCTTTGAGCTGACACTCCTTCCACACTTTGGTTTTCAGCAGAAAGCCCAGAGGGGTTTGCCAGCTGAAGAAGACTGAAAACTCCCCCCACTGGGCTATGTGCATTCCAGAACTGCTAAGCCCTCTCCAAATAACTTTGTAGAGTTTCACAAACTCCTGGTTTGCAAACTACTGCATCCACCTGGGGTGCCCAGCTGCTGCTGAGTAGGAGCAGCTGGGAAGCCCTCTCAGAGCTCTCTGTCTGACTGTGGAACAGTCTCTGTACAGAAGGGCTGCAAAATAAACCAAACCAAACCCCACTAAGCCATGGTGGGCATGGGTGGGCCTGGGGAACAGATGGCGGATTTGAGGAGAAGGTGTGAATGACAGAGAGGAAAAAGATGGGGATGAAGCAGAAGATGACAGCACACAAGGCTGTACTTGTGCATTAGAAGGGTGAGAGGCTGGGTCTGGCCTTAGAAGAGGCTGCTCAGGGAGGTGGTGGAGTCACCACCCCTGGAGGTGTTTGAGAAGTTGTAGATGTGGTGCTTGAGGACATAGTTTAGTGGTGATGGGAGCTGAGTTAGGTTTGGACTGGATGATCATAAAGGTTTTTTCCAACCTTCATGATTTTAATGATTCTATGCATCTGCATCATCCTCTTCTTTCTCTTCTGTGTTGTGCCCTTGATGCTGTCTGTGGTTGTCTCTTGTGTTGTGCCCTTCTTCTTCTTTCCCTTTTTCTTCTTGGAGAGAGGAAAGGGTGGGCTTGGGGAGAAAGTGGTGGGATTGGGGAGAAGGCTTTTTGTTGGGCATGGGTGGGAGTGAGAAGATCTGGGGACTTGGGAAGCACATGGGAATGACACAGAGGATGAAGATGGGGATGAAGCAGAAGAGTGCAAAGCACAAGAGTGGCGTTGGACAGAAGAAGTGTGAGAGAGTGTTGAGGCTTTGCAGTAGGTTGCCCAGAGAGGTGGTAGAGTCACCATCCCTGGAGGACTTGAAGAAGTTGTGCTTCAGGATATAGATTAGCTCCTGCAGAGTCAGGAAAATAGCTGAGGATTGGTCACTGCTGCAGATCACTCCTGTCCTGAAGGGTTAGGTGGTTATTACCAAAAGTTCCTTTCATGCAAGAGTGGTCAGAGACTAGAACAAGCTGCCCAGGGAGGTGGTGGATTCACCATCCCTGGAGATGTTCAAGAAACCTGTGGACATGTCACTTTGGGAGATGGTTTAGTGACCATGGTGGTGTTAGTTGGACTCAATGATCTTGGAGTTCTTTTCCAGCTAAAACAATTCTGTGATTCTCTGATTTCAGAGAACTCCCTTCTAAAGCAACCAGCCCACGGGTAGGCTAAGGAGCATGGTTTGAAGCTTGGTCTCTAGGAACAGCTGGACCATAGTTCCCTCTTCCTGCTCTGCTGGTGCAATCTCAGAGGAGTGCCAGCTGCCCTCTCCTTGCAGCTAAACCTCTCTGTTGCACCTTACCACTAGACCTTCAGTGCTACAAAGGTCTTCATTTGAAGGCCTTTCAAAGGTCTTCATTCTGAAAACCTTGATTCCAGAAAAGCTGTCCTTAAGAAGCTGCTGTTGGAAAACTTGATTTTAAAGTGGATTCAGTCTCCATGTAAGAGTTTTTGGACCAAAACTTTCAGTTGTCTCTACTCAAGATGAAGATAAATGGGCATATGTAGAGCAGGCAGTGTGCCTTAGAACTGAGGTCAGAAACCATCTCTGCCACCAGTTCCAGCAGATCACAAATACACAAGTGACAGCAGGATATACAATCTAAGTAGAACAGTGCCAACTATCAAAGCAGCCTGCAGGTACACCCACTGTAGAGGTAGCTCAGTGGGTCAGTCAGAGAAGGAGCTGAGTGAGGGGAAAAAAAATACAACCCCACCTTTTTAAACTCTGATGGCCACAGGAGGTGACCTTCTGCATCATGGGCCCTGGTGAGGTGGGCACTCCTCTTCTGAGTGCCCTGTGCTGCTGCTGAACAAACCCACCTACCTGGTTACCAGCCAGCTGCGTGCAGGCAGCCTTACTTCCCAAAGAGCTCATTTCTTCTTCCACTCAGGAAATGTCAGGGGGAAATGTCAGGGGTTCCTCCGGCTGGGATAGCAGAGGGCACCCACCGGTAGTTCAGGCATGCCCCAGCAGAGGGCAATGGCAGATGCGCAGCTGCTGCTCTCCCTGCAAAGCATCCGCAGGACGCACGACGAAGTTGTTCCCTTCATGACAGAACTGGTCGCAAGCTCGGGAGTCAGCCCCTGCTGACGAATGGAATAAAACATACTGCAGGGGTTTAAGGCTTATTGGAATAGTCTAATAAAAGAAATCGGCACTTTCCTGAAAGTTTGGTGCAGAACGAGCAGGGCATTGGTTGTAAAAGTAAAATAAAACATTGTAAAAACAATGACAAAGTATATATAAAAGAATATAATAAAATATAATATATATATATATATATTTAAATTGCGTTTGGCTTTCTCTTTCATTTTTATTAGTTAGTTTTCCTTTTTATCTCCTCATTTTTTAACTCTTAAGCNCACCCTTCAGGTAGCTGGAGACAGCAAGAAGGTCTCCCCTGAGCCTCCTCTTCTCCAGGCTAACCAATCCCAGCTCCCTCAGCCTCTCTCCATAGGGCTGTGCTCCAGGCCTCTCCCCAGCCTCGTTGCCCTTCTCTGCACACGCTCAAGCACCTCAATGTCCTTCTTAAATTGAGGGGCCCAGAACTGGAAACAGGACTCAAGGTGTGGCCTAAGCAGTGCAGAGTGCAGGGGGAGAATGAGCTCCCTGCTCCTGCTGGCCACACTCTTCCTGATGCAGGCCAGGATGCCATTGGCCTTCTTGGCCACCTGGGCACACTGCTGGTTCATGTTCAGGTGGGTGTCAATCAGCACCCCCAGATCCCTTTCTGTTTGGCTGCTCTCCAGTCACTCTCACCCCAGCCTGTAGCTCTGCATGGGGTTGTTGTGGCCAAAGTGCAGCACCTGGCACTTGGATTTGTTGATCTCTTTCCCCTTGGACTCTGCCCATCTGTGCAGGCGGTCGAGGTCCTGCTGCAGAGCCCTTCTGCCCTCCAACCCAGCAACATCAGCCCCCAGCTGATACACAAATATTTATTTATATAACATAACATAATATAATATATAAAATAATATAATAATGATAAACTTTACTAATAGGTATAAAGAGCCAAAGCATAAACAATTCCTCCTTCTTGGCTCTTGGGTATGTCTCTCTTCACTTTTCTCCCTCATCTCTTCCACTACCCTTGGCTGATTAGATAACAGGTAAGCCTTGCTGGATGTTTTCTATCTGGGCAGAGGGAGGGTGGCACTGGTCCCTTCTGGGTTTTCTTTGCCCCAGGGTGAGGGCTAAGATTGGATTTCTGTATTATTTCTGAATTGCATATATTTGTAAATACATGCAAATATATTTTGTATATCATAGAATGTTTAGGTTTAGGTTGGAAGGGACCCCAAAGCTCATCCAGTTCCAAACACCTGCCATAGGCAGGGACATCTCTTACTAGAAGAGGTCACTCAAGGCCTCATCCAACCTGGCCTTAAACACCTCCAGGGAGGGAGCAACCACAACTTCCCTGGGCAACCTGTGCCAGTGCCTCACCACCCTCACTGGAAAGAACTTCCTCCTGACATCCAGTCTAAATCTCCCCTCTGCCAGTTCAAACCCATTGCCCCTTGTCCTGTCATTGCAAGACCTTGTCAATAGTCCCTCCCCAGCCTTCCTGTAGCCCCCTTCAGATACTGGAAGGCTACTCTAAGGTCTCCTGGAAGCCTTCTCTTCTGCAGGCTGCAGAGCCCCAACTCTCTCAGCCTGTCCTCACAGCAGAGCTGCTGCAGCCCTCTGAGCATCTTTGTGGCCTCCTCTGGACCGGCTCCAACACTTCCATGTCCTTCCTGTGCTGGGGTCTACAGAACTGAACACAGTACTTCAGGTGGGGTCTGATGAGAGCAAAGTTGCAGAATCCCCTCCCCTTGCCCTGCTGGCAACACTTATCCTGATGCAGGCCAGCTCGTCAATTTACCTTTGGTGTCAATATAGCTTTATCTTACTGGTAAAATTTAATTGGAGGTGGTGGTGAAGTTTCTAACCCAACACATATATCAAGAGCCAAGGCAATGCCCAGCAGAAGATCAGGCAGCAGCACAGACAAAGCTTCCCAACCCTGCCCTGAGTGGCAAAGGTCTACCTGGCAAGGAGAGTCCTGGGCAGGAGTTTCATTGTGAGAGCAGAGAACACTCTGTTCTGGCTTTCCTGTCGTGCTCTGTTAGAGAGCACAGGTAAGTGGAGCTATATTTCTTCTCTGGCACATACACAAACCCAAACCAGAAAGACTTTAGCTGGAAGTAGTTAGTGTGGAGGAGGAAAGGGTGAACAGATAAGGTGGACTCAGACATCAGGGAATAAAGCCTGTGGCTTTATCTCTGCTCATGAAAGCCACTTTGGGCTTTTAATGGCAGCCTCAATATCCTTTTGAAAGGGACAGAAAGAGATTCAGAGCAGAATATGTTAAATGGGTGTGTACCTAGAGATGAGAGCCACCATCCTAGGCAGTTAAGGCAGATTCTCTTACATTGTCTGAGTATAAAACCTTGGGTGCCTCAATTTAAGGCTGAAAGACAGAAAGGTCCAGAACCAGCAACCACAAGAAGACTCTGCATCACTGTGCACTGAAATGCAGTGACCATTCATTAACTATGCAGCTGTGCCACACAACCAGGTAAGAATATCTGTCGTGACCAGGAAAGGCTGTGGAGAAATGTTTCCAAACCCTTTCGTGGCAGTGGCCATCAATAACAAGTAAACAGCGACAGGAGCACTGCGGCTGTAATATTGCTGTCATTTGTTGTGTGTGCATCAGCAGGCGCTGCAAGGGGAAATGACTGTCAGAGGAGAGAGAAATATGTTGCCAAGCAACACAAGACCCGGGCCAAGGGACCCCTCCCCTGCCCGGGAGCAGACAAAGCTTCCAAGCCTCCCAGCTTTACCGCGCAACCACTCTGGAATCTAAGCTGGCATCCATCAAGGGAGAGTGGACATGGGTGGAGTGAGTGAGCAGGAGAGAGATTGAGAGCAGGGCTCTAATTGGTGAGGAGAGGCTGTGGAGAGCAAGAGAAGCAATGGCAGTCTCACTGGGGAGGGGTGCAGAACGGAGCTGAGGGGGCAGACAGAAGGCAAACCAGGGTGGAATGGCTGACCTGACAGTGCAACTCCTCTCCAGCATGGAAGGGTTGGACTTGACTGGGGCTGCCCCAGCTCAAAAGAGAGGTGGAGGAGCATGGTAGAAGGAAGATACTCTGCAGGGTGTTTTCCTTTTCAAAGATGTAAATGCAGCACTCACACTATCAGCTGCTTACATTACTTTTCTCCAGGTAGCTGGCGTCCCTGCGTGCTCTGTGACCTGCCAGAAGAGAGGACAGTGCAGCAGAGGACAGAGCTCAGGTACTCAGCCAGCTACTCGCTCTGGTTCCTGTCTCTGCCATTAACCCCCTCCCCCCCATTAGCACAGCCGAGTCACACAATGCTTCAAGTGAGTCTCAGGGAATTGGGCATCTCAGCCGACAGCAGCCTGGGAGCAGCTGAATGTATAACTATAGCAGGCACCTTGGAAATCTGACAGGCTTTCAGTAGTGACAATGACAGGGGCTGCTGGATTCCCCTGGTAGCTGGAGTCGAGCAAGCATCCCTCTGCCACCAAGTGCCAATATTTAACCAATAGTGTCTCTGAAAGGTTGAAGATGCAGGCAATAAATGACAGCACACAGCCGTGACTGTAAGGCAAGCTGAGCTGAAGAGCTGGCCAGGATGGAGGGCTTGGCTCAGCAGCTACCTGAGCCAATGCTAAGCTCTGCCGTATCGCCTAAGGGCATCAGATAAGGCTGAACATGAGCCTAATTTACCTCCTGCTTCCTAAGTACAGACGATTTCCACAAAGATGAAATGAAACTTCCTTCTGCAGGGATGAAAAGAATCCCTCCAGCCCAAGCAGTTTGCTAATTGAAATAGCTCTGTCCAAGGTCAGCAAGTTAAAAACTAGCAAGTGCTGCGCCGTCGCGGGTCTGCTAGGTGCTGCTGTGGAGAGAGCCAAGAGATGCACAAGCAACACCTCTGCAATTCTCAGGCCCAATCCCCGCTAATCCCCTGCATTCCAGATATCAGAGCAGCCACGCTGGCCTGTGGATCTGCTTCCAGCTGGTCAATAGCAACAGGAAAATCTTTAAACCTCCTTTTGATCCAGACATAAGTCGTGCAGGATCTGCAGCTCCCAGGCCAGCCCTTAGTTCTCCCAAGAGAAGCTGCTGCAGAGCAGAGGCAGGGACGCATCAGCGCCAGCGGCACTGCGCGGAGCGGGAAGCGCTCCAAAGGCAGGAAGCAGCTCTGCTTCCCAGCTCCCAGCCATTAGTGATGAGCTGGTACTCGTTGCTGAAATGCTGCCAATCTGTATTAAACAGGTAGGAAAGATGATCACACTGGTCCACGGTAGCTTTAGCTTGTGAGCCAGGCACAGAGCATAAGGCACACTGATTTCCACAGGCTGAAGACTCACAGAAACATGCAGGTTGGCAAAGCCCCTCAGGATCACCAAGTCCAACCTATAACCCTGCTCTGCAAGTTTCACCTTAAACCACATCCCCAAGCACCACATCCAAACCACCATCCAGGGTGGGTGACTCCACCACCTCCCTGGGCAGCTCATTCCAGTCCCTGACCACTCTTTCAGCGAAAAACTTTCTCTTAATGTTCAATCTAAACCTACCCAGTCTCAGCTTGAGGCCATTCTCCCTTGTTCTATCTCCAATTACCTGTGACAAGAGCCCAGCAGCAGCCTCTCCACAATGCCCCTTCAGGTAGTTGTAAAGAAGACTCTGGGAGAGCTGCTTCTAATCTTCAGGCGTAATCACATGGACTGACAAAAGAAACAGGACTTTGCCTAACTCTCTCCTCAAACATTATTGTGACTGAGAGGCCCACCACAACCCCTCCAGGCTGGCAGCTTTTGCAGCACACATCAAATCTCTTACAGGCAAAGCCAAAGGAAAGAATGGAAAATAAATACCTTTGTGTACCTTCTGCTGCGTGGCAGAGGCAGGGTTTGCAGTGTTCCCTTCTTGTCTTAGGCTGTGCCTCCTCTCCAGAGAGTTACTTGTTCCAGAACCTTTCAGGTTAGAAGGAGGTCTGAGACATGGGAGGCAAGGAATATTCACAGCCTGTGTGCCCCAGGCATTCCCTGATCACCACATACACACAGGTTTTTCACATGGCAGTTCAGCTGTGCTTGTCTGTGCACGTTCTCCTGGCTGGGTTCTGATAACCTCTCCCAAGCCACTGCACTTCTGAGCAGCTCAGAGTTGAGAACCAGTGAAGACAGCTTAAGGAAATAAGCACATTTTTAACACAAAGGCATAATTTTAACAAAACCCAACCCCACACTGTAATTACAGGAAGGTACTTCTTGGAGTGCTGGTGGGCAGCAAGTTCTGCATGGCCCAGCAATGTGCCCTTGGGGCCAAGACAGCCAAATGGCATCCTGGGGTGCAGCAACAAAAGTGTGGCCAGGAGGGCTAGGGAGGTTCTTCTCCCCCTCTGCTCTGCCCTGCTGAGCCCACACCTGCAATCCTGTGTCCAGTTCTGGGCTCCCCAGTTCAGGGCAGACAGGGACCTGCTGGAGAGAGTCCAAGGGAGAGCCATGAGCATGACTGGGGGACTTGAGCATCTCCCCTATGGAGAGAGACTGAGAGCCCTGGGGCTGGTTAGTCTGGAGAGGAGAAGGTTGAGAGAGGATCTGATCAGTGTCTATCAATATCTGAGGACTGGGTGTCAAGAGGCTGAGGCAAATCTCTTTTTGGTGGTGCACAGCAATAAGCCAAGGAGCAACATCTACAAACTAGAACAGAGAAGGTTTCACCTTAACAGGAGAAGAAACTTCTTTGGAATGAGGGTGCTGGAGCCCTGGAGCAGGCTGCCCAGAGAGGTTGTGGAGTCTCCTTCTCTGGAAACTTTCAAAACCCACCTGGATGCATTCCTTGTGTGGACTACTCTGGGTGATCCTGCTCTGGCAGGAAGGTTGGACTGGATGATCTCTGGAGGTCCTTTCCAACTTCTAAGGTTCTGTGATTCTTGTAACAACCTTGACTCCCTTTTTGCTGTTGCTCTGAAAGTCTTCTGTGATTACGATGCAGCATTACACAACAGTTTATGTTTTATCTACATATGTAAAAACATATTATGCTCTGTCACAGGCCTGAATTGCATCCCAGAAATGTTCTTGCAATATGTAAAGGGGGAAGAAAAAAAAAAAAGTACTGATATCCGAAGGCCAGAAGGAAATCCAAGAGGCCTGTGGGCATGTGGAAATTTATGTGCATATAGCAACTCACATTAACACTGATGGGAGCTTGAGCACATAAATCTTTTGTACACTCAGATGAGAACAGCATGAGCCAATTCTTCCCTGACTCATACCCAACATTGATGGAGGTGATATAAAGCTGCAGAAGGTACAGATCGAGGAAGAATCTGAACCTCTGGCTCTATTTTAGTTCTTTGAAAGCTGCTCTACCACCATCACAAAAATAACCTGATCTCATGCCACCAGTGTCCAAGAGGATGGGGATGGAAAATGAGGATCTGTTTTGTCATAGAATGGCAAGGTTGGAAGGGACCTCAAGGATCATCTAGTTCCAACCCCCTGCCATAGGCAGGGACACCTCCCACTAGTACAGCTCACTCAAGGCCTCCTCCAACCTGGCCTTGAGCACCTCCAGGGAGGGAGCAGCCACAACCTCCCTGGGCAACCTGTGCCAGTGTCTCACCACCCTCATTGCAAACAACTTCCTCCTAACATCCAGTCTAAATCTTCCCTCTGCCAGTTCAAACCCATGTCCTGTCATTGCAAGACCTTGTCAATAGTCCCTCCTCAGCCTTCCTGTAGGTCCCCTTCAGATACTGGAAGGCTACTGTAAGGTCTCATTGTATTTGGGAACACTGCCACAAAGCAGGGAACTCTGAACAACAGGCTTTAAAATGAACTGGATCAAAGTGGACTCTTCATCCTTCCTCTGAGGCCCCATGCAAACCAGGTGACATAGGTGAGAACTGCTATACAGGAGGCAGAACTAGGAGCACTTGAAGGAATAAACATATATTCTTCCTCTCTCACCTGTTTCATAGTCCTGATAAGTTTAAAGCCTGAGTATAAGTCAGTGCCACATAGGTCCAGGATCTCTGTCTTATGTTGTTGGATAAACTGCAGCACTCATTACTGTTACTGCTGTAGCTAAACTGCTTTTGGTACATGAGCCAGCTTCATACATTCTAACACTCTTGCTTTAGCCTATGAATGTTCCCAGTGAAACAGCTAAGAGTTCAGATACGTTTTCCCTCCCTGCCAGAGGAGCCTCTCCATTCTTCAGAGCCTGTCTTCTAGAAGGTGCTTGCAAATGCAAGTTGTTGCACTTGCACTGGTGGCTGTGCTTGAAGAAGTTACAGCCCAGAGGAGATTGCACACTGCCCTTTGCAAAGCTCTATTCAGCTCCTCCAGAGACAAGAACTGAGCAGCTCTGCCACTGTAAGTCCATTAAAAGAGCTTATTTGATCAATCTGGTTTCACACTTATGGTCTCACTACCCCAACCATCTGCTCTCTCCTGACAGCAGCTCTGTCACCCTGCTGGGATTTGCCTTCACTGTTGCTGGTCAGTGGAAACTTCTCTACAGGCAGAAGAGCCTCTTTGGGAAGGTCTGCTAGGGATATATAGGTCAGCAAGAGGCAGGATCACTAATTTGCCTTCAGTCCTGGGGCTGTGCAGGTGCCCAGCTCTGACACCACACAGCTGCTGCATAAACCTAGTAAGTCCTGTCCCTACCCAGGGCCTTTGTTTCCAGTGCTGCTGTCACTTATGGTTAGAGAAATTTATTTTCCCTGTAGAACACACACACACAGAGGTATGGTGCAGCAATAAAACGCCACTGTTTCCAAAAGGCCCAAGTCTTGTACGATACCACCAGCATCTCTGACTCACACCTTACATTTCACTGCTCAGAGCCTCTGCCCTCGCTTTGGAGACAGCTGCAGAAGACAGCTGCATTTACAGCAGCAGGGAGAAGCAGAGCACATGTGAGATACCTGCAAGTGAAGGAAACACAAAACAAAACCACAATTTTCAGGAGCAAGTCGAGACATCAGCCACAGACAAGCGACGGATGCTGGACAAACACAGAACAAAACATCTCCAGCCCCAGAGAGGCAACAACTGAAATCCAAGACACAAAAGAACAGCTGAATCCACAGAGACTGTTTTGTCCTCTGTGCTTTCAGCCAGCCAAGAAGCAGGCAGGGCTGGCTGCGCTCGCACTTTTCCAGGGCTGAGAAATGGACATCGTTTTCGCGCTTTGCTTTCCCAAAGTCAGGCTGTTTCCTTGCCGTAGCAGTGCTGAAAAGCAGGCTGATTGTCCCACCCAGTGTTTTCTTTTCCTTGTTGCTCTCTCCTCCCCACACACCTCCTGCTCTCACACGGAAGCTGCTGAGAACCATGGCTGGCAGCTCCGTTTTGCTCGCGGCTGTCTCTCTGCTCTCTGCCTTCCAGCAAAGTAAGATCTGTGGGGTTGTGTAGCTGGGGCCTGGGGAGGTTTCCATCGGTTGTGAAGCGCTGGAAGTTATTTTCTGATGAAGTGGCTCTTCTGTACCTTTAGTTTCTGAGACCTCGTAAGACTTCTCTCTGGAGCGCTGTTTCCCCTCTCTGCAGCCCGAGAGGGAGGTGGTTCCGTGGGATGGATTACTTTTCCATGTGGGAAAAACGAACTTGTTTTCAAGCCTGTTTTGCTATCTGATTTTTTTTTTTTCTTGAGAGCTTGTACTAGCTGTAAAGTCACCCCAAAGTCACATTGAGTCTTGCTTTCGATTCTTATTTAGCTATGTGTGTTTGAAAACCTCAACGGTGAGAGTAAGTCTGTAACAGCAAACAGCAGCAGCGCTGGACTGAAAGGGCTGCAAAAACTGCTCCTGAAATAGATATGTACTAATGTCACATTGTGCCTTGGTTCCCATTCTTATTAAACATTCTGTGTTTGAAAAACCTGAACGGTGAGAGTAAATCTGTAATAACAAATAACAGTAGTGCTGGGCTGCAAAAACTGTTCCTGAAATAGAGAGGTGTACTAATGTCACATTGTGCCTTGGTTTCCATTGTTATTTAGATATCTGTGTTTGAAAAACCTCAACGGTGAGAGTAAATCTGTAATCACAAATAACAATAGTACTGGGCTGCAAAAACTGTTCCTGAAATAGAGAGGTGTACTAATGTCACATTGTGCCTTGGTTTCCATTGTTATTTAGATATCTGTGTTTGAAAAACCTCAACGGTGAGAGTAAATCTGTAATCACAAATAAC
This sequence comes from Eubucco bourcierii, assembly GCA_013396675.1. Taxonomy (NCBI): domain Eukaryota; kingdom Metazoa; phylum Chordata; class Aves; order Piciformes; family Ramphastidae; genus Eubucco; species Eubucco bourcierii. Next base: position 257,592 of record VWZE01026245.1, on the reverse strand, counting down.
AATAGTACTGGGCTGCAAAAACTGTTCCTGAAATAGAGAGGTGTACTAATGTCACATTGTGCCTTGGTTTCCATTGTTATTTAGATATCTGTGTTTGAAAAACCTCAACGGTGAGAGTAAATCTGTAATCACAAATAACAGCAGTGCTGGACTGAAAGAGCTGCAAAAACTGTTGCTGAGATAAGAGAGGTGTACTAAGGGACTGAAATGAAAGGAGGAAGCAAACCTTTACACCAGGCAGCAATTATATGAGAGACTCCATATTATGTCCTCATCATTGCATTTCTTTAAGGTCTAAGTGGATATATTTTTTTCTCCCTCTCTCCCCGTACCTTTGAGAACCAAGGAGTAGGAAAAGAAGTGGCCAAGTCTGAGATGCTCTTTTTGCTAAGCATCAGTCTAAAAACTGCGGTAGCATTTTTAATGCTTGCCATTATTGCCTTTGAAATGTGTTGATTCATGTATTTGTGCTCATGCCAGGAACCAAGACACATTTTGAAGGCACTTTGTGCTACACTACTGTAAGATTAAGAGCAAATTAAATATAATTGCCTTTTCTGCCC
>VWZE01026245.1:242720-256993 GCA_013396675.1 Eubucco bourcierii | reverse complement strand
CCCATAGTGCTGCAAACTTATCTGTGGCTTGACTGTTTATTTGTTCTCAAAGCCTCAACTACTGAAATAGCAAGGTGGGGAGGAGGGGAAAAGCTTGAGAATGTGACCCTTTCAGGTTAAAAAAAGCTCAACACAACAGAAGGCAAATAAAAAGCTTCTAAAATTTGCATTCTCTTTCTCTGTCATCATCAGAGCAGCTACAACATCCCCTTGCTGTCTTCACTGAACGTTCCTATCTGCTGGCAGTATTTACAATCCACTTCTGTGAAAGTTTAGCTTGCTTTTTAACTTAAAAGTGTCAAGGATTAAAAGCCAGCAGTAGCTAGAAAGGTGCTTCAGTGCTGGAGAATGTTCAGAGGAGGGCCATGAGGATGATCAGAGGGCTCTTATGAGGACAGGCTGAGTGAGAGGTGGGATTGTTCAGGCTGGAGAAGAGAAGGCTCTGAGGAGACCTTATTGTGGCCTTTGTATCTGAAGGGGGCTACAAGAAAGCTGGGGAGGGACTTTTTTAGAGTGTCAGGGAGTGATAGGACTGGGGGGAATGGAGCAAAACTAGAAGTAGGTAGGTTCAGACTGGACGTGAGGAAAAAGTTCTTCATGCTGAGGGTGGTGAGACCCTGGCACAGGTTGCCCAGGGAGGTGATGAAAGCCTCATCCCTGGAAGTTTTTAAGTCCAGGCTGGATGTGGCACTGAGCAACCTGATCTGGTGTGAGGTGTCCCTGCCTATGGCAGAGGGGTTGGAACTAGGTGATCCTTGAGGTCCCTTCCAGCTCTGACAGTTCTGTGAAAGCTCAAGGAATCACACAGAAACGGAATCTGCAAAGGAAGGGGGGAAGCAGCTGTGCTCTTCCTCGGGTAGCTAATCCATATTAGTTAATTTTAGCTAAAGTCACAGAGCTGACCAACTAGCCTGGGCTTTCATTTGCAGTGGCAGTCTGACTCCCAGCCCAAAGAGAAACCTGTGTAGGAATCTGAGCTGCTGCTCGGATGCAAAGCCTGGCAGCGTGGCTTGCTCCTAGCAGGAGGAAACCAACACAGAATAATTCGTGGCAGTCCAAATGAATGTTGTGAAACCACAGCTGTCATGTGTGAGGGGGGTGTAAGCCCAGCCCCTGAACAAAACACACCAGCACCAGTGCTGGGTGCTCCCTTTGCTCTCCTGTTTATTCTGCCTAGCCTCTGCTCTCCAGTTAGGAAGGTGCTAATGGGCGGTGTGACCTCCCTGAAGCAGGGCTGCAAACTTAGCAGTCAGCTGAGGTACAAGATGCAGTGGCTCAGAACCGTGGGTTAGCCAAAGAATCAGGTCAGACAAAGATTAAGCACTCTAGGGTGGAAGGAGTGAGCAGCAACAACGCAGGAAGTGGCTTCCAGCCATGAATCCGGTTTTAAGCAGCTAAGGGAGATTTGTGTTTGGGAGGCTGATGGGAAAAAGAAGGGAATCCAGTGGAAGGACAGAACAAATCCCAGTCACTGATACAGGGGATTAACAGGGAGGACAGGAGTTCCACTAATCCTCCAGCACCTTTTGAAATCACTCTTAGTAATTTTCCCAGACCCAAGAAGACATAATTACAGGGTCACAGGGTGTTAGGGTTTGGAAGGGACCTCCATGGATCATCAAGTCCAACCCCCTGCCAGAGCAGGACCAGAGAATCCAGCACAGGTCATACAAGAACACACCCAGACAAGGCTGGAAAATCTCCAGAGGAGGAGACTTCACAGCCTCTCTGGGCAGCCTGTGCCAGGGCTCTGGGACCCTTACAGGCAAGAAGTTCTTCCTCATGTTGAGGTGGAACTTCCTGTGCTATAGTTTACTCCCATTACTCCTTGTCCTATCCCAGGGCACAACTGAGAAGTGTTTGTCCCCAGCCTTCAGATATTTATAGACATTGATTAGATGCCCTCTGTGATGGTTTGGAAGTTCCCTGCCCCCCCNCAACTCCCCTGCCAGAAATCAGAGACCCCAGGAGGGGCTCCCAACCACCCTTCCACCTTCTCCCCACCCCTGTACCTTACCCCAAGGTTTGCCTTATGCACAAGGTGAATTAGGAGGATTGGCCAGGGGGGTTAGAAAAAAAGTGGTTAATGAGAATTAATCGGCAGAGGACCCAAAACCAGAAGCTGCTGGACCGCCCCAGACGCTGTGCTGTGTCCCCAGAGAGAGACAGACAGAGAATGCCTTAGCTGTGTTTTGGTTTCTCTTCCCAAAACAAATCTTAGCAAGCCTATGAGTGAAGTACACATCCCCATATTTTCTTTTCACAGCCTATAGGCTGTGTCATTTTCTATATAATGTAATTTATAATTTTATATATAATTTTAAATATAGTGTAATTTTCTCTGTTAAAATATTCTAATTAGCCTCAAACCAGCACATCCTCTAAGCCTTCTCTTCATCACACCAGAAAGCCTCAGGTCCCTCAGCCTCTCCTCACAGGACACTGCTCCAGCTCTTTCAGCATCTTTGTAGCCCTCCCTCGGACTCTTTCAGGTAGATCGCTGCCTCTCTTGAACTGGGAAGCCCAAAACTGAACACAGTATTCCAGATGAGGTCTCACCAGGGCAGAATAGATAGAGAGGAGAACCTCCCTTGATTACAAAGCATTTGGATGTTTTTTCAAAGGTTGTTATGCACTTAACATGCAAATGAACATTCAGCATCCTACCCTGGGATACATATGTTAGCTTCTTTACAGGCTTTTAAAAGCACATACAACATGTTGGGGAATAATCATAGAGTGGTAAGGTTGGAAAAGGGACCTCAAGGATCATCCAGTTCCAACTCCCTGCCATAGGCAGGGACACCTCCCACTAGTACAGGTCACTCAAGGCCTCATCCAATCTGGCCTTGAACACCTCCAGGGAGGGAGCATCCACGACCTCCCTGTGCAACCTGTTCCAGTGCCATAATAATGTTCCTGGAAAGCTGCTTTGTCCCCCATGTTCAGAGTGAAGATACTAACTCAGTAACCAGAAATGCCACCTGAAGAGGAAAGCAAGAAGGAAAAAGGCAAGCAGAGGCAAGCCAGGTGTACCTTGTAGCTACCTCAGTCATGCAATTTAGCCTGCTAGGATTGAACAACTTGATACTAGGGGAAGAAAAGGCCGTGGAAATCTTTACTTACTCTTGCTGCAGTGCTTCCTGGAGTCCTCATGACAGCAGCTCCAGCGGGTGGGGCAGAAGAGCTCTCCCATTGCTTCATTGTTTACTTCAGGCTTTGCTAAACCATAATCACCAAGCTAAAATCTGGAGGCGCAGCAACGCTTTCCGTCCAGCAGGAAGGAAGCAAAAGGCAAGTCCTGTGCAGTTAACAAACAAAAAAAAAAAAAAGGAAAAAAAAGAGACAAAAGAAACCAAACCCAACAATTATTCCTCCCCTGAGCTCTTCTCAAGTTGCTGCCTGTCTTGTTCTGCACACTGGGTTCACATTTTCTCTTCAGAGGACAGCCATGACTCTCCTGTTACACAGTGCCACAGCTTGGCTTTCGCTGGCATATAAAAGTGAAGCAGAGTGGCCATCAATCACAGTGGCAGCCACAGAGCTGGATTTTATGATGGTCAGCTGCTTCATCATACTCTCAGAGCCTTTGCTGTGTCTGGGGCATCAGAGGCTCTCTGCTCTGCAAGCCCCAAGCCTTGCTGACCAAGCAGTGCCAAGGGCAAACCACATTCAGCTGAGGCCAGGGTTATAGCATGGCCTTGATCATAGAATCATAGAATGGTAAGGTTGGAAGGGACCTCAAGGATCATCTAGTTCCACCCCCCTGCCATAGGCAGGGACACCTCCCATTAGTACAGGTCACTCAAGGCCCCATCCAGCCTGGCCTTGAACACCTCCCTGGGCAACCTGTGCCAGTGCCTCACCACCCTCACTACAAAGAACTTCTTCCTAACATCCAGTCTAAATCTCCCCTTTGCCAATTCAAACCCATTGCCCCTTGTCTTATCATTACCAGACCTTGCCAATAGTCCCTCCCCAGTCTTCCTGTAGCCCCCTTCAGATATTGGAAGGCTACTCTAAGGTCTCCTGGAAGCCTTCTCTTCTCCAGGCTGCAGAGCCCCAAACTCTCTCAGCCTGAACATAAGATCTAAATGTTTGTAGGAAAAAAAAAAAAACCCAACAGTTGAGTGCTGCTCACTTTCTGTTCAAGCCAATGAAAGAGTTGAAGAAAAATGATCTCTACTTAATAATAAGATCTAAATGTTTGTAGGGAAAAAAAAAAACCACCTAACAGTTGAGTGCTGTTCACTTTCTGTTCAAGCCAATGAAAGAACTGAAGAAAAATGATCTCTACTTAGAAAAAAGATTGAGGTGTTAGAGGTGTGATTGAGTTGAGGGACTCTGTAACTCCTGAGGCTTTATTTTTCTCTTGCAGTTCACTTTGCTTGGCTGGTGGGGAACTCAAGACTGAAGCACAAGGTTGTGCCCCCAGCTGTCACTGGAGCTCCAGAGTTTGACAGAACATTCCGTGCACAGTAAGTCTGGAGGTCACTAAGGTGGTGGCAATGAATGGTAGTTCAGTCCAGAAGAGAAGCAAAAGCAGCATCTTAAACCATTACCTTCCCTTTGCATATTTTGCTTTAAAAAAAACAAACCCAAACCCCAAAACTAAGGAGCAGGTCACTTTTCAAATGTTTTGGCTGTTATTTTAATGAAAATGAGGTAAGCTCAGCTCACTTGAAACAGTCACTGCTCAAATCCTGACCAAACTATGCAGTCAGATCACCCAAACTCAAGCAGAGGTTGAGAACCACTCAGAGGAGGCCACGAAGATGCTCAGAGGGCTGCAGCAGCTCTGCTGTGAGGACAGGCTGAGAGAGTTGGGGCTCTGCAGCCTGGAGAAGAGAAGGCTTCCAGGAGACCTTAGAGTAGCCTTCCAGTATCTGAAGGGGGCTACAGGAAGGCTGGGGAGGGACTATTGACAAGATCTTGCAATGACAGGATGAGGGGCAATGGGTTTGAACTGGCAGAGGGGAGATTGAAACTGGATGTTAGGAGTTCCACTTTAAATCTCCCCTCTGCCGCTTTAAACCCATATAGAAGATTGTCTAATTTGTTAAAAAGAAAACCATCCAAAACAACAAAAAAAATATTCCAACAAAATGTAGGTGGCCACAAGTAAAGGTGTCCCAGTCCTCACCATCAGAAGCTGTGCTGTGTGCTGTCTGTGCCTTGATAGCACTCCACAGAGACAGCTGCCCTCAGCAGAGCAATCCAAGCAGCCTGTGCACAGCTCTGTGCTTCCTCTTGCAGTCCCAGGAATGCTGACCCACAAAAGCTGCCTACCCAGGATGGAGATAATTGGTTTACATCATCACATCCATGTCTCAACATTCCTTCCTGCCTCTGCTTGGCATAGGATTATTTGTCCTAATTTTTTTTTTCTTCCACACAGTTGGGACCCAGAGCCTTGTCCAAGTTTAAATAGCAGGAAAATATTTTAAATAGTTTGCAATTTAGATTACAAAGAGGAAACTTCTTAAGAGAGCATCATGCTGGTGTGACTGGGCTCAGGCTGGATTCAACTTTAGTGGCAACAAAGTGAAGCCAAAGATGATTCTCCTTGGGAAATCCCACAGGTAGCTCTTTTCCTACCCACACCCAACTTTCTTTCCAATTTATTCTGCAGACAAAACTGCGTGGAGTTTTACCCAATATTCCTGACTGTCCTCTGGACTGCAGGGTGGTTCTTTAATCAAGGTAAACACTTTCTGGTTTTTATCTTTGCTGATAAGTTTTGCATAACTTTTTAAACCACTTCGATTTTATCAGGAGGGGAATGGCTTTTCCCCTCCTTTTAATTGGATTACCTTATCTCAGGCTGCTTAAAAGTATGCTCAGTGACACTAAAATCCCCACTTAGTCTTGGCCCCACCAGCTTTTGCTTCTCTCTGCAAACCAAGGGGCCAGCATGTAGCACATCAGTGGCTTTTCAGGGTGAATCATTCAGAACAGCAGCTCCCACATCCTTTCCACCAGCAATTACTTGCACACTATGTAATAATTCTCAGAGGACATCAAGCATAGCTATGGTTCCTTGAAAGGAAGCAGCCTGAAAAGACTCAGATCAGAGCCCTCATCCCTGTGGCTGGACCCTTGACTGCTGGAGACAGAGCTCAAAGCTGTAAATGTGAGGTTTTACAACCCAGATGAGTGAAACCACCATTGGGATATAGTTTGTTTGTCCTGGGACATAGCACTGAAGCTCAGGTGTAACAGCAGCATCTCCAGCCACAGCCACTGTGCTTCAGCCACACAGCAGGGACTCAGCCAAACCCCTTCTGATTTCTCAGGTACCTAGTTGGGGGCATTTTTTTTTGGCCAAATGCTCTCAACTCAGACACCACAGAGCTTTCATACCTCTCACTCTGATGAGCTTTCAAGGGTCAGTCCATGATGTCTCCTAACAGTGATGGGTTGGACTCCTTGCAGAGCTAAAATCTGTGACTCCCTCCTTTCTTAGCTCTTCCCGAGCTGATGTTTTAGAGGTGTGAAGTCTGCAGGCCGGAGAGTGGATAAGTAGCTCTCCTTCCTCAACACCCAACTTCCTGCTCTCGTCTCTGCATTTGCTCTAAAGCAGAATCACAGCAACACCCAGGCTGGCAAAGCCCCTCAGGATCACCAAGTCCAACCTAGAACTCTACTCTACAAGATTCACCTTAAACCCCCAAGCACCACATCCAAACCACCCTTAAACACAGCCAGGGTGGGTGACTCCACCAGCGCCCCGGGCAGCTCATTCCAGTGCCTGATCTCTCTCTCCATGAAAAACTTTTCCCTAATACCCAATCTAAACCTACCCAGCCTCAGCTTGAGGCCACAAAGCAGAACTCTGTTAGAGCCCAGAGTTCCCATCTCCACTGCAAATCCAAAAAGTAAATCCAAAGCAGCACCACTTAAGTGGTGAGAGAGTTGGGGCTCTGCAGCCTGCAGAAGAGAAGGCTTCCAGGAGATCTGATAGTAGCCTTCCAGTATCTGAAGGGGGCTACAGGAAATCTGGGGAGGGATTATTGACAAGGTCTTGCAATGCCAGGACAAGGGGCAATGGGTTTGAACTGGCAGAGGGGAGATTTAGACTGGATGTTAGGAGGAAGTTGTTTGCAGTGAGGGTGGTGAGACACTGGCACAGGTTGCCCAGGGAGGTTGTGGCTGCTCCCTCCCTGGAGGTGCTCAAGGCCAGGTTGGATGAGGCCTTGAGTGACCTGTGCTAGTGGGAGGTGTCCCTGCCTATGGCAGGGGTTTGGAACTAGATGATCCTTGAGGTCCCTTCCAACCTTAACATTCCATGATTCTATAAGTCAACAAACTGGATATGAAATATTAGATGCACTCACAGACAGACACTTGAATTAAGGAGCATCACAGCTGCTAACCAGCACCACCAACGTGTGCTGTCATGTGTAAGAGAAGAAGAACTATGTTCACCTCCCCTTTAAGTTGTTTTTCAGCTGATGTCTCCCATAGGTATGTTTACAGGAGTTCATCCAGGGCACTGTAAGGGCTGTCCTCTGTAGCACTACCTGGCCCTGGGTAACTCACTGACCTGCACACCCTGCTCCATCTATCAAATGGAGGTGACTTTATGTTCTTCTCACAGGGAGGTCAGAAAGCTAACTTCACTACAGCCTTCCCTCACATAAAAGCTGCCATACAAATGCAAAGCAGGTTATTAACAGCATCAATAAGATTCTCTTGGCAAAACAAAGGCTCCCCTTTAGCACTGACTGCCACAACAAGGCGAAATGACAGCGCTGGGTCAAGCCACCTTGCTCCAGCCACTCTCCTGGCTCTGGGATAACCACAGCACACTGGGGAGGCTGCTGGCTTCTGTCAGCTCCTGAGATTTCATTTTCAGGGAATGCTTTGAGAGGTTGTTTTTTTTTTTGAGAGTTCTGTGCCCACCCCTACTGTAAAACCCTATCAAGAGCCTCCTGCAGTGAATATTAAAGAATAAAGAGAACTCTTCTGAATGATTCCTTCTCTTGAATGAGAATTCCCCAGAGTTATATAATTAGGAAATGTACTGAAGTAGTTAACTGTCAACATTCCTCATATTTTTAGTTTTCTCACTTTGTTTTTCCCCTTATTAATCTTTTCCTCTTAGAAGTAGCTTCCTTGCTGGGTGTGTTGTATGTGTTTGCCCGCTACAAGTACTTCCATGGTTACGTCCAGTCTGTGAAAGGAAGGTAAGGAGTTACCAGCTGAAGGCAGGCCAAAAGCTCCAGGCTGTGGTCTGCAGCTCTGAAAACTGACTGACAAGTGTGAAGCAGCAGCATGAGGCCTGCAGCAGACCTCAGGGCAGAGGGCTGGCAGCCACAGCAGAGGCCTGGGTTAGGATGTGCACATGCCACGGGTGGTGAGAGAGAAAAGGTTTGGTGCTCACCTTGTGGGTGCCTGCTCTTCTGCTGGGCATACTGGCAGCCACACTGGGAGAGGTCTGAAAGCAGAAGCAGAGTTTTGCAGCTGAGGACTGCTGCAGGGTGGGAGGCTGCTCAGGCAAGGCTTTCAGTGTGCATGCCTGCCTGCTCTTTCCATTTTGCCTCAGTCACAGGAAGACCTTTACTCCAGCTATACAAACTGCCCTACAGGAAGCACAGCATATCTGGCCCTGGGTTGATGAACTTTCACCAAACTGATAAGAGAACACAGCTTCAGATAAGCATGTTAAGGGCACAGCATCTGCTAACAGGAATTCTGCTTCAACAAACACGCACACTGCAAACCACTCCTCACTATAAACTTTATCTCTCATTACACTGAAGCCTCTGCACTACTTTCTGTCCTCTGACCCAAGGCTCCTCTTCCAGCACAACTACCAGTGGTAAAGAGAAAGCAGCACAATATATGCTTGTCATAAAATTAAAGGACTTGTGCTGTATCTTTCTAGAGGAAGACACCAAACGGTCTGACTGTTTGGAGTGAACAATCCTGCAGCAGCAAAAGCCTCTGCTACAAAGCTGTTTTCCAAAGCCTGTGTACTGCTGTTGCCATTTTCCTTCCCTGTGGTCTCCACCAATCCTTCTCCCTCTTTGGCAGAGCTGCTGTTTAAGAGAAGGGGAAGGTGATGTTTTCCACACCAGATACATGGGGATAATTTCCTACCTCCCAGTGAGAAATGCAATAATTCAAATGATGCAGTGAACAGCAGCCAGAAGGCTACCAACTCTTAAGGCAATCTGAGGAACAAAATTGTGTTAAGTAAATGACAAGCAGAGCATAATGGACTTTTCTTTAGTCAACAAACTGAAAAGCCTTTTCTTCAAGCAATCTTCTCCATGCTTTATTTCAACAATCTTAGACCAACAGACTCAGCCTCCCAAGGCATCCTAAGAACAGTGACTGGCTAAGAGCTTTACACTCTGCTGATTTCTCTGCCTCTAAGAGAGGCTGCTGTGAGTCAGCCTGGCAGCCCTAGAAACCAGCTTTGCTCACCAGGCCTCCTCCTGCAGCTCTGCCTGCTGCTAACCTCCAGCAGCAGGTTAGCAGAAGTCAGACATGCAGAAGCCAGCCACAGTACATACAATGAGCAGCCTCCAGCAGCCCCTGCAGAGAGCAGGGAACTGCTCTTCAGCGCTGGGTCTCAGCTGTAATCACTGGTTACAGCCCTGCTAGTCATAAAGACAAGCCTGGTCTGTGTGCTCCCAGAGGCATCATTGCTCCTGCATGTGGACTGCAGGTCAGATATGCCACGGTTGGATTTGTTAAGGGCACAAGAGGAGCATGCACCTTCTACTCGGTGCCTTTGCAAGTGAGCTCTATACCTTCTGCTCTTCCTTCCAGCTGGCTCTGGCAGGTACTTAGAGGGCTAAGCTAAAGACCTCTTTCATGCTCTCTTGACACTGAGGAAATCTCATGCTTCACTATTTTCAAATCAGCATCTTGGCATGACATACCCATAAAGGTTTCTGAGATCAGGTCTTTAAGCACCACTGAGATTCTCAGGCTCCTCCACATCCCCAAACCTCTTCAGCTTCCAGGAGCATGGGGAAGCTGCTGTGAATCAAAGGCTAACAAGCTCCTCAGCCCTCTTTCTAGTGCTTATGTGATGGGATTCTCCAAAGAGACCTCCTGCTGCTTGCTTTGCTGCCAGAAGTCAGCCCAGCATCCACTCTCAAGACATGCCTACCAGGCCAGAGTCTCTACCAAGGCAACTGAGAGTAGCCCCAGGAGAACATGCATGGAGGGGAGATGCCTGCTCCCATGGGCCCAGACAGCCAGCTCTGTGCTCCCAGAGCTGAAGGCCTCTCCCAGCCTCTTCTGTGGGAGCTTTCCATTTTGTAAAATTAGATATCTGACCTTCTCCCACCCTCAGCAAGTATCCTAACTGCTGATACTTTAGAATCAGTGCTCTTCCTTTCCAGTTCAAAAACCAATCTCCAAGCCAATGTGATAACCAGAAGCAGACCTCCCAGCTCAGCGGAGAGTACCCAACCAAGAGATGTGGAGTAAGAGACGTACACACCTCTGCCTTGGTCCTGAAGGCTTCTCTCCCACACTCCTACACCTAGAGCTGGAGTGAGGTGCTCAAGCTTGCCCTTAGGCTTCACCTATAGGTCTTGTCACGGTGTTGAAGCCTTTAAAGGACAGACTGAAATAAATTGTTTTACTCTTGGAGGAATGGGATGAGGTAGCTTCATCCTGAAGCAAGCTCCTGACTTCCATGTGAATTATTTAGAAACACTGGGGGAGAATTGTCCAATAGAGAGGAAGGTTATAAGGAATCTCCCTTCTCCCTAGCAAAAGTGGAGGTGGAGGAATGGTTTATAGGCAGAACAGGTTAAGGCAGTGATCCTACAGGCCTCTGGGACAAGCACTTTGACTGCACACACACCATCTACACCTCATAACAGTTGTTTGGTTTTTTTTTCCTGTTTTTCTCCTGTAGGTTAACAGGTTTTTATCTGAATTTGATAGTTCTGATTTGCTTGTTAACCCTGGGTGTAGCTGGAGTCGTTAACAGCTTGCTGGATGAGTACTTAGACATCAGCGCTGGGAAGAAGCTACGTAAACTGTTCTGAAGGCTGCTTTTGATACCAGCTAAATAAATAATGTGGGTGTTTTCCCTCAGCACCGAAAAGATGATAAGCTGCATGTGAATAAACCATCAGAGCTCATTCCTATCAGCCTGTTGCAATGTAAAATGCATGCTTTTCCCGAGTTGTTTACACTTCCTCCCTCTTGAAAAGCAGGCAGTAAGACAGAACATCCTGTCACATCTGCATTGGCACTTACATGTGCTCTTTTCCCAGGCAGTATTATAGAATCACAGAGTGTCAGGGGCTGGGAGGGACCTTCAAAGCTCATCCAGTCCAACCCCCCTGCCAGAGCAGGAGCACCTAGAGCAGATCACACAGGAATACATCCAGGCAGGTCTTGAATACCTCCAGAGAGGGAGATTCCACAACCCCCCTGGGCAGCCTGTTCCAGTGTTCTGTCACCCTCACAGGGAAAAAAATTTTCCTCATGTTTCCATGGAACTTCCTATGCCTCAGCTTCCACCTGGTGCCCCTTGTCCTGTCGTTGGGCATCACCCAGCAGAGCCTGGCTCCAGCCTCCTGGCACTCACTCTGCACATCTTTATAAGCAGTGTTGAGGTCGCCTCTCAGTCTCTTCCAAGCTGCAGAGCCCCAGCTCCCTCAGGCTCTCTTTGAAGCAGAGATGTTCCATTCCCTTCATCACCTTTATGGCTGTGTGCTGGACTCTCTCAAGCAGTTCTATGTCCTTCTTGAACTGGGGGCCAAGTAAGCCCTAAACAAACGACACCAAGCTAAGCCCACTAATTCACTAAGTAATTCATCTGAGGTCAGCACCGCAAGTGTCAGCTCACCTTACCTGCTGTCCTTCAGCTCTGCCATCAGCCTCTGCTGTCTTCCTTTGCAACTCTTTGTCTCCCCCAGCAGTGCCACGCTGTGATGTGTGCTGCTGCAGGGTGCCTTGTTCCCAAGCACACCCTGTCCTTCTGCAGGAGCATAGGTGGGGATGCTTCTTTCTTCAGGAGAACGTTTGAAGCTCCACCTGACCGTATGTTTCCATGAAGGCTTTTTGCTTTTCTACTCCTGTTTGCAGTTCAGCACACAGACTCACACAAACATTCATGTTGGGAAAGACCCTCAGGATCACCAAGTCCCAAGTGATAGCCCTGCTCTACAAGGGTCACCCTAAACCGTGTCCCCAAGCACCACACCAAAGACACAGAATGTCAGAGGCTTGAAGGGACCTCAAAGGATCACCCAGTCCCCTGCAGAGCAGGATCACCTAGAACAGATCACACAGGAACACATACAGGCAGGTTTTGAGCATCTCCAGAGAGGGAGAAAATTCCATTCCCCACAAAGAAATAGACTGCTGTCACACAGGGACAATTGCACATGCCAAAAAATGCAGGTGTGAGGCTGCACAGCATCATCCAGCAGCACAAAGCCAGGCTGCTGGAGGATAAACATAAACCTAACACTTCAGAAGCTGCAGCAGCTAAAGAGGGGGCAGAAGGCGGCCTCGGGATGAGTATGCCACTTGTCTTCTGAGTCACTGCCTTTACCCAGGAAGCCAGGATAGGATGTCTGTGAGGGAAAAGTGTTAAAGACTGACTCATCTGTCATTAAAAACAAATAACAGATGGATGCTGTCAGTATCAGTACTTAAACTCCAGTGAGAAGCACACCATTTCCTGCCTGCTGAGCGAGGAGTCAGCATCAGGGGCCACATGCAGCATACACTGAGGTGACACAAATGTTCCTCTGTTGGACCATCAGTAATGCTGATGACCCCTGCGGCATCTTCAGTCAGGGGGCCTGTTGCTGGAAGCATCTTTGCTCAGCAAGCCCTCTTGGCAGCACTTGCTGAGCAGTGAGAGCAGGAAGCTGCTTTGGTCTGGGCCAACCTCCCCATTACCCACATTTAGAACGGTAAATGGTTGACATTCAGGAGAGAAGCTGAACCTTAAAAGTCCTCCCTGGAGCCAAGTCACACTGACATCTCTAACAGCAAGCTGTGCAAAAAGAGGTCCAGTGCCTGATTCTCCACCACTCTCCACCAGGCTGGAAGCATGCAGAAATTAGGGATGAAACCTGAAGGCTGCAGGTTTTTCTTGGACAGAGCATGTATGTTCAGCAGGTCTGCACACACTTTCCAAAAGGCTTCTGGTCACACAACTCTTACACTGCAGTAGTAGTGGGTGATAAGGAACTCTTCACACACCCTCCAGTTTTCCCATCTCTTCTTTCCAACATCTACAGCCAACTCCACACCTCCCCATGTCCACATCTCTTTGCCTCCCCACATCTCAGCCACAGGCTCCTCCATCCTGGGCTCTCCATCTTGTGTCCTTCCCTGAAAGCACTTCCCTGTTCCCTACTTTTGCTCCCTACACAGAATAAATGCCCAAGTTTGGAGCTGCCACCTCTAACCTGCCCAATTACAGACCAACTGCCTGAGCACAGACTTCACCTCACAGCATCTGCAATTTGGCAGCCCTCCTTGCTCTGAGGTAGGGGCACCACGACCCCAAAGCAGACACCTGACGAAGCACTGCCCCCATGGTGAGGGCAGCTCCGAAGGGTGTTGTGAGGCAGCCATGCAGAAACCCCAGGGCCAAAACCAGGCTGCCCTGAAGCCAGCTTCCCTCTTTCCCCTGGAAGATGACCCACTGAGGCGCAGGAAGAGAGATGATCCTATAAACCAGCCTGGTATAGGACTCAGATAACCATCTTTTATTTTGGGATTTTCTTTTCTGTCTGTTTGTTTGCTTTGTTTTTGTCTCTCTCTCTCTTTTTTTTTTTTTTTTTTTTTTTTTCTTTTCTTTCTTTAAAAGTGGTATGGTAACATCAGGTCTTTTTCTACATTTTCAGAGCTCTGTACAGGTCTTCAAAAGGAAATAAGCAATGCTTAATGTACAAAGTGAAAACAGAAAACTAGAAAAATCTGAATAAAATGGAGCAAATTGCCATCAGGGATACAGTACAAATTAGTAGTTAGACGTCATCTGAAGTGCAATACCACTGCAGTAAGGATGAGTTAAGGAATGAAATAAAAATACTCTATTTTAAACAAACAGTATATATATATATTTTTATATGTATATATTTTACAGATAGTAGACCCAGTGATATCTGTAGAATTGTAAAAACATATTTACAAATAACTTTTCTGTGTTTGTTTGTTTGTTTTTTAACATTACATATACATCAGCACCATAGTAAGAAAAGGGGGGGGGGGGGGGGGGAAAAAAAAAAAAACAAAAAAAAAAAAAAAAAAAAAAAAAAAAAAAAAAA
>VWZE01026245.1:200930-242714 GCA_013396675.1 Eubucco bourcierii | reverse complement strand
AAAAAAAACAAACCAACCAACACCCCCCCCCCCCCCCCAAAAAAAAAAAAAAAAAAAACAAACCACCCCAACAACAAAAACCCCCAAATCTAGTTAAAAATCTACCTCTCTAGTACTTGGTCCCAGTACGGAGTATTTGGAGGAAGCTTTGCAAAGACAACAGAGGCTCAACCTTCATCACCCTTTATTTGTCACCAAAGCCTGTATCTATCTCCCTGATGTCCAGCAGATCTGTGCTTGGCTGCCACGCGGTGGTTGTGTGTTTCCAAACCCTCATTTCCCAGCTGTGCCTGGGTAAGTGACCCCTGGCCGCTCGCACCAGGCAAAGGGATGCTGTGATGTCCCCATCCCTCCTGGCGCATCTCTGCTGCTGCACAGGGCAGGTGTGTGCCACCCTAGCTCGTGGCTCCCACGTGCTCATGCAGACACACACATGAGTGTGATTCCCTCAGCCCCTCAGGGTGTCATTTCTCTCTCTCTTTGCCCACCCCTTCTGTTCAGGCTAGTCCCACTAAGAGCCACTTATCCACAGGATGAACCGAGCACTTTGGCTGGAGTTCTCTTTCACTGACCCAGGACCCAACCCAGCTCCTGGTGAGGCAGCTGACAGGCAAACACCCATCCATCACCTCCAGCAGGAACTGGAACGGGCCCTTGTGCTGTATTTGAGGCAGGGGTTAGCTAAAAGGGATGTAACTAAAGCAGTTTTAAGAACTGTGGCAGTCAGGGCAGGCTGGGTTGATAGCCCTCTCTGACCACGTTAAAAACTCACACCCACGTTAAAAATGCAGCTTCTCCTGCCTGCATCACACCATTCCTAACAGATCCTTCCCCTCCTCTAGGTAAGCCCAGCAAGGGGCTACTGCACGAAAGGGAACCATAATGGGGCACTGAGATGGTTCCAGGCCAATTTTGCTCCCACTCCTTAATGTTATGCCCAGCTGTGCATCACAGGGAAAGGCAGGACTTGGAAACACAAGGTGCTGAGCTCCTCAGCTCCTGTGGGTTTCAGCAGCTGAGCACCTGGCATCTTCAGGCCCTAGGAGAGCAGTGCACAGGGAGGTAGTTGGTAGCTGACACTGGTAGTTGTACACTGGTTGGTACTGGTAGTTGTACACTGGAGATCCTTCCACTGCAGAGCACATCTCATGGCAAGTTGCATGGAACATCAGCTCAAGAGCCCACACACATCCCAGGGCAGTACCACCTGCCACACTTGTGCTTTTCCAGAGCAGAGGAGAAACAGAGCCTGTGTGCCAGACCCTCCCTGTACATGTTCTCATACCTGTTCTCTCCCCACTGCCTGCCCCTTTGCAGCAGCTGTTGCTCAGCTGCACAGAAGCGCAGCCACTTTCACCTCGCTTTCCACTGAATGATTGGAGGGGAAGGAATTGAACTGAAAACACACTGAGAGGAAGAGGAGGGACCCACTTAGGACCTATGCTGATGTCTCTTGGTACCTCAAAGGTAGCAATTGGTCTACCCCCCCAGGCAGCCAACACAGCCCAAGTCTCTGTCAGGGCAGCACTACTGCAGGTCCCAAGAGGACTAAATAGCTCACCCAGTTAAGTCACCCACTTAAGCTGTCTGCAGCAGCAGTCCCACAATCAAACTGTCCTCACCACAGCCCCGACCGCACAGTCTCCTACAGCTGTATTGGATTCCTGTCACTCTGCAGTGAAGCTGCTGACCTCCCTGTGACCGTTTAGGTTTGTCACATGCGTGCTGCACGTTCCCTTGTGACAGCCCAGAGCCGGCCCTGTGGGCCTGGCCATGGCTCACCCAGATCTGCTTGCTCCCGAGGCTGAGCTTGTTTCCTACCAGGGCCTGTGCAATTTGCCTGCAGGCATCTTTAGGCTTTGCTCCCAGCCGTTTTCTTCTGCTCCCCTGAAAGCTGCAGTGTTTACAGTTACATCAGGTGGGAGATACCAGGACCATCCCATACCACTGTGCAATGAAGCCTCACCTCAGTGGGGGAAGATCAAATGTTCCCCACCAGAGGCATCACCTGGCTCTTCCAGTTTCCCCACCCAGCCCCCACCCCACACACAGGGCGGGTGCTGCCACACAATGGAGATTGCCTGGGGGAAGTCTTGGGATGCTGAGGTTCCCATCATCCCCCAGATCTTCCGAGGCTGCCTACAGGTCAGCTCAGTTTGCACGACTGAAAACAAGAGAGAACAAAGTAACCCCGAACCAAACCGACTCCAACAAAAACCCAGCAACTCGAGGATGGGGAGAACATCCATCTTGCTCTTTTTGTTTCTCACACGTTAACAACCACAGCTCCAGACTATACAAGCCCATTCACTGGGGGTTTCCAAACAACTCATCGAGTTCTTGTATCCACTCATCCCCTGGTCCGCTCTTAATGATGGAGTCCACAAGGTCCGCGCCCTCCGCTAAGCTGGAGAATGCCCCCCCGGCTCCTTCACTGCTGTAGTTGTAGGCTATGTCCTGAGTGGGATTCCTCTCGTAGGCCTGGCCTTGGCTGCTCTGAGCAAAGTTACCACCTGGCATTTGCTGCGTTGGAGGCTGACTAAAGCCGGGCATGGTGTGGACCCCTTGGCTTATTGCAGGCATTACCATCGGCCTGGCCTGGTTGGCTCCTTGCTGTCCGGGCAGGGGTTGCAGCAGCTGTCTCCCCATCGCTGGGTTGAGGGCTCTCACTGTTCCACTCGAGTCCACAACTGTCTGATTGAGCCCCTGTGGGAAATGCTGCTTGGACAGCCGCGGCTGCCCGGGCTGCATTGGGTACGTTGTGCCGTTGTTGAAGGGCCCCATTTCACCGCTAGTCCTTCCAGATATACCTTGCAAACCTCGCTGCTGCCAGTTCTGTGTTCCTTGAGGGACAGTTCCCATCAGGTTTTGAAGTCGTGGTGCCTGTGACCTCGGTAAGACCTGGCCCACAGGACCCTTCATCTGCTGCTGATGCTGCGTCAGAGCGGAGTTCACCAGCATGCTCTGACCAAAACCAGCGACCATGCCCACCGCTTGTGCAGAGGCAGGCTGCCTCGTGCCCTGGCCCGCGTTATGTGCCATGTTCATGCCGCTTTGGTTTGGGTGCTGCAACATTTGGCTCATCCCCGTGCTCACACTGTACATTCCTGGCTGGTTGGAAGAGGCATTGCTGTAGGGAGCCATGCCCATGTCTGACTGGCCTGCGGTCGTAGGCAACGTGCTGGGGTTCTGCGAGGGACCCATTGCCATCATGCTCGCGTTCTGGGCCATCATTCGAGACGTCCTCATGCTCTGCAGTGCTGCCTGGTTTCTCACAGCTGCTATATCCTGGGGAGAACCTACAACAAAGAGAGAGGAAGGTAAGAAAAAAGCCCTGCAACCTTGTAAATCTTAATTAACTGTCTGGGGGGTTGGACTCAATGATCTCTTTGGGTGCATTCCAACCCCTGACATCCTGTGATCCTCTGACCCTTAGAATCATATCCAGTTTGTTGACTTATAGAATGGCAAGGTTGGAGGGGACCTCAAGGATCATCCAGTTCCAACCCCCTGCCATAGGCAGGGACACCTCCCACTAGTACGGGTTACTCAAGGCCTCGTCCAGCCTGGCCTTGAACACCTCCAGGGAGGGAGCAGCCACAACCTCCCTGGGCAACCTGTTCCAGTGCCTCACCACCCTCACTGTAAAGAACTTCCTCCTAACACCCAGTTTCAATCTCCCCTCTGCCAGTTTAAACCCATTGCCCCTTGTCCTGGCATTGCAAGACCTTGTAAATAATCAGAGCAGAAGAGGGAATCTGTGGGAGCCTTCTGCATCGCAGCAGGATCTCAGATTGCTGTGCTTTCTGAGTTGAGTAAATCAAAATCACTGTTTCATGTGAAGTTTAGCAGAGAGCTCACAGGTTACCCATCCCTGGGAGAAGTGCTTGCTGCCTAAGGTTAGCTGCATTGCAGAGATTAGTTGCATTGCAGAATGAGGTTCCCCACCTCACTCTGGCTGCAGCCTCTGTCCTGGCCTCCCAAGTCCCCTCCCCTTGAAGGTAAGAGTCAACACAGCTCAAGTGCTACACTGAGCAGGAACCACTGACCACGTTAGGAACCACTGACCATGTTGTGCATTCAGTTCAGCAGAACACTGCTCAGCAGAGAATGCCATTGATGCAGACAAGCAGCCTAATTTCCCTAAAGACCTAAAATGAGGCTGGGAAGGTCAGAAGGCCAATGATTTACTCACTGAGTAATTCTCAGTTACAACACGTTTAGGATGTGTCCCCAAAGGGATTCGTGGCTTCAGATTCTTGAAGAGTTGAGACAATGTGATTGCATGAGTGATCCATGATCACAGCCATGGTTGCCTCGCTGATCAAAACCTACTCATAAGCCTCAGCCAGACAGCCACAGGAGCTGCAGGGCTCCAACAGGCCTTTCCTTACTTCACTAGGACCAGAAGTGATCTTGGAGTCAAAGCTCTCCCTTCAAAAGTAAATGTGAGTCTTTTTGTGCATATTTTTTTCCACCAGGACCATCCTCCTGCATGGAAGAAAAAGTAGTCCCCGAGAGTCCAAAGCTGCCTATGCACCACGATTCAGTAGCCCTTATGCTCTTCAGGTAAGCCTAATTCAGCTTCTAGCAAGCAAGTGAGAAAGCTTCCACTGGTCTCCTTCAGAGGCAGCAAAGCAGCTGAACTTCAGCTTACTGTTTGAAGCTTTCTTTAAAATATCTCCATTGTCTTTCAAAAGTAAGCCTTGAAAATGGAAATGTCAGGCTCAGAAGGCCAATCAATTTTTTAATAGCTCAGGAGGCATAAATGAATGGATTTTCTATATCACTGTTACTGATTAAGTCTATGGAAAGAAGAAAAATTGTTTTTTTGTGGGCATTCAGAGCAGGGAGAGTGTATTAGTGAATCAATATTCTAAGCACATTTTATTCCACCTTAGGCCAGCGATGGGAAACCAGAAAATCCTAACCTTGTTAAATTCCACACCGTGGCAGATAACTGAACCACACTTGTGTCTTCCTTTCATGGGGTGTGTGTGTGTGTGTGTGTGTGTGTGTGAGCTATTGATTTCTGAGAAGCCAATGTGCTCCTCTATTTACTATCTTTATTTAAAAACAATTACCAGAGCTCTGATTATGCCATGGGTTCGTTGCGGGTTTGAGTCACTCCCGTAGTGAAACTCTGCAGGTGAAGCTCTGAGAGGGCGAGGCACACAATTAACCCTGGCTCAGATGCTATTAAACAGGAGATGTAAATATCAGATGGTCACTTTAAGGGGCACAACAAAATCTGCATGTCCTTAAATCAGCCCCTACCTGTTGTTCCTCGGTGGCAGACAACACACCTGAACACCCAGGGAGCAGGGAACAGAGAATACTGGGCCCTGCTGTTGGCACTGGTTTGATTGTAATGAAAAACAGGTTTGGACAGAAGGGGGTTGCACATAGTGCAGAGGTTTGCTGCATCTCCTTTTTGCTGCAGCAGGATAAACTCCTGCAGAATGCTTTTAGCTGCAGCATACAAGTAAGTGAAATGGTTTGTAGCATGAGGAGAGACCATCTGGGCCTCACTTGGAAAGAGCAAATGCAGTGGTAGCTTTCACTTTATCCATGTCATCAAGCCACTTTCTTAATGATTGGCACTGGGGTCCCCTTGATTTTTCTTAACTTGAGTCACTTCCTTCCTTGATCAGCAGCAGCCTCTTGTCACAGTGACTCCAGTGCTACAGACAACATTTAAAATGTAATTAATGCATCTTTAGCTACTTTTTAATTGAAAGTGGCATCTGAAAACCTCCAGATGAGTCACTACCAGCACTTGGTTCACATTACTTTTGTTAACTACCATGCACGGCACAAAAGAGGCAGGAGATCAGGCAAGGAGTAGGTAAAAGAGAGATACAACAGATTTTGGGCCACCTTCTGGTCTCATTTACACATAGCCTACTGCACTTACATTCTCGGGAGCAAATAGGCAAAGCAGTGAAATATTTCAGTTTAAATTAGTTCCTTTATGAAAATTAATTCCTTGCTCTCTCAGATCAGCCTAAACTCTCTCCTCTGTTGCTTTTAAATAATGCACATGAAGGCAAGGTTGGAAAGAAGCAGCAGTGCAGAAAGATTTTTACATGTGCATCTTGACGTGCGGCAGTGCACACGCACGTTTTGATTTTGCAAATGAATTATTGGGGGGGGGGGGGGGGGGGGAACCCCAAAACATTTCAGANGTGGGGGAACCCCAAAACATTTCAGAGAGAATTTATGCTGCCAAAGATAAAAACAAGAGGGTGATTGGAAGGAGCCACACTGACATATACCAGCAAATCAGGCTGCCTGTTCACTTCCTGGGTGTGAAAACAAGTGGAGATAAGGCTGTTGCAGTTCTATGTTGCGGTTACATGACAGTGTCATGAATATACAGTGCCAGTGCACATCCATTTCATGTCTGGTTGAAAACCATGGTTAGTGAGGACATGCAGCTGCTGCTTTGCACCTAAGAAGCTCAGAATTAAGTGCTTTACAGTCTTCAGTGATCTGTGAGTGCATTGAAATTATACTTGCTGGGTGTGAGATCATTAAAAGAAATGCAAAACATTTCCATTTACATCTTGGATATTTCACATCTATCAGTCATTTCTCCAGGTAAGCATGACCTCTGCTCATCAAATGAGCTCAAGTGGGGAAGGAAGAAAGGGAACAAACAAGGTACAGTGAGAGGCACTAGATGGAAAAACCTAGCGTACAGGAAGTGGAGGCAGACAAGCTAAATCCATAGAATTCAGACATCAAAGAGAGAAAACAAATATCAAACAAACAAACAAAATCATCCTCTGCTGAGGGGAGCAGGAAGGAAATTAGAAGTTTAATACACAAACCTGGCCATTCCCCTTTAGTAAAACATGTGGCATGTGCAAGTGTGCAACAGGCTGTCTTCTCTTCTGGCACACTGCTTAAGAACTGCTCTTCACAAAACACAGGAGCTTCCACCTGCCCTCACCAGGGACAGACACTGACTCCAACACAGCAAAAAGAATTTGCCCTTTACCTTGGAACTGATTGACCTGTTGCACTGGATACGGGCTCCGCTGCTGCTGCAGGTGCTGCCGAGGTAAATGGGACTGCTGCTGCAACTGCTGGAAATGGATGAGGGAAAGAAAGCAGGAGAGAAAAAGATGATTAGTTAATTGGTGAGCTGAGAAAGGGGCTGGTGGCAGCAGCACTGCAGTGTTTCTTATCTGCAAGCTGTTCTGGAGAGACAAGCAGAGTCACTTGAAGGGTTTTCCTGAGAGCACTTGGGCTACTCAGCACACAGACTCCTTTTGGTTCAGAAAGGAATAAGCAGAGGCTAACATCAACTCTCCTCTCTTGCAGCCACTTCATCTCGACCTCCACAATGCAAACTTAACTGTCTTCAGGCTGAGAGGGAAGGATGTGAAATGGCTTTGCTCACCAAGGTCACCAAGGGCAACTGCAGCCACACACCCTTTCCTTCCCCTAGCCTTGCCAAAGTCGAGAGGTTTCTGTTCCCTGTACAAGACTTTTCCCAACCTCTGCACTTCAAACAGCTGCTGCAAGGAGTACTGCATCCTGACCTGGGCACTGTAGCCCAGGACCATTCCTGTGCCAGAACAGAAACAGCTACAAAGGTGCATTTCCTCTTGTGCGTCACTGAACGGTGTCTGGGGAGCAGGTGTCTTGCTAAACACCTCCCTCCCTTGACCCAGCCCACACTGCTCTTCTGTGTTAATTTTCTATGAATGCTCATGCACCTAAAACAGAACCAAGGGCTGATTATAGAATCAGAGTGTGTTTGCCAGAGCTTTCAAAGCCTAGGGTATCTTGACTAAGCACTTACTGAAAGGACACGTCTCGGTGCTTCATCTGCAGCTGTACAAACACTGCGTCCAAACACGAGGATGTGTAAGGAAGAACAGGAGAGACAGGAAAGAAGCATGTACTAATCCCTCTGTTCATAAGTGTGTGTTATGAACCTTGCTAGGCTCAAAACACCCAAAAGAGAGGAGCCTGAGGACTGTGGCTTTGTCACTTTCCACCCTGGCCAGCACACATGCCAGCCTCAGCCTCTGGTTTCAAGGCAGTTTTCAGGCTTGCTTCCAGCAGCCAAGTCAGGGATTGGCTCCTGGGTTTATTCATTCAAACTGGCCTAGCCCACAATGGGGGAACATCACTGTACCCTCACTCTTCTGCACTTTTTCATCAATTCATACATCTTTATTCTTTCTAGGAGCATCCATCCTGCTTATTTGGCGTGAATTTACCATTTCCCAGGAGGACCACGAGAAGGGAAAAGGCTGTCAGCATTTCTGAGACTACACTACATGCACAAGTTCTAACTCTAATTGAAGTACACCACAGATCTCAAACCGTGCTTGCCCAGCAAGGGAGGTGAAGCCAAGCTTAAAGCAACTCCTGACCTATTAGAAGGCTGGGGAGGGACTATTGACAAGGGCTTGCAATGACAGGACAAGGGGCAATGGGTTTGAACTGGCAGAGGGGAGATTTAGACTGGATGTTAGGAGGAGAACGTTCTTTTCAGTGAGGGTGGTGAGAGACTGGCACAGATTGCCCAGGGAGGTTGTGGCTGCTCCCTCCCTGGAGGTGTTCAAGGCCAAGTTGGATGAGGTCTTGAGTGACTTGTACTAGTGGGAGGTGTCCCTGCCTTGAGGTCCCTTCCAACCTTACCATTCTATGATTCTATTAGAACACCAGGAAACATGAGAGGACTGCAAGTTAAACTGGGGTATGAGCTTATATATATTGACTTTCTGATGGGTTGCTTTTAAACTAGAGTCAGGCAGGGTCATTTGCAATATGAATATACTGCAAAGCCCAGAAGCTCAAATGTGGCAATTCCACATTGCTGCTATGAAGTGTTTTGCTTGTAGTCCCTCCCTTGATGCTGCCTCTCCTTTGTGCTAACTTAACTGCTCAGTCCAGGATATAATAAGCCAGATTAAGGAATTGATCTAGGTAAATACTAATATTTTTTTTCCCCCTCTGCTAGGTTATTGTTAACCCACATCTGTTCTTTGTCTCAGATCACTGTGTGGCTCTACACTGCTTTTACCAAGTCAAGACCCTAGTCAGAGGGAGGGGAGAGCACCAGCAACTGTAACTGCAGAAGGGTCTGCTTCTGCCAGAGCAAGGGCACCATGAGATACCAGGTGAGGAATCAACTTTTCCAGTGGAACCCAGGCAATATCTGCCAAGCTAATTGTAAGGTGCCACCTTGCAGGTGTCTCTTCTTTGATAACCATTGCTGAAGTACCTTGATAGGAGCCACAGAGAGAGAATTACCAAACACAGAAGGCAGGGCTGGTGTTGCCCTGTCTCTAGAGCTCCTGCTCCCATACTCACATGCACTGAGGTGCCCAAGACAAATGGATACTGTACCTGCTCTGCCAGGATCTGCTGCTGCTGCTGCCTCTGCTCTCTTAGAAACTGCTGTTTCTGCTGCTCTATCACGTGGAGCTGAGCTCTCTGCTCAATCAGCATCTGCTTCATGATGGCTGCCTGGGGTTGGTTTCCCAGAAAAGGACCTCCAGAGCTCGTGCCTGTGACCACACTGCTGGAGCCCGGTGGGACAGAAGGCTGCATAGGCCCCGTAGTCCGAGACAATCCCACCTGATGCTGCTCCTGTGCAAAGAGAGAGAAAGAACTCTCATTAGAAGTCTCATTACAGGGAAAACTCTGGCTCATTACCAACAAGTGTTGAGTCTGTGGGTGAAGATTTGAGCTTGAAGAAATTAAGAGTCAGTGGAAAGATTCTTGTGATCGAGCCGCAGGTTGTTCCCTGCAGGGAGCAGGTGGCTGGTTCCTCTTCTCTCCTGGAGTACTCCCCCAGCCCCGGTCCAGCCGCCGCTCCCGGCGGGGCTGCTGACACCGGAGCCGCCGCCAGGTGTCGCTGCTCGCCCGCGACCAGGCCCGACCCGCCGGGACGGAGAGAGCGAGCAGCGGCACCTGCCCGGCGGGACGGAGCGAGAGCGGCGGAACCGATCCCGCCCGGCCAAACCGAGGCGAGGGGGCGGGGAAGGGACGGCGAGAATCACCTTTGGGCAACTGCTGGAACGGCAGCCGGGACGCGCGGGCCGGCTGGCGGTGCTGGTAGCGGTGCTCCTCGGCTCTGCTGGGCTAATTAGGTTCGCCAGAGTAAACCTGGGAGCGCCCCAGCTGGAAAGCAAACAAGTCCACAGGGTCTTCTGGCCTACAGTCTCCCACTCATGAGTGCCCATGAGACCTTTCTTACTCGTGTCATCCCAGGTAACCCGGGGGTACCAGTTTTTTGGGGGTCACACCTGTGACCACTGCTCCTGGGTAGTTCCAGCTTCCTCAGAGGCAGAGGCTGCTTGTCAGGAACAGCTGGTTACAACCTCTTGAGCTGTCCTGTGGAAATGGATATTCATTCAGAAACACTAATTTGTCGGAAAGGACCTCTGTCACCTTAAGATCCTGCCTGTGAAGCACGCATGAGGGTTAGATTCATCTGCCTCGCTGACAGTGCAATTACTGCGTGATTTGAAATGTATAAAGAAGTAACCCTAGGACACCCACCCCAAGCTGGGCAATGAAAGGGTTAAAGCCGATGCCAGAGTGTAGTTTGGGAAATTAAGATCAGCCTTTCTGCATGAAGGTCAGCTTTTCAAGGACCCTTCTGAGGAAATAACAAGAAAACACCATTTGTCCACATCTCTACCTCGCAGAGATATTCCCTGAAGGGCTCTCTGCTGAAAGGCAGCTCTGCTATTTAGGTTCCCTCTCTTGTTTTAACATCTGCCCTGGTTTGAAAGTTCCTCCCTGCTCCTCCTTCCATTTCTCCCGCAGTCTTGTCTCATGTTGCACTTTACAACCTGGGCAAGCACAGTTAGAGTGAGGGCAGCTGCTGGGGCTTCCCCAGGCCAGGTCAGGGAAATGCACCCACTAAGGATCCCTGATCCTTCGGCTGCTCCTGCACCCAGCCCTGTCGCGGAGCTCTCGTTTCCCTTGCTCTGGGGAACACAGAGACATCAGCTGTCTCCAGCAGAGTTGATGGTAAAGGCTTTTTCCTACCACCCCCCGGCCCTCCCCCGACTTCTGATGAAGTCATCAAGCTACAGATTGCATAACTGATGCACAGAACTATCTTGTGTTATACTGGGAGACGGGCCAACTGCTTCCATTTATAGACAAAAGCAATGCCATGCTGCCAAATAATGGAGCCTTTGCTACAGCCACTACAAGGGAAAAGCAAAAGGGGGAGGAAAAACCCAGGAGCCAAAGGGCATGCTGTGAAGTGACATCACTCGGAGCTTCCTCCGCCGAGCCTCGGCGCACAGCTGCCTTTGGGGCTGCAGCCCAAGCCCTCACTGAATGGCTGCACAACAGATCTGCTGTCATGGCACAGCTGAGGGACGTGCTCCTGCCACAGTAAGGCTGCAGCTGGCACTCTGCTCTGTGCAGTGCTGCCTCACAACTGAGCTCAGAGCTTAAACAGAAGCCCTGCCAGCTGACATGAACCCTGTGCACTCTGCAGCAGCAGAGGAAAAACCAAGAGCAGCACAAAGATTTTACTTCCACTGTTGTGCCTTTAGTTGTTTAGAGGTACGAGAACTTAGCTACTCACAGTGAAAACTTCCCCTTTCCAGTTTTAAAGCCAAGTTTAAAGCCAGGCCTTCTTCATCAAGGCAGAACACCATGCTCCCTCACGGAATATTTCTTCTCTTTTCCACTTTATTTTAGCCAAAGCTCTTCTCAAGCAATGACAAAAGGCCCAGATGACATCACTGGGAGCAGCCCTGGGTTGTGAGTCCCAAAACCAGGAGCGCAGGCCAGGCAAAAGATCTCTGCAGGCAGGAAAATGCTCCCTAGCACCTAGCAGAGCTCTTAACCAAGAGCACTTTTGCAGCCTGGCAGTGCTGCTATTAACCTCCAAGGTGGAGGTTGTGCACCTCTGCCTTGTCCTGGCAGCAGCACAGGGCCAGCATGGGCTTGCAGGTATCTTCAGGTACCCAGCCATGGGTGTGCACACACTCCCTCCTTCCTTCCACAGTTCTCTCTGGAGTTCCAGCACAGAGATGAAACCTGTAAGTGGGCTGAGGAGTACAAGTGTGACTGTGAAGTGGTGGTGAAGGAAGCAATGCTGGGCTCTGCAGGGCTGCCTCAGAAAAACCATGCCTGCTCCAGCCCCAAACACAGTCTCACCTGAGAAGCCTAGCACCCAGAGGAGCAACTTGGGCTAAGTGCAGCACTCTCACAGTTAGAGAGCTGCAAAACCAAACTAATCCAAGCTTCACTGATAACGCACTCTGCTCCTGCACTGCCTGCCAGCCCCCTCATCCTACTGCACCCTGAGCCTTCCTGCTCCCCCTCCTCCTCATTCCCTTGTCCTTTTCTCCTCCTTACACCCTCTCCCCTACCTCTGCATTTCCCTTCCTCCACCAAAGTGCACTGCTGCCTCTCTGTTCTCCAGGCACCCTCATCAACACTCCAGCTAGCCAGCCCCTGGCTGCAGATGCCATCAGCTGCTGACAGCACTGATACCCAGCAGCCCATGCCACAGCCTGACTCACCCTGTGACTCAGGCTGCCACCGCTCTGGAGAGATCCCCTGAGGATCTGCAACAGCAAGGGGACAACCCAGCTCCTTCCCCCAGAGCCCTGTGCTCCTGTGCTCGTGGGCAGGTTGACGCAGGAGTGCCCTGCATGGATGTAGGCACATAGTCCCTGAAGAGAGTGACATCCTGTCCTATTCCTATTCCTTGGAATAGGAAATACTCTGTATTGTCACTCAGCCTGTTCCCTCTGGGAAGATGGCACAGTGTGAGCTTGGATTGTTCACTCTGGTTCACTCAAAGCCTGCTACTCACAGGCTGCAAGCAGCACTCTCCTGTTAACAGTGGCTTGTGCAGCCACACACACTGTAGCCAGGACCAGGGAAGCTGCACATCTGCTCCAAGGCGCTCACTCAGGGGCAGGTGAAGCCAAGAGGCCAAGTATATACAAGGAGAGGGACAGTGCTTGGGCTTCTTCCCCTCAGAGAGCACCTTCAAACACACTCCAGACTTCACCAAGCCTCCCAGAGACCCTGCTGGCATCTCTCCTGTCACTGCATCCTCAGCCACTTGTTATTTTTTCAAAGAGCCCAGGGACAGAATGGAGTCCTCAATCCTTGGGAGAAAAACAAGTGAGCCAAGCTACCCTTCAGAGCCACCATTCCCAAATGGTCAATGTAACACATGGGCAGGTTTCTGTAATTGCAAAGCACCCAGCAAGAGGAACTTTTGTTAACTGCTTAGTTAACACTTACATGGGAGTTGCCCTCTGTTGATAATCTGATCCTTAGTTGAGCAATAGCAGCACAAATCCTGTGTCCTCACAGCATGTTTCCAGGGATCTACTGGAGCGAGGGGATCCTGCACAGGAGTTCAGGGATGATGTATATGCATATATGTACTGTTATGCACAGTGAACATAAGAGACTATCAAAAGAGAACAAAAGGAACTGGAAAACGTATTTGCCTCTGTCTCAAATCTCAGATGCCTCTTCCTGATCAAGCAGTGATTTATTCCTTCTGCATGTCATTCGATCTCCCAGCTAGGGCTAAAAGCAATCACACAGTTTTCTTTCAGAACAAGCAGAACGACCAGCAGCTGATGCCCCAAGAGCTGGGCAGCTGGGTGTGGGTAAGCACAGGCTGGGACCAGCCAAGCCTACTCACCAGCCCTCCCTGCACAGCCTGACAGTCAGAGCCTTTGGATGTGGTGAGCTGGCTCTGCTGTTGCAGGCCATCGGGGCAGAGCAGAACCATAGGGAAAAGGGGGATGGTTCCAGGCAACTGCTGGCAGGAATCAACAGAGGGTGAGTGTTCCACACCTGGGAACAAAGTGTTTCCCAAAGAGCTGAGGGAAGCAGAGACTTGAAAGCAGGTCTTAATGTGCGAAATGGGACATCAGCTCGCTGTGCTGTTCTGTGGAATGTGAGATAATGCAAGGCTCGAATATACAAAGAGTGGAAGAGCAAACAGAAGGCAGGAGGTGGCTTATCCTGCATGCTGCATCAGAACAGTACTGCAAAAGTGTACACAATCAGACCTCTACATTTGAGAGTCAGAGCGGAAAAAGAAGACACAAAAATGATTTGAGGCAGAAAGTGTCTGCCAGCGAGTGACTTAAAGAGCTCAATCCATTTAGCTTACCACAAAGGAAAATGAAAGGTGCTTTGACTGGGGTGTATAAAAATACCTTCATGGCAGAAGAAATCCTTTAAAGAGTTCTTTTATCCAGTGAAGAAGGCAAACCAGATACATGGGCTGGAAGCTGAAGACAGATTCAAATCAGAAAGGAGAATCGAATTTTTACACTCTGATTTCATTACCCATCAGAAATGGCAGATCTCCACGTTCTGATGTCTTCAGGGCTGACAGCCTTTTGGATAAACACAACATGGTGCTGTGACTCCATGCCCTGTGGTGTATGAGATAGAACAGCCCTGCCTGCCCTCACCTCTGAGCCGCTGCTCCCTGGCACCCTCTGGCACCAGGCTGGTAGGCACTGCTCCTTTCTTGTGGGGCTCGTAGGTACTCTGTGCGTGTGTACATAGGGTAAAAAAAGGGGGTCTCCAACCTACCACTGAGATAAAAACCAGGTTCCCCAGAGGGGCTGTGGAGTCTCCTTCCCTGGAGACTTTCAAGATCTGTCTGGATGCATTCCTGTGTGCCCTGAGCTAGATTCTATGGTCCTGCTCCAGCAGGGAGGTTGGGCTCGATGTTCTGTTTAAGCTCAGTTTAAGAGGGACAGGGATCTGCTCCAGAGAGTCCAATGGAGGGCTACAAGGATAGTTAGGGGACTGGAGCACTGCCTTGTGAGGAGAGGCTGAGGGACCTGAGGCTGCTTAGTCTGAAGAAGAGAAGACTGAGAGAGGATCTAATTGAATGAGCTAGATTCTGTGATCCTGCTCTGGCAGGGAGGTTGGACTTCATGATCTGTGGAAGTCCCTTCCAACCCCTAACATCCTGTGATCCTGTGAAAAAAACATTACTGCATTTCCACATCCTGTGTCACAAGAAAACATCTTCCCTAGCCAGTGTTTTCAGAGCAGCCTGAGAGCCTGTTCCCACATTCCCCCAGAAACACCTCTATTAAATTCCTCCTAACGTTGTTACTTATTGTGTCTGGCAGCAGTCTTAATCCCTCTCTCTAAAGCAGGCTGCCCACAGCAAAGCCACCTCTCGCAGAATGGTACCATCTGAGAGACTAAGGGAATTACAAATCCACTCCTCTCAGGCTCTTTTTCATTTGCTGCCTTGCAAGCGCCAGCGTGCAGCAGGAAGGGATGGAATGTGCCACTTCACAGCTCCGACTCCGGCAGCAGGCTCTGCAGAGTGGATGGCTTCACCTATTTCCTCTGTCATCCAGTCTCAGGGAGGGGCTGCAAACCTCTCCCCAGGCCCCTGGTTGCCATGGTCTTTCATATAGCATCTGAGCCAACAAGATCCCTCTGACGTTTGACACCAGACCTCTGCACGCAGCCAATTTGTTTTCCTTTCACCTCCCTTCGCCTGCATCTCTCCTGCCTCTGCTTTCAATACACTTTATTCTTTCCACAGAACAAACAGGATCTGTCAGACCATTGCTTCTGTGTGGTTTTGTTTGCTCAGCAGAGGGACTAATTTCTTCATTTCTGGTGACAAAGTAGATAACAATGAGTTCTAAAGCGAGCGACTGTTTTTCTAACACCATTTAAGAGCTAAAGACCACCAGAAATTCATCTCAAAGACTGGAAGGCAGAAGGGGCTGCTGTTTTACCAGGGGGCACCAGAAGCCCTGCCACCCTATGTGCTCACTTCTGCTTCAGCACAGTGGTTTGCCTCCACAAATCCTGAGCAGAGCTGGTGGGATTCAGAATTCCAACAGAATGCTATCAAACTTCAACCAGCTTAACTAAACCAGGCTCATTGCCTCTTCTACAGAGAACAGCTCTGGCATCTTCTCCCCTCCCCAGGAACAAAACCTCTGCAGGGGAACTCACTCCTGCTTTTCAGTTGTGCTTATCCTCAGTTTCACCAGCCTGTTCCAAGGTAGGGAGCTTAATGATATAATGGTTGTGTTTGTGTGCTGGGGAAGAACTGTTCCTCTAGCTCAAATAACCACTTTCCTTGTGACTGCAATTTTTTATTGGTCACTATTTCTAGAGAAAAGAAAAAGAAATGCATCAACCCAAATGAAACCCAAAACAGCCTCTTTACATACATCTCTTGAGAGAGAGAGAAATAAGGATACAAATATAAAAACATTTGTGAATTAAGATGAGCTCTTACTTGCTTTAAGGAGTCACAGCCTCTTGCAAGGCTGTGGTTATAACCTACCTCCTACTCAGTCACTTCATGGAAAGTGAACCTCGAGGTGCTGGGTAAGTCCCCACAGATATGCTCTGCATGGCAGGGGCTGGACCTGAGCTCTTGTGACTGGCAGCTCTGTGAGGCAGGCAGAGCTGCTTCTGGTGCTCCCACCCAGCCCTGCAATGGGAATGAATCCTCTGGCTCTGCAATCTCACCTGCTGTTGAGCAGACTGCATCAGGGAGCAGCAGTCAAGTGAAACAGTATTTTACCTAACTTTCATAGGATCATAGAATGCACTGGGTCAGAAGGGACTTCAAAGGTCATCTTGCCCAAACTCCCTGCAGTCAGCAGGAACATCTGCAACTGGAGCAGCTTGCTTAAGCCCCATCAAGCCTGACCTTGAATGTCACCTGGGATGGAGCCTTTACCACCTCCTTGGGCAACCTGTTCCAGTGCTCCACCAGCCCCACAGTAAAGAGCTTCTTCCTCACATCCACATTTTCTTGCAGGAGTGAACTGCTGGGGTTACTCGATGCATTCACTTGACCTGCAGAGGGAATGGCTGCACAGCCAAGTTTCTGTGAAGCAAGCCTGGGTGTGGTTTTACAGCACATCGGTTACTCAGAGGTTACTCCCACATACAGCTCCCACTCCACAGGAATACAGATCATCCCTCCTTTGCTTGAAGAGCAGCTGCTTGGCACTAGTGCTTCAGGGCAAGGTCTGAGATGACTGCCGATGTGCTGCAAAGCCAGCCCCTAACTGCCCTCCTGGCACCATCTCTGGAGCTCTGCTCTCCAACGCCTGCTCACAACCACAGCCCCTGTTGCTGGCCCCCAAGCAGGGCTGGCAGGAGGGAGGAAGGAGGGTGAGGGTTTGAAGAAACACCAAAGGGCCCAATCTTGTATTTGATGTGTATTACGAAGGCTGTAATTACTCCTCTCAAAGTCTGCTGCTGAGCCTGTGCCATTGCAGCATTCACCTCCTGCCCTACCCTCTGAAAGCAGGCAGCAACCTTCACGGAGCAAAAGGCAGGAGGAGAGACTTCAAAAGGCAGCCCACACAAGAGCTTTTCCACACCCTGTCCCCGCTGCCTTCTACCGCAGGCACGGCTGAGGACTTCCAAAGGCACAAATCAGGCTGCTCCAGAGGAGCTGTGACTGCCCTCACCGGGTGCCAGCTTGGCCCTGCTGAATTTCCCGGGGCTTCAGAAGCAGCTCTGGGAACAAAGTAGAGCAAGAACTGAGTAAACAGAGGAGACTGGACTCCAAAGCTGGTGCCTCTTAGAAATTGCCCTGCTAAAGGTTTTAGCTTTAGTCAATGCCCCATGCAAGCTCGTCCTGGAGCAGGAGGGAGGAAAGCTAATGGGAAGGGTAAAGCTAATCACAGCTAGAAGCCCTGGGGATGGAGGGAGGGGGAGAAGAAAAATGGAAGATGAAAGCAGGCAAATGGTTTAAACAAACAGTCACACAGGGCCAATGAAAAGGGGGAACAGAGGGAAAAATGACACAATAAAAATAAGTGCTATATGAGAAAGGAAAGCTTCTAGCACACAGAGGGGAAAATGCAGGGCCTGGCAAAAGCAAAATCAGGAGGAAAAGATGCTCTAATGGAGCTCTCTAGCAGCAAACACTACCCCATTACCAGGCAGCCCCTTCCCTTCTAATGGCCCGAGCCTGTACCACATTATCACCTCATACCCCATGGAGTTCACTGGTTGTTGAGGTATTTCACAGAGCCTGGCTCCAGCTCATGCCTGGCAGAAGCTGCCTGAAGTCTCCTGCGGAGGATTGCAGGGATTTGTTTTTTACTCTAGGTGAAATTTTGTTAAATTTCCCCTTAGCTGTTTTGTTTGAGCACAAACAAAAGGTATTTTTTGCACTTAAGGGCATTTTTTTTTTCTCCCAGATCCTTTTCTCTGTGCTGTGATAGATGAAATCCCTTTCATTTTTAGAAATTCAAACTTGGCACTTGTGTTGCTCCTCAGCAAGCAGTGTGTAATTTGCCAAGGCTGAAAGAATCCTGGCTGAGGAATAAACACAGTGGGCCATATGCTCTCCTTCCCATATGCACAAGGCACCTTACCTCGGAAATTGGGAAGAGGCTGCGATCGCCCCACGGTGCTGCTTCTGCCAAGGTAAAAAAAAAATAAAATCCACAGCAAAACCTGGAGCAAAGGTTTGGGGCTGTCACCAAGTAGCCCTCTTCCTGGCACTGCCACTGACTTGGCTTCTGGTCTGGCAGGAGTGTGGTGAGGGGTCAGGGAGCACATATGCCGCGTCCCCGGTGCTCACGGCAGAGCTGCGGTATCTTTATCGGTATTTCCTGGCACCGCCTGCTTTGCAAGGGAGCAATCTGCAGAGCACAACTGTTCCTCTAATGCTACTCTTGCCTAGCTCATTCACACCATGCCCTCATGGGAGGCAGATCACACACCAGAAGGACACGGGTGAAGTGAGGACTTGTCTCTGCTCCCCGCTCCTAAGGAGCACAGAGGGAGGGTGTGCCACGTACACACGGTACCTCCGGTCTCCAGGGTGCCCTGGCAGCCCACGAGTGTGACTGATGAAAACACCAAAGCAGGTGCATTGGTGCTTGTGAGGAACAGTCCTGCAGAAATTCCATACAGAGTCACAGAATGGTGAGGTTGGAAGGGACCTCAAACATCATCCAGTTCCAACCCCCAGCCATAGGCAGGGACACCTCCCACTAGCACAGCTCACTCAAGGCCTCCTCCAACCTGGCCTTGAACACCTCCAGGGAGGGAGCAGCCACAACCTCCCTGGGCAAACTGTTCCAGTGTCTCACCACCCTCACTGCAAAGAACTTCCTCCTAACATCCAGTCTAAATCTCCCCTCTGCCAGTTCAAACCCATTCCCCTTGTCCTGACATTACAAGACCTTGTCAATAGTCCCTCCCCAGCCTTCCTGTAGGCCCCTTCAGATGTTGGAAGGCTACTATCAGATCTCCTCGAAGCCTTCTCTTCTCCAGGCTGAAGAGCCCCAACTCTCTCAGCTTGTCCTTGTAGGAGAGCTGCTCCATCATCCTCCCCTCCCTGCCACCTCCTTCAAAGGGCTGGAATGACTCCCTTGGCCTTGGTTGCAGGTGCTGGTGCATGCAGCCTCCCTGCAGGTGGCATTTCAGTCTAGAATCAGGAGCCAAACGTCTCCAATAGGTAGCCAGCGAGACCAAGGGAAGTGCTCTTCCACTGCAGCTGCCCAGGAAGGCCACATTACCTTTGATGTGGTTACCAGTCACTAGCTCCTGCTAAGCCATGGTGGCTGGGGCGGCACCAGGTCTATAATTGGAAGTACCAATTATTTCTTTACATAGAATCATAGAATCACAGAATGTCAGGGGCTGCAAGGCACCTAGAAAGATCATTCAGCCCAACCCTCCCTGCCAGAGCAGGAGCACCTAAAGCAGATCACACAGGAACATATCCAGGCAGGTTTTGAATTATCTCCAGAGGGGGGGACTCCACAACTCCCCTGGGTAGCCTGTTCCAGTATTCTGTCACCCTCGCAGGGAAAAAATTCCTCCTGTTTAAATGAAACTTCCTATGCCTCAGCTTCCACCCAGTGCCCCTTGTCCTGTCACTGGGCATCACCCAGCAGAGCCTGGCTCCATCCCCCTGGCACTGCACATATTTATAAACACTGATGAGGTCAAACATCCTTGGATCCATGCTCTTCAGATCACCTGGCCCCTGTTTTTGAAGCTGCTTGATTTTAGTTCCACCTTGGACAAGATGTTTGTGCTTCCATCAGCCCCCTGGCCTCTGTTTTGGCACCCAGTCTGATTAGCCCTACTGAAAACTGAGACAAGGTGTCCTGATTTGGGCTCTGCTTAGTTTGACAGCGACCCTGACATACTCCTTCCTGCATGGTCCCTCTCTGCTCTCTGAGGTCTGCTTTATTTATATAGCTAAGGAGAACTCCACTACTGAATTAATTTCTTCAGCAAGGCCTAACTGAGCTGGGTTTTTGGCAGCACTGACTTTATCCTAGACTTCCAGGTCTCTAAGGCATGGTTTCCTTTGCTGATCAAGTCCATCTGAGGCTTTCTGGATATCCTTGATATCTCTTTGGAGACAACTACTTAGCCCTCAAGCTTTAAACTTTCCTTCTGAATGCTTTTTTGCCTCCTCCTATCCTGCCATCTTCCTAATGCACATTCATGTTCACCAGCTTAACTGGCTCCCACAGCTGCAGTCCCAGCTGCAGCTTTCCCCAGCCCTGCCTCGCTTCTCAAGCCCTACCTCCTCCCACCTTCACTGGAGACAGGTGCAAAGGCACAGGATTTTGTGATCTCTCCCAGGAGAGCTTTAACAAAGCAAGACACAATCTCCCTCTCCCCCGATTACTTCCCTTCATGTCTTGCCTGGCTCTCCCCTCCTGGCTATAGAGGTGGTGGCTTCATCAGTGGTCCCCAGCCCTCCTGCTTCTTCTGGTGACCTCACTGCCTTCTGGTTTCTCATCACTCTCACCCCCATCCATCTCCTTCCTCTCTATATCTCACTCTCCCCTTGCTCCTTCCCCTCACAGCACAAGCATGCTTTATCTTCATGCTTTTCAAAGACAAAAACCCCACAATAAATCCAAACAACCCCTGACTCCAAGTGACTCTCCAGCTCTCACCCCATCTCTCTTCTCACTGCCATCTCTAGGCTTATCAAGTGTGCAGCCTATGAGACTGAACTTAGCCTCTATCTCCACCATAGATGCTCTTGCAAACAGGCTTTCACTTCTCAACTGCTGCGGAAAGCAGTGTCACAGAGTCTCTAACATCCTTTGTCTGGCTGCAGCTCTGCACTATCACACCAGGGTTGCTGCCACAGCCTGTCAGCTCCTTCTGGCACAGTAGACCACACTGCACTGGAAATTTAGGCCTCCTTTCCCAGCGCTCCTGCTTGACTCCAACACCTCCAGTTGCTTGCCCAGTGTTACTCAGACTCATCACTAACCACCCTCGCATGTGCCACCCTTCTGTGGGTCCATGTGCTACCTCCTCTCCCTCTTACTCCTGTCTCTGAGCAAGCTCACCCCTCTGTACACATGCAAGGATCTTCTCTATCTGCACCAGCAACTCCCCGACCTACCTGGGTCCCCAGCCAGTCCCTGTCCATTCTAACTAAATTCATGTGCTGCCTTTGGCATCATCTTGTGGATAACTGTCAGCTCAGGCTCAAAGTAGGCTCTCATCCTACTCCCTCAGTCTCCTCTCCTTCCTTTTTCTTCACTCCCCACGGACAAGACCATCACTTGCCTGTCACTCAGCCCATAACCCACTTGTCATGCCTGCCTCAAACCTCCCTGCAGAGTCCCACAGCCAGGCTCCCATCACCTCACACCCTGACGGTTGCAATCTTGCCCTGCTTGCAGACAGCCAGAGCGCTGCTGCCCAGGTCATTTTCTTTGCCTGTCATTGTGACTGTGCCTCCTCTCTCTTTGCAGCCCTCCCCCTTGGCTTCCTCTTCTTTTGGATTTCAGGCCCCTCCCTTGCTCCCCAACCCAGCTGCAGCGTATGCCACCTCACACATCATCTCTTGTTCACTGCTGAGGCTTTCCATCACCCCACCGCGACCTGCTCTTTTCCATGTTATGTTTTAGCCAGAAGTTTCCTCATGCTTTCCCTCCTGCTGGATTTAATTTCTGTGAGCAGATTCTCAAAGTCTGACAAATCTGACCCTGAACTCTTCCCCCAGTAGAGTTACATTTGTAGAATTTCCTGTCTCCATGATGTCACAGAATCACAGAATGTCAGGGGCTGGAAGGGACCTTGAAAGATCACCCAGCCCAACCCCCCTGCCAGAGCAGGATCACCTAGAGCAGATCACACAGGAACACACACAGGCAGGTCTTGAATATCTCCAGAGAGGGAGACTCCACAACCCGCCAGGACAGCCTGTTCCAGTGTTCTGCCACCCTCACAGTGAATAAATTTCTCCTTATGTTTACATGGAACTTCCTATGCCTCAACTTCCACCACTGCCCCTTGCCCTGTTATTGGGCATCACCAAGCAGAGCCTGGCTCCATCCTCCTGGCACTCACCCTTTACATATCTGTAGATATTAATGATGTCCAGCAGGCTCTTCTGTTTCCTTGTACAACCCTGTGTGTTAGTCTCTCTGTGCTATCTCTTATCTCACACTTCATTTGGAAGTATTTGGGTGGGGGAAGGAAATATCTTTACATCTTCCATCTGCAGGGCCGGGGAGCCCTAAAGTGTGACTATGACTCCGAAGTGCTACTCACCACAGCTCAAGAGGTTACAAACGCAACTTCAATCTGCCCACAGCTAACTGTGCTGTTTTACATTCTCTGGATGCAAGAACACCAAGATTTCAATGTGCCCTTGCTCCACTTCTTTTACAGCAGGCAGCACCAGGATGATACTGAGAGAGTCAGGAAATGCTAACTTACAGTTCCCACGGCAATTGTAACTCAGCCTCACACGGTGAGGCACAAAGGTTATCACCACGGACAGTGACAGAGGGTGCTGAACACATGCAGAGTGACCAAATTACTGCTGTGGCTGATAACCAGGTCTCTGAACTTCTGTGCAGGGAAAATCTTAGACATTTCCTGGGCTTTTAGCATTTAATTGCAGAAAGCTGAAGCCAAACACCCTATAAATAAAAGTCAAAACGCTGCTGTATAGCAAGTAACTGGTCCCAGCAGTAGCTTGTAGCCCTCCTTGCAGAAACACAGCTAATGGCAACAAGAAATATTTCCATCACTTCCTGAGCTCTGGTAGCTGTCAACTGAGAGAGGGATCTGCCGATCAGAGAAATCTGGGAAGACATCAGCATGTCAGAACAAGTGAAAAGACTTGACACAGAGGGGCACATTTTTGTTGAGCAATTTGCATTAGCACTTCTGGACAAATTCTACATTTCACATGCAATTCACAACCCAACAGCAGCACTGCTAATTGGTGCAGTTGCCACTCAACTGCAGTGCCTTGTTTGAGCTATCACTGATGTGAATGAAGACTGCAGGTTTCTCTGGGAAACAAATAAATTAATAAAATAAATAAATAAATAAATGCAGCAATTATTTTGCAGGCTTTGAGTTGGGTTCCCCCTTCCTCCATTCCCTCTCCAACCCTTTCATCCTTCTAATTGCATTATCTCAATAACTTTAAATGGATCTGGAAGAGAATAATGCAAACCTCAGAAAAGTCCTGTTGAAGCTGTTCAGAAAAATGAAAACTGTCCTGTTTGCAAATTAATATAAAATCATAGAATTGTCAGGGCTGGAAGGGACCTCATCTAGCTTCAACCCCTGTCACAGGCAGAGATAATTTTCACTAGATCAGGTTGCCCACAGCCACATCCAGCCTGGCCTTAAACACCTCCAGGGATGCTTCTACCACCTCCCTGGGCAACCTGTTCCAAGGTCTCACCACTCTCATGGTGAAGAACTTCTTCCTAACACCCTGTCTGAATGTACCCACTTCTAGTTTTGCTCCATTCCCCCGAGTCCTATCACTACCTGACATCCTAAAAAGTCCCTAACAGCTTTCTTGTAGCCCACTTCAGATACTGGAAGGCCACAATAATCACAGAATGGTAAGGCTGGAAGGGACCTCAAGGATCATCTAGTTCCAACTCCCTGCCATAGGCAGGGACACCTCCCAATAGTACAGGTTACTCAAGGCCTCATCCGACCTCGCCTTGAGCACCTCCAGGCAGGGAGCAGCCACAACCAACCTGTTCCAGTGCCTCACCACCCTCATTGCAAAGAACTTCCTCCTAACATCCAGTCTAAATCTCCCCTCTGCCAGTTCAAACCCATTGCCCCTTGTCCTGTCACTGCAAGACCTTGTCAATAGTCCCTCCCCAGTCTTCCTGTAGCCCACTTCAGATACTGGAAGGCTACTACAAGGTCACCTCAGAGCCTTCTCCTATCCAGACTGAACAGCCCCAACTCCCTCAGTCTGTCTCTATAGCAAAGGTGCTGCAGCCCTATGATCATCCTCATGGGCCTTCTCTGGACACACTCCAGCACCATTAGCCCTACCACTATCCTACATCTGACTGTGTCCCAGGGTGCTGCTGCACAGCTACATGTTTGATATGAGTAAATAATCCTAAGTGGCTGAGATCTGGTGCCAGAAAATCCCAACCACCACACCAAGGCTGTGCTCTGCATGTATCTAAAACACCCAATGGGATGACAGAATCTCTCTGCCTCCTCTTAGGTGGCATTAAAAGTTATTTAACTGAAAGGAGGGCAGATCTCTCATCCATCATTCTTTATCCTTTGTAAAATGGAGTCTCTTGAGAAAAGGGAAGAGCTTCCACACTGCGGCTTTGCTATTACCGCTGCTCGAAACGCTCCGGCAGCTCCGGTGCGGCTGAGGGAAGGTTTGCCTGACTCCTTTTCATAATTTGGACAGCTATTTTTAGGCCATACTTCCTCTAGGCTCCTACAGTGCAAAATCCAAAGGAGCTAATGGGATTGGCAGGTGCATAGATTATTGGTGACCTCCTCTAGCCCAGCGTTCGCGTTTCCTTACTGCAGTTTTTTCATCATGAACAGTGCGGAAGGGAATGACCTACAATTAAAGATCTTCCCAGCCAGCCTCGGCACCTTTTACATTCAAATGCTCCATGAGACACCAATGTGCAATGGCTAAAGATGGAACAGCACAAAAAACCCCCACCCAATCCTATATAGATGAACCTAGAGCTAAATAAATCTAAATCTGAAGCACTTTATCTTTAATGGAATATTTTGGGTGCATCTCTACAGACAAACACATACCAGTAATGTACTTTCATTCTGGCCCTGATCTTTCCTCATCTGCAAGAATTCTGTCCCCTTTCTTGCTTCTCTTGATATCTCCCTAGCTCCATGAGGGTCCAGCCTCACTGTTGTAGAAGTCCCTAACAGAAGCCACAGCTTATCTGTGTTTCCAGCTGCGCTCTGCTTGGCAAGAACAAGAGAAACTACAGCTAAGCCAGTGTCAGTCCCAATCCTGGTCATGAGTAGGCTTAAATCTTGGATTAGGATGTTATTTCATTTTCTGCAGTGAAGTACAAACCAGACTGTCAGGCAAACTCCTGTAATACATCTTTGTTTGGACTTTCCTCTGCCACACCCTGGGTTACAGGCACAGCAATTACATTTCAGTGACAAACCTTGACTTGCAGACCCAATTTTTCTGAGTACAGTTGCACAGTTTTCTTAGAAAGTGGAGCCATATTCGTGTGTCTCCACTCCCTAGGCTGATTCTGTGGTGTTCAGGGAAGCAGAGGCTGGCTAAGAGCTGTATGCCCTGTCCTGAACATGAGACACACAGCACTGCCTCTGCAGGGCTGCTCCAGAGGGCACTTCACCCACTGGGGTTCTCCGAGCATCCCTCTACTATTCACCTGGTGAGGCATGAAAACAAAGAGCAACAGAAATCTCTAGGGATATGGGATGCCTCCTTTCCAGTTACTTCATCCTCTGCCTGTATTAAAAAACACCAACACAGAGAGTTGATACCTCAGACCCTTCACAAAGAGGAGCAAATGGTGCCTCTGTGAAGCCACAGGCTGTAATTCCCAAGGGTAGTGCAGGGCTCCAATTCACCAACACATGGCGTGGCCATCAGCTGTGACTACAGAAACTGCAGAAGATATCCACAGACCTCTTCATATCCTATTTCTGACATATGGAGGGACTGGAGAGCTTGCAGCTTCCCACCTGCTTAACTATAATTCACTACAAAACATCAAACAGAGGCATTCAGCCCTTTGTAGACATATCGTTACCTTATGTGTTCATGTAAGGCACATCTGCAGTGCATTGGCAGTACACCTAGTTAATGTGTGGGAGACTCCTAGGTTCAAAGCCTCCAGTGTCTCTTTTGTTCTCTAATGAATCCTCCTCTTGTTTAGCTCCCCCTCCCCTAAGGTTGTAGCTGTAACTCTGTCATTAGCATCTTAAAAATCTTAACCTCCAAAACTACCTGCAGCCCTGCACTGAGCTGGGAACACACTGGGAAGCACCCCAGTGAATCAGGAGTCTTACTTAAGACAGGTTTAGCAGGTCTGGGTTGCTGTTTTCAGCGGCACTCTCGCTTCGTTGGCAAACTCAGTAATCAAATATTCTCATAAAACCAGGTGAAGTGAGGTTCCTGTTCTGCCTTCCAGCTGGCAAGCCAGGTTCACAGTGCTTCAAATAAAAGATCCATCTGTGACTACCAGGAGTGTCACAAGTTTTGTGACTCTCTGCAGAGCCAATTCTGCTTTTCACTGCCCAAAACTTTGGGCACCTCCACGGCAGCCCACCTAAAAGAGCTGACTTGAATCATAGAATCAGTCAGGGTTGGAAGGGACCACAAGGATTATCCAGTTCCAACCCCCCTGCCATGGGCAGGGACACCTCACACTAGATCAGGCTGGCCAGAGCCTCACCCAGCCTGGTCTTAAACACCTCCTGGGATGAGGCTTCCACCACCTCCCTGGGCAATCTGTTCCTGGGTCTCAACACCCTCATGGTGAAGGACTTCTTCCTAACATCCAGTCTGAATCTACACATTCCTAACTTTACTTCATTCCCCCCAGTCCTATCACTACCTGACAGCCTAAAAAGTCCCTCCCCAGCTTTCTTGTAGCCTCCTTCAGATACTGAAAGGTTACAATAAGGTCACCTCAGAGCCTTCTCCTCTCTAGACTGAACAGCCCCAACTCCCTCAGTCTCTCCTCTCAGCAGAGTAGCTCCAGCCCCCTGAACATCCTCATGGCCCTTCTCTGGACACCTTCCAGCACATCCATAGCGCTCTTGTAATAGTGGCTCCAGAACTGGATGCAGTACTCCAGGTGGAGTCTCACCAGTGTGGAGCAGAGGGGGAGGATCCTTTTTGCATGGAAATATTTTGTGGAATTTTCACTGGACTTCAACCTGATGATCCCCAAACCTGAGTTTCTAGATCTTGTGCATGAAAACACACAACTAACACAGAGAGATCACCTGCAAAATAGACTGGTAGCTGGTGCCCACCAGATTCACTGACCCTCCCAGAACTGGCATCTCCCTGAGCTTTACCAGAAGGAATTAGCTACCATTGAGTACTGGGCAACAGGCAGCAGGAGATGCTGCTAAGGAACTGTTACCACAGATAGGCACAAAGAGGGAAAGACTGCTTGTATCACAGTCTCACAGTATCACCAAGGTTGGAAGAGACCTCAAAGATCATCAAGTCCAACCCATTACCACAGACCTCAAGACCAGACCATGGCACCAAGTGCCACGTCCAAACCTGCCTTGAACACCTCCAGGGACGCTGACTCCACCACCTCCCTGGGCAGCCCATTCCAGCAGTCAATGACTCTCTCAGGCAACAACTTTCTCCTCACCTCCAGCCTAAACTTCCCCTGGCACAGCTTGAGACTGTGTCCTCTTGTTCTGCTGCTGCTTGCCTGAGAGAAGAAAGCAACCTCCCCCTGGCTACAAGCACCCTTCAGGTAGTTGTAGACAGCAAGAAGGTCCCCCCTGAGCCTCCTCTTCTCCAGGCTAACCAATCCCAGCTCCCTCAGCCTCTCTCCATAGGGCTGTGCTCCAGGCCTCTCCCCAGCCTCGTTGCCCTTCTCTGGACATGCTCAAGCACCTCAATGTCCTTCTTAAATTGAGGGGCCCAGAACTGGACACAGTCCTCAAGGTGTGGCCTAAGCAGTGCAGAGTACAGGGGCAGAATGAGCTCCCTGCTCCTGCTGGCCACACTATTGCTGATGCAGGCCAGGATGCCATTTGCCTTATTGGCCACCTGGGCACACTGCTGGCTCATGTTCAGGCAGGTGTCAATCAGCACCCCCAGATCCCTTTCTGTTTGGCTGCTCTCCAGCTACTCCCACCCCAGCCAGTGTTCTGCCAGCCACTTGTCTGAGAATGAAACACAGAAGGGAGCTACAAGAGCACCAAGCTGCTGTTCACCAAGTCACTGTGCTTTCCATGGGCTGACTCCGGTTCCAAAGGTGCCAAAGCTCTCCTCTGAGGACGCTTAGGGACTGTCAGAGGTGGCCAAGGGTCAGGGTGTGATCTGGGAAATTTCCTCTGTGAGAAGCCCAGCAGGAAGGCAGGAAGGCCACACCACTGGCAGGAGCACCAGCAGTGCTGAGCGCTGTGCTGCTTGCGCCTCATC
Organism: Eubucco bourcierii; assembly: GCA_013396675.1. NCBI lineage: Eukaryota > Metazoa > Chordata > Aves > Piciformes > Ramphastidae > Eubucco > Eubucco bourcierii. The sequence goes on along the minus strand of VWZE01026245.1, from coordinate 214,279 downwards.
CACACCTCCAGCAGCTTCAGAGCTCACACTTCCATGCACCGTTCTCTGAGTAACTCTGCACCCTAGCAGAACACTTCAGCTTCTTAAAAAGGTTTGTGATTCTTAGCCAGGGTGGGACATGTGCCTAGCTTTGTCTGACAACTCCAAATTGGAGCAGCATCGCCAGGTTTCAGCATTCAATTTGTCACTGCACACACACACACAAAACCATCTCCTTAAACAGGCACAATACATTAGCAATGTGTATTGTTGTCCTATCCTCATCAATTAGCATTATTATCTTTATTTAACTGTAAGTGGCATGTTTTCTTTGCTGGCTTCCTTCCAAAATCATCTGGTACTCTGAGCTAAGGTACTACTGTATGTTCTCACTGCTTATGAAGAGACATTTCTCTCTTAAACACATAAACAAGCCATCACCTGAAGAATGGTACAGTGACAATGCCCAGGAAAATGACAACCACAGATCATAGAATCATGAAATCAGTCAGGGTTGGAAGGGACCACAAAGATCATCTAGTTTCACCTCCCCTGTCATGGGCAGGGACACCTCACACTAGATCAGGTTGGCCAGAGCCTTATCCAGCCTGGTCTTAAACACCTCCAGGCATGAGGCTTCCACCACCTCCCTGGGCAGTCTGTCCCAGGGTCTTACCAGTCTCACAGCAAAGAACTACTTCTTCCTGACATCCAGTCTGAATCTACTCATTTCTAGCCTTGTTCCATTCTCCCAATCCTGTCACTACCTGACATCCTAAAAAGTCCCTCCCCAGCTTTCTTGTGGCCCCTTTCAGATACTATCACAGTATCACCAGGGTTGGAAGAGACCTCAAAGATCATCAAGTCCAACCTGAAGGCCACAATACTAAAAGGCCACAATAAGGTCACCTTGGAGCCTTCTCCTCTCCAGACTGAACAGCCCCAACTCCCTTAGTATCTCCTCATAGCAGAGCAGCTCCAGCCCTCTGGTCATCCTTGTGGCTCATCTCTGGACACCTTCCAGCACATCCATAGCCCTCTTGTAATAGTGGCTCCGGAACGGGATGCAGTATTCCAGGTGGGGTCTCACCAGTGCAGAGCAGAGGGGAAGGATCACTTCCCTCTCCCTGCTGCTCACACAGCTCTTGATAAAATCCAACCTTCCTCTCCCTGACTTTTCAGAAACAATCCTGCAGCAAACTCCCACCCCTTTGCCTAGCCACTAAACCCAGCAAAGATACAAGCCAAGGCAGAGCCCCCAAGCCTTCAAAAGCTTCTGGGGGAAGTGTTAGAGGGAACTCCTGTGGTGAGGTGGTGAGGAGTTCCCCTGGCCCACTCCTCCTCACAGCAGAGTGGGAACCTCCAGCTTGTAGCTCTCTGCAGTGGCTCTAAGTGCAGCAACAGCCTTAGCTAAAGTTCATCTGGAAGCAAGCTCCCTTCTGAAAACCAAGCAGCACTGTGCTCACACAGCTTAACAGCTGAAGGCAGCTAGAGATGAGGAAGGCCTGCTGCATCTTCAGCAGGTGATGGACACCCTCACAGCTGTTAACAGGAGGAAATGGCCAAAGATTTACAACAGTGAAACCAAGGTATACAACCTGAAATAATAATTAGCCTTTTCCCTCCCCCCACAGCATTATGGCCTAAAAATACATCCTATATCCGATGAAATAAGAAGAGTGCATTGACTGGTAAAAGCCACATCACAACAAAGCTCAGGAAATTCCTGTCCCCAACCTTTTACTAGGAAGAATCACTCCAAATGTGTAACACCAGCCTGATACTGGAGCTAGGAAGATAAACAAGCCAAGAGCTGTGTCTCATGGCTGGGTTTTCTGCTTTAAATTTAATTTCTGGTCTTTGTCAAAGGCTGTGGCCATGCTAACAAGTGCGAGTGAAAAGTTACAACGTTCTTCTGAAGCCAAAGACAGGATGAAAACCTTCATCCCAAAGTTCTTCTGAAGCCCAAGACAGGATGAAAGCCCACCTGGAGTACTGTGTGCAGTTCTGGAGCCCTCAGCACAGGAAGGACATGGAACTGTTGGAGCAGGTCCAGAGGAGACCATAAAGATGATCAGAGGGCTGGAGCAGCTCTGCTATGAGGACAAGCTGAGAGAGTTGGGGCTCTGCAGCCTGGAGAAGAGAAGGCTTCCAGGAGACCTTAGAGTAGCCTTCCAATATCTGAAGGGGGCCTACAGGAAGGCTGGGGAGGGGCTACTGACAAGGTCTTACAATGCCAGGACAAGTGGAATGGGTTTGAACTGGCAGAGGGAAGATTTAGACTGGATGTCAGGAGGAAGCTCTTTATAGTAAGGGTGGTGAGGCACTGGAACAGGTTGCCCAGGGAGGTTGTAGCTGCTCCCTCCCTGAAGGTGTTCAAGGCCAGGTTGGACGAGGTCTTGAGTAATCTGTGCTAGTGGGAGGTGTCCCTGCCTATGGCAGGGAGTTGGAACTGGATGATCCTTGAGGTCCCTTCCAACCTTCTATGATTCATCTGCAACAGGCTTGGCAGTCAGAGCTGAGTACAGCGCTGCAATTCGGGTCACACAGTCTTTTCTACAGCAATACAAACAAGATTAGCACAGAAAGAGATCCAAAGACTATTTAAATGCCAAAACAAACTTAATTGCCTAACTAATTGAACTAGGCTCCACCTCCTCCAGAATAACTTGACCAGTTCAGCACTGGAAAAAACTCATGTTGACACTGCCCCTGTTTGTTTGGCAGCATGTCAGCCCGGGAGGGTATATTTAGCTTTCAGCACACTTGCAGGATTGCATCTTGCAGCTCAACAGGAAATCTCTGGAGTCAAAGCTAAAGATACCACTGCATGCTCAGAAAATTTACAGCCAGCTGTAGAAGTGGAGCTGTGGCGGTCAGAGTGCTCAACAGCCTCCTTTTAAATGAGCAAGGAGGCTGAATTAAACACTTCATGGCAGGCAGGGTGCACTCACTGGGCTAAAAATAGCACTAGAGAAGGCTCTTCTCTTGTGGGATAACACCGACACATCACGTTCCTGTTCCTGAGTAGGTGGGAGGGGGAGAAATCTGAGGAGGGAGAGCTGGGGACTGCATGCAGGTGAAGGGTTGCTGTAGGAGCACTGAGATCTCCTCCTCCTCTGAGGCTTTCAGAAATTCTAACAGCTGTTGGATCCATTTCCAAAAGAGATAAATCACAAAAGAGAACACCCACCCGCCACGGGTTTTCTTTTCCATTAAAGCACATCTAGACAGGAGCTGTGGCACCGGTGCCAGGGCAAGTGAACACAGAGAGAATCCTTTTCATAGCCTGGTATAGGTTGGAAGGGACCTGAAAGCTCATCCAGTTCCAGCCCCCTGCCATAGGCAGGGAAACTTCCCACTAGAACAGGTCGCTCAAGGCCTCATCCAACCTGACCTTGAACACCTCCAGGCAGGGAGCAGCCACAACCTCCCTGGGCAACCTGTTTTTCTTATGGTCTTGCCTGTCCTTCATGTTTTTTAAGTGCCTTCTTGCCTTGACACTGTCATGGCTCCTGCACTGGCTAGGGCAAGCAGGGGCAGCTCAGTTGCAACTTTACATAATGCCTCAGTCTCAGAGAAATGTTATTCAAGGGAAGAATTTACTGGGTATGGAAACTCACACCTCTAAGGTCTCTCTCAGCAAGTCAGAGGTGACATCCTCCTGGATGTCCCACAGCATCAGCACACCGGGTGAGGACCTGAAGGGGCCTGTAGCACTGTGAGTGATGCCAGGCGTGTGCCCAAACTAGTCATGTTGCCTTGCTTGGTTACCCAGCAGGTAGAAAAGCAGCAACCAGCACCACAGAAGCCCAGGGAAGACAAGGCCTTGGAGCAAAGTGTGACTCATGAGTAGCTGTTCTGCAGCATCTCATCTGTGTGACCTGATTGTACGAGCTTCCTACAGCACTGTGTAAAGCACTGGGCTGTATTCACTCAGCAAAGCTCTGAAGGATCAGGCCATTCCACTTCACCACAGTCAAGGCATGAACACGACCCAGGACCACCCTTTACTGAGATAATGAAGAGACAGGCTGTAAAAGCAGCTCTTGTTTTCTGCTAATATGTGCTTGCTTACTCTGGCTTATCATTTTCTCTCTTATCATTTTCTCTCAAGTGTTTGCATTTCATCTCAGCTTTGGGAATGCTTTGCATGCTCCAAGTAAGCCAGAGCACACCTCTCTTTGCTCAGGGACAGGACAGCTATAGCTGGTTATGGAGCAAAATCAAAAAGGAGTAAAGGTAAGCAAGCTGTCCCTCTTTGAAGAGCTCCTCAGGATACAAAGTGTTCTGTCAATAGCTCTGTGAGGAAGCCTTAGAGTCTTGCATGCTGCTGATACCAAACCCCCACTTTGTTAATCTAAATAACATCTCAAGCAAGAAGCCACTGGTGTCACCCTGCCTACAGTTGGCTGGGCTCACAAGAACAGACTCCTTTTCCTCCACACAGGTCAGTGACTGGTGGAGAGAGGGTTAGGCAGTGTGAGGAAGTGTGCAGCATTAGGTTTGACCATGCTTGCACAGGAGGAGGCTGGCGTTTGACAGCCTGATGCATTTGCAATCCAGATTTTGGACAGATCACTCCCCTGGCTCATACCTCAGCAGCCTCACTTTTGCAGCCAGCATGATGACAGTTCCTCTGATTTCACCAGACTGTTCTGACCCCAGCAAGGCAGCCAGGATCCAGGGAGCTACAGTGCCAGCATGTTCTATGCCTCAGGGAACACACTTACTCAAAAGAGAAAAGAAGGGGGAAAAAAAGAAGAAGAAAAAGGAAAAAAAGCCCAGAATTGTATATTTTATCTGCAGGGTCCTCAACAAACCAACAGGCAAACATCTTACCCAGAACATGAAGAAACTTACTCGTTCTATGCATCTCAAGTCCTGCTTCCTATGGAAATGGTACTTGCAGGAGCAGGCTGAAGGAGAGTAGGCTTCTTGGCTGCAGGCAGGGGCTTTGCTGTGACAGCACAAGCTTTTCTGGATCCTGGGAGAAGCCTCTCCTTGCTTCCAGAGCTGGGTGAGAGGGAGTGGCAGAGACCCATGCATCTGTCACAGCTGTTGGGAGCTGACAGCCGTGCACTGCCCTCAGCATGCCGCTTCCGCTTTGCCAGGTGTAATTTGGGTGGCACACATTTGGTATCCCATTGTGGGCGCCTCAGTGGTGCCAGAGCAAGGCCAGGTCACTGTCAGAACATTTAAGGGACGATGCTCAGACAGGGGCTGAGGATGCTTTTGGCTGCTCCCACGGCAGCGGTGCCTGCTCTTGAGCTGTGCCAGTGTGCTCCACTAGCAGCTGCAGCTGCATCCACTAAAGGAAGCACAGTTCAGTGGTGAGCAGGTGACCCCTCAGCAAAGAGCAGCCCTGCACATTTCCCAGGAGTGGAAGAACTCCAAAGCATGGAGCCCTCCCGCACTGAGGCGCTGGCCTGGCAGCCCCCGGGCACAGCAGGGTACAAGGCTGCTCAGCTGCCTGCTCTCCTGGGGCCGCTCTTCAGGATGGTGACAGCTCCGCAGAGCCACACTCCACGAGCCCAGAAACTTGCCGTGCCAAGTCACGACCTGATTGGCAGATGATGGGAGTCAAGCCACGGTCCCCTGAGAATGCACCAGATGCTTAGCCTGCAAAAGTGCTGCTTTCATTGAGCTGTCTACACGTTCCATTATGCGATGTACTTTGAGCTAAAAAGGCTCTCCTTGGATAATCCTGGCGGTTTAGAGCTTTACCGCCAGGAGAGCTCTCTAAGGGCACTATTTAGAGAAGTGTCATGTGTGAAGGAGACAATCACAGAAGGCAGAGATGGGAGAAGATCACCTAGCCCATCTCTCAGCCTCTACAGGCTTGCTCCCAGGAGGACCTTTTAGTCCAGCACACAGGAATTACGGTAACGAGAGACTCTCACAGCACATCAATGCTCCGTAACAAACAAGGGAAAGGCTGGCAAGAGGAAGCGATCAAGAACTTTGTGATATATGCCCCTTAGCAGACAGGTCCTTCTAGGGACGGCCTGGAGACTGCTCTTGTTAAAAGGCAACTGGATGAATGACATTAAAAAAAAAAAAAACAGAAGCTACATGTGTCACTTTTCACCAGCTTCCCCCTGGCTCTGTTCAGACAATTACAGCTTAACTACTAGGGTTAAGCTGAAGCCTTCCACAGCGCCAGAATGTAAGAGAGAGGGGGGACATTGTCAGCTTCTTCAGGTATTGCAATCCCATTTCTGAGAAAGGAAAACATTCTCCATGAGTTTTTCTTTCACCTCTCAAAGAAGGAAGCCAAAGTAGCTACAAAGGGAAAATGTGGTGGGTGTTTATCACAGTAGCTTTTACCTGTGGTCTTTGATTCACATAGCTGCTCTCTGGGGTAAAACCATTTTGCTATTTGACAAAAGGAGAATGGTGCTTTTCCCCTCCAGCCTCCTCCTGATGAGTTCTACCTGATGAGGCTTCCCAGCAAGTTTCCAGCAGAGCCATCACCATACCACCCACAAGCCTGCTAGCTCCATGCCTAAGGACAACACACACCCGTGGGTACAGGCTGAACTGGCAGTGTCACCACCCCTGAAACCACATCCCTGCAGCTGCAGTGAGGTGCCATCCTCCCCTGATGTGCTCCCTGAAAGCTGACACTTGGCACAAAGAGAAGGGAACTGTGAGCTAACCTTTAACTAAAGGTGCCTACTCAAAGGCATGAGATGCATCCAAATTTCACTCAGCTCTGAAGTGCTGTTATAACATGGCAAATGCTGCTCCTTGGGAAGGTGAAAGGTAGGAAAGAAAGTGGTCTGAAAGTTTCTGCAGCATGGCAGTGAGATGCCCTTCTAACCACACTGAAGAGAATAAGAAAGCAGTCAGGCTTCTAATAACCTGTAAGGTACTAACCAACACCAAGCTGGAGGCAGCACTGAGGTGTCACTGCTTCTGCAAGAAAACTCTTGAAAGGACAGGGTACTCCTGGTTTCTGGAGTGCTGCAAATCTCAGTGGTGCACCTCTCTTCTGGCAAAACTGGGAGTTGGTCTCTCCTTCCTCCACCAGACAGTTGAGGAGATAAGATAACATATCTGCAGCTGGTTCTGCTCCAGACTTGAAACTTTATGTCTGTAGAGTACAGAACTCTGCTTCAAAAAGATGAGAGCTGAGGTGAGACATTCAATCACCCGACTCTAAGTCAGTCTTGGGACAAAAAATGAATGGCTAAAATCCCAAGGTGTGACAACATTACTGCTCTGCTCATACATGGCCAGGTTCAGCGAGGCATAAACAGAAGAGACACCACATCCCATGAGGAAGCCTGAAAAGGCAGAAACTTAAAGCCAAATGCTGTAGAAAGCGATTAGATTTCTTATGTTGCCAAGGTAAAAGGTTCTGAGGGCATTTAGCTATGTTTAGAAGGGGAAGAGATAAGTTTTGCTGTTTAAAAGCATTTCTTCAGACTTTGTTTGTTGGTTTGTTTGTTTCTTTTTTTTTTTCCACAAGTGTTTAAGTAATTATCTGGGGCACAAGAAATCAAAAAGTGCAAGATGCAGCCTTTTGTTTGCCCAGGATCCCCTATCAGATCCTGAGCAGATCCATACAATGGGGGGTAACGTTTCCAGCCTGCTGAGACACATGTGCAAAGCTACATTACTGCCTCCACACACACATTTCATCACGTTCAAAGCAAGATTTGTTCTTGGATGCTTGCACAAAGCCCATGCCAAAAGCAGTGGACATGCACGCACACTTTCAAAACCCAGGCCCTGGCTTCCTGAAGGGAAAGTTTTTGTTGTTGTTTGGTTTTCAGCACAGGCCTCTTTCCAAGGGCACAGGGAACCACCCTTCTGCAAAACAGCACATTGCTAGAGCGCTTCCCTCAGCCACACAGGGCTCCGTGGAAAATTAAGAGGATTCACTTGGGAAAACAGGGAGGGACTGCACCAAGCTCTGGGGGGAAGGGTTTATTTCTTTTTCTCATGTTTCAAATTCTTCAGTGATCTGCCTCCCCTGTAAGGCCATGTGTGCTGGTTTGAGGCTAATTGGGATATTTTAATGGAAGAATTAGATTATAGGCTGTGAAAAAGCAAACAATGCTGATGTCTGCTTCACTCACACGCTTGCTGAGATGTGTGAAAGCAAGGACACAGACACAGGCAACAAGGAGAGCCTCTCTCTCTGGGAGCTGCTGCGTCCTCTGGCCTTCTGCTGTGTAACCCAACTAATCATTCTGCTTCTAAGCTTCCTTGCCAATCCTCCAAACTCATCTAAGCTCCCTTGCCAATCCTCCAAACTCATCTTGCATGTAAGGCAGACCCTGGGGTAAGGTAGAGGGGTGGAAAGAAGGTGGAAGGGTGGTTGGGAGCCCCTCCTGGGGACTCTGATTTCTGGGAGGGAGATTGTGTTTCTTTATTGCCTTTAACTTGTACATTTCTGTATATTTCTGTAAACATTCATGGATATTGTATATACATATATGTATATTATATATATATATGTGTGTGTGTGTGTATGTGTGTGTGTGTATATATATATATATGCACTTGTACATTGTGCTAAGCTGTAAATATAGCTTCATTCCTTAACTTCCAGCCAGCTGACTCTAGTCTGGGTGCTTTTCATAGAGTAGGGGGGCAGGTAACTCCCAAACCATCACACCATGGTACACAGAGCATAGCTTTAGTTTTAATTGTTGTCTATGTGCATCTATGCTTGTGAGGTTCACTTTGCACTTCATTTCACAAAGCGCACCCCAGACTTCTCAGGCTGCTGTGGGACCCAAGGGGATGTGTTCAATAAGCCCTCCAGGAAAAAATGGTGCTTGTGAGGGATTTTACTGCTGCATCCACTTCCATCCAATGCAAAGGAAGGGAAGGAGCAGCTGGCTGAAGCAAGAGAGAAGGATGAATTCATACCTACTGGGGCAGCAAAGCCACAGTAATCTTCTGTTTTCAAATCTCCTATAAGATCTTTCTTTATGCTGACTACTTTCCACCCACTCTCAACAGCTCCCAGTTTTAAGGCATGGCCCATCCTTGCCCTCTCCTACTTTCCAAAGTTAGCCTGCAGCAGTGCATAAAGCACTCCAGGATTCCCAGCTGCAACACGTTCCTTTTCCTTTCCTTTCTGCAGAAACATCTGTTTTCAGGGACTTACCATGCAAGCATGCACATGGCCCTCTCCTTCACACCAGCTCCACACTGACTTGATGAAATTCATACTCTACAAACCAGGCTGGCCAAAAGTTGAATATTTCAGATAGCAGAGATCTCAACCAGGGTGGCAGTGGCAAATGACCTAATAACACACAACTACTACTGCCACCAAAAAGTCTTGGCTCTCACCAAAAACACATCTCAGAAGCTCTCTACTCATGCCATTTTGACACACTGTGAAAATTGTAGGTTTCCCATGTTCAGCACTTTTAAGTCACAGAACCACAGAATGTCACCCAGTTCAACCCCCTGCCAGAGCAGGATCACCTATACCAGATCACACAGGAATGCATCCAGGCAGGTTTTGATTATCTCCAGAGAGGGAGACTCCACAACCTCCCTGGGCAGCCTGTTCCAGTGTTCTGTCACCCTCACAGGGAAAAAACTCCTCCTCACGTTTAAATGAAACTTCCTATGCCTCAGTTTCCACCAATTGCCCCTTGTTCTGTCACTGGGCATCACCTGCCAGCCTGGCTCCATCTTCCTGGCACTCACCCTGCACATATTGATAAGCATTTATGAGGTCACCTCTCAGTTTCCTCCACTCCAAGCAGCACAGCCCCAGCTCCCTCAGGCTCTTCTCATAAGAGAGATGTTCCATTCCCTTCACCATCTTTATGACTCTGCACTGGACACATTTCAGAATCTGGGGTGCTGGGACAGCTCAAAGTTCTGGTGCAGTACTGACGTCACCTCTGAACTTTCCACTCTGAAATCAAAGCCTCACTCATCATTCATGTTTGCAGACATCCTTAATCACTTGGTACAGTGTTAGGGCCTTTAAACAAGCACACATGTCAAGAGACAGACTTGTGTGGCACTGTGAGCAGGTTGAGGTTGCTGAAAGGTTCAGCAGCTAAGGAAAACAAGCACCACCTATCTACGTATCCACATCTCCACTGGTGTGATTTCATTCTCAACCACACTGGCATGTTCCATCCATACAGCCTTCAAAATATGAATCTCTAAGTTTAGTTTGAGGGAGACTCTTCAGGATCATTTGTTATCAAATGTCATGCTCTTGAGTTGATTTCAACTCCTGCTCCTTCACTGTGCTACAATAATATAGAATAAATAATGGTGGCAGCTGCAGAGAGGCACCCAAACTCATCCACAAGACAAAAGGAAACAACTCAGACTTATTTCTCTCCTTTTCCTTCAATTTCTTTTCCTGTTTGCTAGCCTGGGTTCTCCTGTCCTTACTGCGCACTTTATCTTTTGCTTCCCTTGCTTATAGAATCATAGAATGGATTAGGTTGGAAGGGACCTCAAAGATCATCCAGTTCCAACCCCTCTACCATAGGCAGGGACACCTCCCACTAGTACAGCTCACTCAAGGCCTCATCCAACCTGGCCTTGAACACTTCCAGGGAGGGAGCAGCCACAATCTCCCTGGGCAACCTGTGCCAGTGTCTCACCACTCTCACTGGAAAGAACTTCTTCCTAACATCTACTTTAAATCTCCCCATCTAGTTTAAATCTCTCTGCTTCTTTCTACCAAGGAGTGTGGAGGTCTCCAAGAGGTGCAGAAGACTGCACATCACCACCTTCCACTTATTTTAGGCAGTGACAGTTACTGGAACAGTAATGGTAGGATTAAATCCTAAGAACTGGGTAAGGTGGTGGTGTCCCTACCAGCCTCTGCTCTTATTTTTCTGTAGATCTTATGCCTTCTGGGCCCATCCTGGATAGGGAAGATAAATGTCTACTCAGATAAATGTTAGTCAGCATACCTACCCCACTGGACACCAGTTTAGTTTATTATTCTTCCCTCTATCACCTCAGACTCTGCTGAACTGGAAAGCACAAGTAAAACAGTGCCTGAAGGATGAACGCACACGGCGCCATCGGATTGCTGCTCCCATCAGCACAGAGTCTGTTCTCCCCAGTGCCTGGGCTGCTGACAAGTCTCTTTTCCTTGGCCAGTTACACAGGAAACCACCAAGGTTGCACTCTGGTCTCTTCTGGCTGGCTTATCCCTCACACCATGCTAGGACCAAATGTCTCCTACCACGTTAATGAAAACGGCTGTGTGTGTGCGTGTAGGAGCTCTGAGAGAGGGCTGCAGCCTGTGGAGGCAGGCCAAAATACTTAACAGGGCTGAAAACACAGGTGAAGGAGCAAAGTAAATAGTAGGAAAGATCTATCTGCCTGTGATCAGAAGCTTCTCCAGCCCTGAAAAAACAGCGAGGATGCCCTCTCCAAACCTGACTTGAAAAGAGACGTTTAGAATCATAGAATGGTAAGGTTGGAAGGGACCTCAAGGATCATCTAGTTCCAACCCCCTGCCATAGGCAGGGACACCTCCCACTAGCACAGGTTACTCAAGGTCTCATCCAACCTGGCCTTGAACACCTCCAGGGAGGGAGCAGCCACAACCTCCCTGGGCAACCTGTGCCAGTGCCTCACCACCCTCACTGCAAACAACTTCCTCCTAACATCCAGTCTAAATCTCCCCTCTGCCAGTTCAAACCCATTGCCCCTTGTCCTGTCATTGCATTGTTTAAGGCAACAGCTCAGCAGAATAGTTTTGTTTTTTTTAGGGACTGAAAAGCTAAATCTGTGACTTTCATACAAGCTTCAGGAACAGTCCTGGGGGTCTGCATGCCAGGCTGATTAGCAGATCTCTGTTACCTAGAACAGCCATGTTAAGGAGTGCTACACAGCTCACATCTTGGAGGCAAACGAGTGATTCACTCTGACCACCTCTGACCACTAAATGGACTCCACTCATGGCACTGAAAATCAAAGCACAATCTTGTTAGCTGGGAAAACAGCGCAGTGATTTCTAACCCATGACCTCACAGAAGTGCTTTCACAGATGGGCAGGACTCGAACACACACTGCGACTGGGTAAAAAGTTTCTTATGAGACTTCTTTTTCCCTGGAAAATGACCATTTCAACTGCATAACCTTCATCACAACAGGTTCCTGTTTTCAGGGGGAGGGAAATTAGTAAGGTTTGCCAGATAGTGGAGGAAAAAAGTGCTTAAAAAACCAGAACACTTCAAACAAATCTTCCAATTTTCAGCAAAATGCTTTCACATTTTTACAGCAGAAAAAAATACATACCCTCTATCCAGCTGTACTCAGTGCCAGGTTCTGACCAGGGACACTCCCTTAAAGGCAAGGTTCTGAGCAGAGCCAGCTGGACAGCTTTGCTGATGGCTCAGCAGCTAACTTCACAGATCAAGGTATACAAAACCAATCAACCAAAACATCCCTGCACAAACCAAATGCGACGTGCTGGCTGCTTCTGGAGGGTACAGCTTCTTGGCAGGAGTTGATTCACTTTGTGACAGAAGTGCATCTGTTCTGTAACAACTTACCAGTGCTCTGAGTTGGCCTTGGCTATTGTAATGCTTAATATGTAAGTGTACTTTCATTTCATTAAAGACCAGCAAAAAGGAAAAGCAACCAGGAAGGCTGAGGAGGGACTACTGACAAGGTCTTGCAATGACAGGACAAGGAGCAATGGGTTTAAACTGGCAGAGGGAAGATTTAGACTGGATGTCAGGAGGAAGTTCTTTGCAGTGAGGGTGGTGAGGCACAGGAGTTGTGGCTGCTCCCTCCCTGGAGGTGTTCAAGGTCAAGTTGGATGAGGCCTTGAGTGAGCTGTGCTAGTGGGAGGTGTCCCTGCCTATGGCAGGGGGTTGGAACTAGATGATCCTTGAGATCCCTTCCAACCTTACCATTCTATGATTCTGTGATTCCCGCCTTGGTGGTTCCGTGATTCTGGAAGGGAACCAGAGCCCAACCTTTGCCGCTGTGTGTGGCTTTCTTTGCACGCTGAGGCAGGCTCACAGAGGAGGCTCCTTCTGGAGGCACCAAAGAGCAGTATTTGTGAAGGGAAGGCTTTGCAATGAGAGTGTCTGGCCTGGCGCTGCGGTGCTGATAACTTACCTTGTTATCCACCCGGCGCAGGCAGAGGGAAAAGGCTGCGCTGCCCTTTGCTCTCCGACAAGTGCTTTTATCTGCAGACACACAGGCGCTCGCGAAAACAAAGCGACAGAAGCGATCCTGAACCTGCCTTGTTTTAACCACCGAGCTGGGGGACTCGTCCCACAGCAGAGTGTTTATCAGATCAAGATCCCTGTGAGGAAAATGCTGTTTGGGGAAAGGAAAGGAAAGGAAAGGAAAGGAAAGGAAAGGAAAGGAAAGGAAAGGAAAGGAAAGGAAAG